>JAAWXA010000006.1:3685107-4136546 GCA_038090715.1 Florisuga fusca | reverse complement strand
GAGGGTGGGAAAGCAGAAAACTGAAAAAACATAACTAAGAAATCTGTACACTTGTGTTCTTATCTGGCTTTTCAGGATTGTTTGGGACAGAAATGAAAAATAAACTGGGGGATTAGGGGTGGGAGGAATGGGAACAACAACAAAACCACTTCTTCAGTTAGGACCTAAACCAGACAGTTTCAATGATAAAAACCCATAAATTTCTTCATCAGATGTGATGTGTCGATTTACAAAAATCAAGATGTAAAACAGGTCAGATATAGAGTGGCAGTATGTGTTATTTTTGCAGCTGCTAAATGCCATGTTGCATGAGACAGTGCTAATTAAGAGTCATTGCTTCTGTAAGACACTTACATCTGCCCATAGGATCATGAATGGGTCCCCGGTACATTTGAAGATTATCATGTCTCCACATTTATTTAGATATGTTGTTTACTAGTAAAACATACTTTTACTGAATTGTCAGTTGACTTCTTGAAAAAAAAAATGTTTGCAAGAAAGTTAAACATAAATGAAGCAGCATCTATGAAACTTAAAAATGTAAAAATGTAAAATTTTTTTTTTATAGACAACACTACCCAATATTCTGTATTATGTGTTCTTTCTTAGAGAGATGTATTTTATTTGATCTACATTTCCATACCTTGTCAACACTACAGATTACTGTGAAAAGGAAAGTTCATATCTATATTATATAGCAAACACAGGCTTTCAGAAAACATACTCAAGATCCTTTGTGAGTTATAGTTTCAACCACTAGAATATAATTTAAATATTCACCAACTTGTGGGAATGGATATGCAAGTATTTTGAAGTGGTATATGCAGCCCAGATTATTCTTTTTCTGTTTTTTTAAGTTACATTCTGAGGATGTGAGATTAATTCTTGCTTGAGTTCTTATGTATTCTATTGTGGTGTTAGCTCTTTCTCATGAATTCTCCAAATTCATGCAACAATCTACAGACAGCTCTGAACTAGTAAACTTTGCTGGAGTCTTTCATATGAAAAAGACATACATTAAAGTAAAAAACACGAAATGTAGCTAAAGTGAAGGGTGGCAGCAATTTCCAATACAAGGACATTTGTCATAGCAACCAAAGTAAATATTGTTTTATAATGCCTTAGCTCTTTTTTTTTTTTTTTTTTAAAGACATGTTTTTTAGATGTTAATGCATGAATAGGTGTTCTGCAACTCCCACTAGAGCTGCCAGAAGCTGGGGGTTACTCTGTGCCTCATGAAAGCAGAATTATTTTTTCAGTTTTTCATAAGGACTCCTGATTGAATTTGGGATGCTGAGATATGAAAAAAAATATTAGTCCACTTATTAGCATACACATGTCAACACCTGTAATACAGGGCTAGTATTTGAAAATACCTCAATAACATAAAAACCTAATATCTTTTCTGAACTGATTTAGACTTTCTAAAGAAAGAGAAGGAACTTATGAAAAAGTCCTATTTAGACTTATATTACCTAAAATAACCTCAAAGTGAATTGCAAGAACTCTTTTCAACATATGAAGTATGGTTATGAAGTATTTAATGCTACCTTAATCTAATGAGTTGTTCAGGCTCCACAGTACAAATACCTATAGATACACAGGAAACTGTGATTTCCTAACAAAAAGTGTGAGAAAGATTCTTTTTTTACAGATTATTTATTTATATTTTGGATTAAAACTATTTTCTGCTACTTTATGTGTTTGTATTTTTGAGACTTAGTTATACAATTCATCCCTTCTGCCCATGTAAACGAAGTTGACAGTGAAGCTTCATTGGGTACTTGACAAAAAAGCCTCTGTCTTTCATAAAATACATGAAAGAGACCATGTTAAATGGGTATTCCACAACTGGAACAGGTTTTTTTCACATTACGGGAATCATGGATAATTTCAGTGTTACGTTATAAGCTTTTAATCTGCCAAACTGAAGTTTGCTGTAGTCTTTCGTGGCATTTTTATTATATTCTACTATAATCTTCAACAGCAAGTAGGATCTATGTTGCAGGGTATTAAATAAGAGAAAAAAACAAAAAAACCAAAAAACCCAAAACCCAACAGTTGAGAATATCTGCCTCAACACCAAGAAAAAGTTGTATATTTTCTCCTGAAGTCATCAAATCACACTAAAAATTTCTGTATCACTTGACTTAAAGTTAACAGACATCAAACTTAGAAGTCTTCTCAGCAACAAAAATAGTTCATTCACAAAATCAAACCAATTAACTACAAACAGGAGATTCAGTGCAAAATCTCTTAACATTTGAAAATTCTACGTTACTGTATAGAATTTTCAGGTATATTGATAATTTTTGTACAAGAGAAAAAAGGATTTTCCATTCAAAACCTTTACCAGCTTTACCATAGACTTCAAAATAGGTGAAAAACTTTTGTTATACAAATATTTATAATGTCTTTCCCATCAAACATTTAATGGTTCATATCTGCTGAACAATTTTGTAGCTCACAGTTATACATAAACATTCTTTATGCTTAGTGATGGTGAAGCAGAAGCATGTGTAGGGATTACTATCTCTTTCTCTATATAAATATATTGACACTCATTTTTATTATGGTTGTGATGGCTCTGCATTGTACAATGTACTGTAGCAGATGAGGGTAATATTTTTTTCTTATAGTTGTGCTTTAAAGTGGTGTTTTAGCCCTGCCACTTAAATAGAAAGTAAAGAAAGAAAGAAAGAAAATGGGTGAGTAGGTACAGTAGTGGGTAGGATAGCGACAGTAGGTAATCAGCTCTATTACTGCCCATGCAGCCTTTTCACATTCCCTCTTTTATCTCCCTCTGTCTTGCTACTGTTTCCAGTGTCCTGTATTTTGACTGTAAATTCTTTGGATCAGAAACTGTTTCTCACTCCCTGTCATATTGTATCACCAATCTCTGGAAGCTGAGGCACTGTTATTTCCTTTAAAATAAAACAAAGGATTTGAAGAAATATTACTACTGGAAACATGTTTTTTATCTGTTCCTATCTCAATGAATGGCAGTACACACTACAGTGTAAGCCTTCCATGTTGACTATTCCATTGAAATTACTGAAGTTAATTTTTATTAACTTCAAGTGTTACACTGAAGTAACTTCAGCGTTGATATTAACTTATTAACAGGTTTTCTAATATTTCTCTCTATATGAAAATTTTGTTCAAATTGCTGCTTTAGGTTTTCTTCTGTATCTTCTTTATCAAGACTGGGGACTTCTAGTCACTAATGCCAAATCTCTTACATTGGACACCCATGGAACATAGTATTTCCATGCCAAGATTTAATGCCACTCTTACAATGCATTTCTAGAGGAACAGAGAGGAAGGAAGAGAGGGAAATTCACCACTACAAGTTAAGGAGATACAAGTTTAGAAAGATAGTTTCTCTGAGTTCCCATGATCTTGTTATTAACAATCTTTGCTTCCCATTATTTGGTCAAGAAGCAAGAACAACCTCGTAAATAAGCACCACTTTTTTTTTTCACTGTTTGCTTTTAAAATTGTGTTTTAATTTTATGTGCTAAACAAGACTTAACTACAACACTTCCTTTATTCCCTGTAGCTATTAGACATACATATAATGTCCTGAAATAATTTCTATATAAAGCTCTAATTCAGTCAGTCTTCAGAGATTTTGAGTAACTTCAACAGAACAAAACAGAGCTCCTTGTGAATATGCAGTAAATCATATTTCTAGCATTTGTAGGCTAAACTCATAGAATTTCATTTGATTAACGGGGCAATAACAGCTCACTAAACTGCATTAATAAATTATGGAAGAGTATCAAATGACAGGCAGGTGATTTCAAGACAATTAAAGCCCTATAGATTATCTCAGAATTACCTCTCTTTTGTCACATTCTATGATATCTAACCTCCATGCAAGATCTAAAGATTCATTTCTGTTGGAGGCTAACAGTATCTCCATAATGGTTTGCAGCACTCAAACTCATGTTGAAAAAAGACCACTTAAGAACTGGGGGAGAAACAAAACACAAAACCAAACCAAACCAAAACACAAAACCAAAAAACAACACAATCCACTCATCACATATATATTACTTCCAGATCACATTGCAAGATCATTCAGTATGAAAATTTAATTTACTTGTACAGTGGATCTGATGTTTTTCTCCCTTGTGTTTGGAAGGCTGACTCATTCTCTCCCTTGAAGAGCATTTAGTTGTACGTGGAAATATTCTGAATCTCAGACTTCAATAATATTCAGCAGCACACTTACTGAAAATACATATTTACAAATAAGGAAAATCATCTTTCAAAGTAAATTCATTCAGCCTTCTCAATTGAGTTGATTTACATAAGCATTGTGGAGAGTAGAATTACCCCTTGGCATTAAACCCAGTCTCCACAGATGGTCTTTTTGATCTGTTAATCAGATTTCCTATTTACTTAGACAATATCTTAATTGCTTATGAACTCACATTAAAATAAATAAATAAATAAATAAATAATCCTTAGGGAGATAGGAATAACCATGTATGTGCTTTTCAGCGTATTGTGAAAGTATATTAAACCTAGCTCATCAGAATAGAAAATGAATTACATTTAATAACAAGAAAAAATGCACTGAAAGTTCTGCATGCTTTAAATTACAGAATTCTTTACATAAATACTTGATCAACTGTCATTTGGAGTTGTGTTCATATTCCAGAATCTGTCTTTTGTGACACTATTTAAGTTGTGGAATACTGTGGTGATTCTTGTATACCTAGTGCAACAGTGTTCCACATAGTCCAGGCTTTCTAGGTTTACCCTTATACAGCACTAAATCTGTTGCTTCAGTTTCCACACATCTAGTAAGATCTTCAGTGACTGTCAGAGACATTAACAAAGAATCACTGTAATTTTTTTCTCTCCTGTGATATTTGAGACAAGTAGTGCTGATATACCACTTGGTCCAGTAACTGTCCTTATAGAAGGATTCAAGACACAGGCTACCAAGCTTTCATTCTCACTATTCAGCCTTGAGACCATTCCTTCTATTTATGACAGTTGGAGGACATTTAGTTACTTGATTTGCACAAAATAATTAAGAAATATGTTTATCAATCAATTAGTATTAAATTGTAGTAGCTTGATTATTTCATTTTTCTCCTCAATTTGTACTCTATAGGATCTCCAATAGATCTTATAGTAAAGCAAATATGTACATCTCTGCTGATGATTTCATGTGATTAATTTATATATGCAAAGAATCATACAAGAAGAAGAGAACATGACTGCTTCATTTAGAAAGGAGTGAAGCAGCATACATGCTCGGTAGCTTGCAAAAAAAAAAAACAAAAACAAAAAAAAGTTCTGATTTCTAAATTGTCCAACAGCTGCCAGTATTAGAATTGACGTATTCTTAAAGAAGTGCATATTCTTAAATGCAGGCATATATATGGCAATTACTGTTATCCAAACGCACTTTTCATATCAGTCACTAAAGTTTTAAGAAACATCTTGAGAGTCAAGATAATATAATGTCTGTTGCAGAATGGACACAGTTGGAAATCACCTCTAAGATCCTCATCCAACTGTCAACATCCCCCAAGAAAAAAATACCTGTATCACCTGCTAGACCATGTCCCAAAGTTTTTAAATACCTCCAGGCATGGTGACTCCACCATCTCCCTTTGCAGCCCATTCCAGTGCCTAACTGCCCTCTCAATAAAGAACTTCTTCCTCAGATCTAATCTAAACCTTCCCTGGTGCAAGTTCAGGCCATTTCCTCTAGTCCTATCATTATTCGATTGAGAGAAGAGGTCAACACCCACCTCCCTACAACCTTCCTTTGAGGTAGTTATAAAGAAAAATAAGGTCTCCTCTCAGTCTCCTCTTCTCCAAACTAAACATTCACAATTCCCTCAGCCCCTCCTCAAAGGGCTTGTTCTCCAAACCCTTTACTATTTTGGTTGAACTCACTCCAGCATCTTAATATATTTCATGTAGTGAGGGCAACAGAACTGAACGCAGTATTTGTGGTGCAGCCTCAGCAGTGCAGAGTGCAGGGGCATGATGACTTCCCTTCTCCTACTCACCACTCCATTCCTGATACAAGCCAGGGTGCTGTGGCCTTCTTGGTTGTCTGGAAACACTACTGGCTCATATTCATCCAAGTATCAACCAGCACCCGCATGTCCTTTTCTGCTTGACAGCTTTTCAGTCATTCCTCCCCAAGCCTGTAGTACTTACGGCTTGGGGTTGTTGTGACCAAAATTCAGGACCTGGCACTTGACGATATTATACCTTACAGTATTTGCCTTGGCTCGCTGATCCAGCCTGTCCATGTTTCTCTGCAGAGCCTTCCTACCCTCAAGCAGATCAACACTCCAACCCAATTTGGTGTCATCTGCGAACTTACTGAGGAAGCACTCAGTCTCCTCACCTAGATTGTTAATGAAGGTATTCACCAGGACCAACTGACTGACCAGCTCCAAAACTGAGCCCTGGAAAACACCACTAGTGATCGGTCACCCACTGGATTTAACTCTGCTGACTACAACTCTCTGAGGCCATGTAGCCAGTTTCTAACCCAATGAAGAGTATACGTGTCTATGCCATGAGCTGCCAGCTTCTCTAGGAGAATGCTGTGGCAGATGGTGTCAAAAAGTCCATGTAGATGTCCATCGCCTTCCCCTCATCCACAAGGTGGGTTATGTGGTCATAGAATGATACTGGGTGGGTCAGGCAGGTCATGCCTTTCCTGAACCCATGCTGTCTGGCCCTGATCCGCTGGTTGTCATGCAAGTACCATGTGATTTCACTCAGTATGAACTGCTCCATAACTTTTGCAGGCACTGAGACTGGGTTGACAGGCCTATAGTTTCCTGGATCCTCCTTCCAGATCTTCTTGTAGATATGCACACTGGCAAGCCTACAGTCATCTGGGAACCTCTCCTGTTAACTAAGACTGTTGATAGATGATACATAGAAGTCTGGATGAATCCCATCCGCATGGACTTGTGGGTGTCTAGGTGTTGTAGCAGGTCATTGACTGATGCCTTCTGGATTAGGGATGGGTTTATGAATCTCTCTGTACACATATTCCAGCTGAGGGTGCTGAATACTGAGGGGGTATTTTAGAAAAAAAGTTAAAAAATTATTCATTAGTAATTACTTAATTGGTAATTACTTAATTAGATTAACTAAAAATTACAACATGAATCATAATATACTATGCAGGATAACCATTTATCTCTCAGTTGTCTCTACAACTAGTCTAAAATTGTATTATTATAGCTATTATTATAACTATTACTTATTATATAAGTATATAACATTAAAAGGATTGTGTATATTAGCACGTGTGCATTACAATCTGACTTAATTACTAGCCAAAACTTTAAGGCTGAACTGCAGAGCTAAAAATGGAAGAGAAAGTGGGACAGCTATCTCAGCTTTATAGAATGAAAGCAAGAAATGGACACCAGCTAATTCTTCTGTTCACTGAAAAAAGAACAGATATCAGTAACATAAGTTACATGTTGGGTTAATGTTGACCTTTAGCTAAAGTGTACAGGGCAAGGAAGTAGAAGCCACAGGTGCTGCCACATTTCCTTTGGTGTGTGGATGAAAGTGAGGAATCTGTGGTAATTTTTCCAACAACATCATTAAATATCACTTGAACATTCTAGACAGTTTTTTCCCTATGCTTCTTAAGAAGTCAGAAAACATTATGTTATTCACCTCTGCAGATATTTTTTTATTTAAAAAATAATAATAAAAAATTATTATTATCAAACAACTACAAACTACTACAACAAAAAAACTAAACCTTGTCTTCCAAAGCATACCTGAACCACAAGTTACTTGTCTGTCCAGAAGGTCTGGAAAACACAATCTTATTTTCATACACCACAAAATAACAAAAGCTAGTATAACTATTCAAGGAGAAACTGTCTGCAATATGCACAACAGGCACAGTCAGAAGAACAGGTTAAAAACATTTAGACATTTGTTTGGATTTGTTACTTGCTCACTGTTTTTGCTGTTCACAGATATATGATCACTACATGGTGAAGTTGTATCAGTTGTGTTTTTTATTTTGCACTCCTCCTTCTAAAACCACGTTTAACACAATTAAAGAAATCTTGAGTCTTAAGGCCTACATTTTCATGCCTGGTGAACATAAGGTATCACTGGATGAAAAAGGGGATCTACTGCTTGTGACTGACTTTTGCTATTTTACTGATACAAGGATTCAGATGAATTGACTGAAGCCAGTGAGAAACTCCGAGTAAATCCCGAAAACATGGATCCACTTTGAACAGCTTTCCATGAACTGCTCTGTCACCTAAAGATACTGCAGGACGTCAGTTCCTCATCTGTCTTAAAGATTTCCTGTTTTCCTTACCTCAAGTTATATTCCTTGGTGACTCTGATTTCTCAATTTTTACTTTGTCATTTTTAGGTTTTGTTTTGATTTACTCAACGGAAAATCATGGTATCGTGGTTGATATTGGAAAATTAAAGCACTATATAGATGTCTAAGATTTTTCTAGCAGCTGATATCCATATTGGTTTATTTTTTTTAGAAACATGCACATTTTTTGTTACCTTATATAACTTATTCGTTTGTTAACTATAGTAAAACTTATAGTTATGGAAAACCTAATCATAAACATATATACATATATATGAATAATACTCTTTACTAAAAGCTGTAGCCTAAGATTTACAAAAGGATATATATTGTCTAGTATCCTATTCATCTTATTGTCTGTCAAATTGCATAGGATTTTTGTAGTATTGTTCTTGGTGGTTCTACATCTTGGTTGGCTTTGAAGTTTACAGTACTTTTTTACGTCTGCCATGGTGTGTCCTTTTTGTTTAAATAAAACACTAAGATTTTACATTCTTTAGTTTAATACCCTGTAAATACATTTGTTGTTAAATGTGTAGTTATTATTTAATTAAATTAAATAAAGTATTTAAATACTTAGATTATTTAAGTAGTGAATTGTTTGAGATATTGGCAAGATATCTTGCTGTCAGATGGACAAATGTACACTGCTTAGTCAGAAAAATGTGAGGCAGCACTTGCACTTTCACTTTTCAACCATCCCACAAATTCTTTTGAGAAAATAAAAGGAAATTGAATCTTGTGACTGGATTGCTTCCCAATGTCTTCTATGTTACTGACTCATTTTACTGCTAGATCCCGTAATTTCAGAGCTGCAATTCCATAATTGCTGTTCTGCCATCACAGGTGAAGCACTTGCATTAATCTGCATGGTTTGACATCCATAGTGTGCTTTTGCAGTTAGAATTTAGTCAGCATTCAGAAAGAGAGAAGTAAACCGTCTATAACTGGAGTAAGTTCTGTCTAATTTTTTCTGGACTTCCCCTACATATTACAATAGAAGATATGTACTTTAGATTATCTGGCAATATATTAGTATTGAACCTGGATAAAGAGAAAAGTGAAACGTAACTCTTTTAAGAGGCTACAGGTTGTCTGCCACAGTTACTTCACTTGGAAGTTTCAAAAAGACAAAGACAGAGATGAAGAGTTAAATATGAGATGGAAGAGGGGTTGTTACAGGGGTGGTTTTTTGTTGGTATTTTTAAAAATTTCTTCCCAGTAGGCAACCTTAGCAGTATCATTAAGCAGAGGGATGTCACATGTTGAAGTCAGAGGTTTGTAGTGCCATCTTTTTTTTGTGTGCTTTTTTCAAGGAAGAAATGAGACCTGAAGTAGTAATATATTGTGACAAAGGTCGTAATAATCCGTATCCATTTCATAATCACACAGTTTTATGTAGAGTGGTATACAAAATAGTACATCTAGAACATCTGTGGTTATAGGAAGAATCAGAGCACTGTTGATTTGCTGCAACTGCTTAACTGCTATTTTCTATCCCTTTTCTATGTAATACACAACTCTTACACTTTAGGACTGCAGTTTTCTCCCCAGAAAACACCATTCTGAAATGCTAAGACCAAATTTAACTGACAGTGGAGGTATGCACTCAAAGGTTTTTCTAACAAATTAAGTATTATGAATTTGTTCTACCTGTTCTTCAGTGTGGTATTGTAAATATGCATTTTTCTTTAACTATATTCTAGAAATGTCCTCAGAAAAAAACTTGCTCACTTCAGAGGATGTGAATACCAAGGTCTTACTCAAAATATCTGCAAATGCCAAGAAGTTTTGCAACAAAAAAATGGATGCAGCTTCTAAAGAAAATAAAACTTTTTGACATCAGTATAATCACCACCCTGTTCTTTTTCTACTGCTCTACAAACTTTGCTCTGTTTGTTTTCAAAATATTTTAGTGTTAGAAAATGTGAAGATGGACAACTGGTGATTAGTAGCAAGGTAAGGCTTCAAAGTTAAGGTCTCACATACCTGATCTTCAGCCTTGAAAAAAACCACAAAAACCCCAAAAAACAACAACAAAAAAACCCACCCAAAAGAACAAACCCACAGAACAAAACAAACAAAAAGAACAAAAAACACTAACAACAAAAGACCCAACAGATTAAAACTGGAAATAGTTTAGCGTCAGGCTTATCAGATGTACTTTAGAAGAATTCCAGTGCCCTACTACAGTTCAACAGAACAATTTCTGTCCTAAAAGTATCCTGTAATTATCTCCAAAAACTACACTGTATTGCTTATCTGCATATGAAATTGTGTATGCTCTGAAGTAAATCTGAGATGTACTTAAAGTGGGTGGGGTGCAAATATTACTACTATTTTTTTCTCAAAGGAATTACATTTATTTTAACTCTTCTTCCCAAAATTATAAAATATTCAATAAATGCTATTTTGTACCCCTTACATACAAAAAAACTAACAGTGAATAATACAAAGTAAGTTTAAGATGGCATTTTTAAGATGACTTTTAGTAAATTGTTGCACTTCATCACTCTAATGTGTATTCTATTGTATACTGTAGGGATCTTATGCAGCAGCTCTACTATAGAATATTTTCCAAAAACAATGCATAATTTTGAATAAGAAATATAAATTTAAATTTTTTCTTCCACTTATATACTGCCTGTAGCAGTGACTCTGGAGATCATTGGCAAATGTTATTGCTGTTCCTTTGTTCTTCCTAAAAAAATGAATATAGCATTGCTGAAACTTTTTTATTGGAAGATATGCAGGGGATTTTTTTGATGCAGTTTCTACACTTGAATTTTCTCCCTTATATGTTTGCTTCACCTACTTTGGTTTTGTCCATCACAATTTCACAGTGAGGAAGAAACATGTCTATATACTGAACTTTGGTCAGAATAATGTCAAGCAACACTACAGGTTCTGGGAAGAGTGATAGATGATAGATAGATAGATAGATAGATAGATAGATAGATAGACAGACAGATAGAAAGCAGCCCGTTGGTGAGCCAGCAGCATGCCCAGGTGGCCAAGAAGGCCAATGGCATCCTGACATGTATCAAAAACAGTGTGTCCAGCAGAAGCAGGGAAGTGATAGTGTCACTGTACTTGGTCCTGATGAGGCCACAGATTGAAGATTGTGTCCAGTTCTGGGTGTCACAATATAGGAAAACTATTTAAATGCTAGAGCTTGTCCAGAGAAGAGCTAAGAGTCTGGTGAGGAGTTTGAAGGGCATGTTGTCATGGTCCGTAACAGTTAATACTTTATATTTTTTTTGTGAGGAAATATTAGCCACTGCACATATGCATCCTATAATTGCAAAAGTAACCAGCTTTATGGTTTGAACGAATTACAGTGATTTATTTCAGGGAAAATTACACCACGCTGATAAGAGCCTTAGGAAGGAGTTAACAGTGGGAGGAAAATACAAGGAAAACAAGTTTTTAAACAAATTAATCACCCCAGGGAAATGGAAATTAAGAAAAGAAAAAGGGAGAAAGGAAAAATTTTATTGCTTTTCCTACAGAAAAATCACCGCCTTGTGCCGCCTCACTACCCGGGTGGCTCTTTCTTTGAAGTCACTGGTGCATTTGGTTCACTTATTTTTGCTTCTACTATTCGCTGCTGATCGGCTTCTGTTTGCTTCTGATTTTCCTCTTTTCCTCTGAATTTTTATAGTAAAATGTTCCTTCTTCTCATCAATTATTGCCAGAGGTATTGTAAAAAGGTAAATACAGGTCTTCCCTTTGTATTTAGGTTTTCCCAGAATTCTCTAATTCTAGTTATTGTAACCAATTTGCCTTACCTGTCTGGCAGGAGTCATTCTGATTAACATTTTATCTTTTTAGTCCAAACAAAGGAGGGGGGCCTGATGAGATTAGTTTATCTTCAGAAAGAGCAAACTATGCTGGTGTACCTCATGCTATATTGGGTGTAATTTTGCTGATTCAAGAGTCAATTTTTTTTTTATTTTCAATGTATCTACGTTACACATCGTATGAGGGGTGACTGAGGAAACCCGGGTTATTTACTGTGAAGAGAAGGCTCAAGGGTGTTCTTATTGCTCCCTACAACTACCTGAAGGGAGGTTGTAGAGAAGTTGTTGTTGGTGTCTTCTCCCAGATAACTAGCAATAGCATGAGAGGAAATTAGTACAGGTTGTGCCAGGGGAGGCTTAAGTTGGATATTAGGAAAAAATTAATTACTGAAAAAATGAGGAGGTATTAGAATGGGCTGCCTGGGGATGTAGTGGATTTTCCATCTCTGGAGGTGTTCAAGAAATGTTTAGATGTGGTGTTTCAGCACATGGTTTAGTGGCTGTGGTATTTGGATTACTGTTTAACTAGATGATCTTGAAAGTCTTTTCCAACCTATGAACCTACGATCCTATTATTCTATGTCACTGACCATATTATTTGCTCTCTGCTTTAACCCTAATATGGACACCTTATGTAGAAATGCTCAAAATTTACAGAAAATAATGTATGTGCAGACATTTCACTTGAAGGTTTTTGTGTCTTTGGAAAAGCAGTCAGTCATCCAGTGCTTTTAGACAAGCTCAATATGTTTGTGCATGAATGCACATGTAAGTGGATTGATCCTGGAAAAATAGAGCTGTATTAAGAGCCATATTGCAGATCTAAATTAGGAAGCAGAACTGGTGTTCAAATTCAGGTTCAGATTATAAATATCCTTGTGGTTTGCTCTTAATTCTTCAAATTCAGACAAATCGGCATTGGATAATATCAGTTCTATGCTGTAGTTTAATTTAGAATTTATTTCTCCAACACATCTACACAGAGCTTTAATTTACTAGGAGGGGAATAGACAGCCTGATATCTCTTGGACATGATATTAGAGGGATTCCTTGTTTTCCAGCAGCCCACTACACTTCTGTTTCTCAAATTCTGTGGTATTAATCAATGCAGCCACTTCTACAAGTGTGTGACTTACCTGTAACAATATATTTTTGTTACTGCCAAACCCTATAAAGGTATATATAATCTACAGTCACCCTATTTAGGAAAAAGTATAATAAAATGCATCTAGTATATTGTATGCAAGTGTGTTTCCTATGTATCTGTAAAAATACTTTTTTGATGATCATTGCTATAGAGCTGCAAATACCTGAAGACATCTTTGTGTTTTCAGAAACCTGAATTTAGCTAGAATACTCACTCTGAAATATGACTCATTTGTTTTAAAAAGGAAAGTTACAAATTTATATTAGATGAGTATCTATCTCAGTCTTCATCTCTTATACAATAATAGTAACAGAGGTCAGACTCTCCAGGACTCTAAGCATACTTTAATTATTTACAGTAGTTTAAACCAAATTTTATTACTGTCATTTTAGCAACTTGTTTTTCTTTGTTGCAACAGAGTTTGAAAGCCAAGTGTGACGAAGACACTGGAATATTCATATCTTGATATCATGGGTATGCCACTACTAAAATATGTACATATATAATTAACATGTAAGAGCATTCCCTGTTTTTGTGACATAAATATTGACCAGTTATTTATGCTAAAGCTACCTTCAGCTTCATCTTTCTAGACATTACATGTATCTATGTATGTGTTTATACAAGAAATGAGAAATAGTTTTGGAAAAAATTACAGTATTTTGCATCCATTCTAAAACATTATTATATTAATGATTCTAACAAGAATCCACTTGTGGTATTTATTTTTTATTAAAAGTCTTATTCTTTACAGAAAAGCACGCTGGCACTAAACCAAAAATAAATGTACAGAAAATAACCTTGAAATGCTCCAGATTGCCATAATCATTACTGCCACCAGTATTTTGAGTAGTTTTTCATTTTATTTCTGGTTTTGAATAAATTTTCAGATTGTGTAATTTTTAACTATACAATATACTATTATTTATTTTGGGTGGGAATTTTATTCTTAGATTTTTGCCACTAAACTGACTGTTTTCAGAATAAGAAAACCTACAAAAACACACTTGAAGCAAAGTAAACATTAGATGTTAACATGTTTCAAGGAATTGTTGGTTTTGTTGCTATTATTAGTATTGTGTTAGTATATATATTAGTATATATTTTATATATATGGTATATTGTATAATATATTAGTATATATTAGTATATATTGTATTAGTATTATTAGTAGTAGTATCATACTATCTCCACTACTACTACTGCCACTATTACTATTATTAGGAATTTTAGAAATAGGAAAGGTTAAGTTGGACTCCAACATTTGCACAGCAGCAGAACATCTGTGTACCTAGGTTGACAATAAAAACAGATGGTACATAGAGTAACAGATGCTGATGTAAAACATGCAATGTGCAATGTAGGAGTTGAAAATAAATCATTTGGGCCAGATCAAAACATTAAGGAAAGACTGCATGTATCAGATTGTGTCAAGACTAATAATTTTTCTAAAATTAGAATGACAAAATCCCAAAATAGCAATATTGATGCACATCCGCAAGGTTTTGAGCAATTTAGTTCTCTAAAATGGAGTAATTCAGGTGTTGCTGCCAATCATTAGTCTTTATTACCTGGATGTGGGATAGTAAACATAGCACTAATTGAAGAAGTAGACTGGGGGCTGAAATGCATATGGAGAGGTTATGCTTAGTTGTTGCCTCTCCAGGATCTGACTGAACAGCTTTCAGAAATCAATTGGTTCTATATGAGACCCATAGAAAGGTCAATGGTGGGAGCTTAATCTATTTGAAACTTTGATACCAGCAAACTTCAATCTGAATCATAGAATTATAGAATCAAATATAGAATCATATAATCATAGAATCACAGAATAATGACAGAACCATAGAACCATCATCAAATCATAGAATCACCTAGTGATAGAATAATTTGGGTTGAAAGGGACCTTGAAGATAATGTAGTTTCAAGTCCCATATCATGGGCAGGGATACCTCCCAGTAAACCAGGTTGCTCAAAGCCCCATTCAGTTTGCCCTTGAACGCTTCCTGGGAGAGGGCATCCACAGCTTCTCCAGGAAGTTTATGTCAAGTGTCTCACCACCTTCACACACACAAAAAATTCTTTCTAGTGTCCAACCAAAATACAGTTTAAAGCCATTATCCCTTGTCCTACTTCTACATTCCCTTGTAAAACCTTGATCTAAAATCAAGATGTGATATGTCTGTTGATTTACTGTAGGCACTCTGGTACTGGTGAGGACCAGTTTGATTACAGTGGAAGTAGCGAGCTGAGATGATCAACACAATTACTTCCAGTGGGATTAGGCTTTCTCATCTTCTTAGTTTAGAAACTGAAATCATATTGCTCATGCACTTGCAGAGCAGGAAAGCATGGCAGCGTGATAGCATCAGGGACTACTGGGAGTCAAGGATTATGTTTCAGCTCAGGAGGGAAGGATACAAATCAGTCCAATTCAATAGTTAGATCAAATGAGGACATGAACTCTCTTAGTAGGTGTCTCCTCTTAATAGGAGCCTTCAACAGAAGTCTTCGAGTATTGTCAGATGAACAGTATCCTGCTATTCCCTCACAAATGGCCTAACACGGTGTTCCTGACATGGTATGGTGATAAATCACAGAAGTGCCAATTAAAATGGAACTCTTATTGTGCCAGTCATTTAAAAGTAATGTTAAGCTCTCATAACAATCTTCTAAAAAATAAGATGTATAATAAAAGCTTTTTATGCCAAGCTTCTTTTTCACATTGCTGCCTCCTGGTAATAGAGGGGTTCTTACAAGTGTGAATGTAATTGAAAATCTTTTGCGTTATGAATTTCATGTTTTCAAATACCAAGTGCTCAAACTGAGGGTATTCTTCATCTGATAAAACTGAGCCAAAATACAGGTTAAGGGCATTATTTTTACAAATAATTGGTATTTACTGAAATTTTTAAGCCCCAACTCAAACTTTTGCACTTCCACTCATAAAACCCCAACATACCTGTTCATAAAAAACCCATGAAGCTACAAAATGAAAGAAAAGCAGAGAACAAATATCCCTGATATTTAGTAGGGGTATGAAAATAGTCATTATAAGCCAAAATGAATTAAAAATTTGTCTTTATGGGACCTGCTCCTTATTCTTCTCCCTGTTTGAAAATCTGTACATTATTGGTCTGGATGAAGTTATGATAGGCTCTTTGTTGTCACTACATAGCCTTTATTTTTTTTCCTTTAGTTAAATGATTCTCTAGCTTGTATGCGGGTAGCAGTTTCTAAAATTGTTAAGTTTTACTCCCCACTGCTTTGTTAAGTTTTGTTAGTTGTAACCTGTGCTTTTGACCACTTCCTCAAGTTTTGCTAAGTTGTAATGCATTGCTTTGAATATACCATCCTTTATAATTCTGCTACTTGTAATCTCACATGCTTTATAATCTTACTCACTATTAACTGAAGTTGTGTTTCTATACAAACCTCCTGGGTAATACCTTACTTCTGAGTACTGTGCAGGTAAATTCCCAAACTTAATCTCACCAAATGTGTTGTTAAAAGACATTAATTAGAGGAGGAGGATTGGGCCCAGACACACCTAGGATCCTCTCTGAAGGAGTTTAGAAAGCAAGAGGGTCCGGTCTGAATCTCCCTGGGTCAGCCCCCACTCTGGGGAAACGTACTTTATGCCAGTCCGGGGTAGCATAACCAAGAAGAATAGAAATAAACTGGCCTTGCCATGGGCCATGTTTTTTGAGTCAGCTTCTAGATGGCCTCCAAGGGTTACATGAAAATTCTCATAAATGAATGGTATTTCTAGTTTCTATCTGACCACAAAGGCCTTTCCCACCAAATGTCAGTTTCTTTTCCTATGGATATTTTCAACTTTGTCTCCTTTAGAATACACAACAATTACTTCATAGCTCACTGACACTCTTGTGTTGCAATCTATTGCATGGACAATTCAGACTGTAGAAGTAAAAATTTCCATCCACATTTGTCCTTTTTATTTAATCAATACTTTACCACATCCTTTCCTTCTCTCTTTAACTTCCTTTAATATAAGCTTAGGTGCAGTGGCATGTCTATTACACACATTAAAATTGTTATGCACTAATATTACATACTGTATTATTATCAGTAACAGGGCACAACAGAGTGAAGCTTTCACCTGATGGTGTTTCCTTTTATGGATTTTGTTAAAAACATAAGTTCAGATTTTCATGGCACGTGTGGGTTTAGCCATGCAATTGCCATTAATATTAAAAGGAATCACATAGCTAAGTGCCTGCATGCCATATTGAAAATACTCCTTAATGTTATTTTAATGAAGATTCTTTTATGAGTAAATTATTTCAGAGTAGCTAAGAAGTTATTATCTTCCTCAGTTACCAGTGATAGCCCACAGGGTGAGCGTTCTCTAATATTATGTTGCAGCCCCCATGCCTTTGCCATGTTGTTGTGGGACCTTTCTAGTTATAAACGATTTTCATGGCACTGTGTAATTAGAAACTAGCCAGCAGATTAAAGCAGTCATACATGGTTTTGGCTGCAAGTTGGAGTTGCCCCTGAGGGTCTTTTATTTATTCTCTGCCCTTTTTGTATAGTCAAGGTTTTCTGAAATTCTCCCAGTTTGTTCCTTAGAGGGAACATTTCACTCCTTCTTGAGGTTTGTTTCACCTTGTTTGTGGCTTAAGAATCTTTCAAGGTTGTTCTGAGTAGTTTCTCATAAGCAGAATGGTAGTATAAGGTTTTAATGAAACTTGGAACATAATTCACTCGTTGAGTCATACTTAGAGTTTTGCTTTGTAAAGCTTGCGGGTTGCACCCACAAATCCACTGCATAATATTTAACGTATGTGAACTCTGTTCTTCCTACCATACACAGATTATGCATGAATGATATTATTTGCAACTACTTTGTTTTATGTAGAGGTAGGTACCACCACAGAGCTGCCCACTTGTATGTGTTCCTATTCCCACCTGTCTCCTCATTTTCCTCCCTCTTCTTGGGAACACAGCATATTATTCTTATCTCTTTCCCTTGCGTCACTACAGAACAAAATACAGTGAATTTCAGTGATGCGACAGAAAATGTTGTTTGGATGTCTGAAAAATGTTTGTACATTATTGTGACACAATTTTTCAGAAAGGAGGTTTGTTTGGGGTTTTTTTGTTTTTATTTTTTTTTTAAACAGTGAATTAAATAAAAATTGCCCATGCAGGCTTGGATCATTTTGTGATTCTAGTAAAGGTGTTTCTAACCTTTTGTCAGTCCTTGAGTGGTTTTTTTGTTCTTTCTACTGGACTCATTCCCTTATAAAGGCCACAGAACTCATCCTTGTCTGATGTATACACATAACATAAAAGTTATTTTGAGCTGTATCCCCTCTATGTGGGTGCATACTCTTAGTGTGATTGTAAAATGTAATCCATAACAATTAAAATACCATTCTGTGATTAGGAAAATCATATCTATTTTAAAATTTATATAAAACTATTCCCTATGGAGTTACTTTGATAGCCATGAAACAGTGCAGGTAGCCAACTGGAATGTTTTGTTTTGTGGGGTACTTTTGCTTGGTTGGTTTGTTGGTCTGTTTGTTGTTGCTGTTGGTTGGTTGCTTGCTTGGTTGTTTTTTTTCCCAACTTACATCAGGTTTTACAGGATGATATCTAAAATAGGTGAAAAAAAATATCTTCTGCGTGTTACCTGAGTATTCTCCCTAGGGATCAATATAATAATCTCATTTAAGTTATAGACTAACACAATCAAGAGAATAAAGAAAGCCATTTACTGTCTCCTTCCTTCCCTCAGTATGATCCCACCTAAATGATTTCTGTCCTAAAGGCAGAGAAGGTTTAGTTTGTGAATATATGAAAACTGATTAACTACTATTGACACTGGCTGATCTCACAAATTTGTTTCTTGCTGCCTACTAATAAAGAGTTCATGTGGTGTGTCACAGTCTGTGACAATAGTAGTGAACATTAATCACATTATCTGCCCCCAGTTGACTCTGTATCACATTACCCAAAAGAAAGTAATCCAGAGACTAAGTCAGTTCAAAATTATTTTTTCATCAGCCTTAAAAAAATAAATAATAAGCTAATAATTTAATAATTCTGGATTTCTTTCCTTCTTTCTTTTTTTTTTTTTTCTTCAGTTTTTCTTGAATATGAATCATACATATTTCAGAGTAAGATAACTACTTGCATGTGCAGGTGTTTTTCAATATACTGTAACAGTGAGTTAAACATTGTTTTTGAAAAGTGCTATAAATCTTAAGTAGACATTTTCAAAAAGCATAATAACGATGAAATTTATCATTCATTCATTCCAGCTGGCTGTGTATATATAAAGTTAACTTTAACCCACAAATGATCAAAGAGGTGAGGTATTACACAAAAAAAGTTGCAGATTACATATGACACTGATTGCCTTCAGGAGTCCAGACAGTTTCAGTTCAGTTAGCAGTGCATCTATCCAGTCCATAGGATCATAGAATCACAGAATGTTAAGGCTTGGTAGGGAACTCTGAAGATCTTCAAGTCTAAACCCCCTGACAAAGCAGCATCACCCAGGGCAGGTCACACAGGAATGCATCCAGACAGGTCTTGAAAAATCTCTAGAGAAGGAGACACTACAACCTGTCTGAGAAGCCTGTTCCAATTTGCCTTTAACCTTGTAGTAAAAATGTTTTTCCTCATATTGAGGTGGAATTTCCTGTGTTTAAGTTTGTGTCTGTTGTCCCTTGTCCTATCATAGGGTACTATGGAAACAGAGAGACTGGCTCCTTCTTCTTGACACCCATGCATCAGACATTTGTAAACATTAATAAGATCTTCCATGTGACATTTTCCAGCAGCTCCTTGCTCATTCATGCAGGCCTCATTCTACTCTGATTTTTCACTCAAAGGAAACTATCTTAAGCTTGGAGGAAGTGATGTTTGAATATTAATCATCTGTTGGGCCCCCCTACCTTCTAGACTCTTAGCTGATGGGATTCCTCTAAGCAGGTCTTTGAAGAGGACAAAGTTAGCCCTCCTGAAGTATAGAGTTGCAATCCTGCTTATTGCCCTGCTTCTTCCTCGTATGATACTGAACTCTACCATTAGCACTGCCTCCAAGGTTGCCCCTGACCTTCACGTCCCCAACAACCACCTTTGTTTGTTAATGCAAGGTCCAACAGTGCAAGTGGTCCTGTTGGCTCTTCTGACACCTGCATCAGCAATTTATTGTCAAAGCACTTCGAGAGCCCTGAACTGAGTGTGCCTTTTCAGCAAATATCAGGGTGATTGAAGTCACACATGAACACTAGGGCATGTGATCTTGAGGCCACTTACAGCTGCCTATAGACATACCTCCTCTGCTTCCAGAATTGAATGCTATAAGGAAAAGTGTCAGTACAAGTAATAGAGGCAGAGGTATATTACACCTTTTTGTCAATGAAGCTGGAGATTTTTTTTTCACAGAAGGAAAACATTCTGGATAAATGTGATTGTATCAGTGTAAACTGCAAGACCTTGGGTTTCTGTACTCTGCCCAGGAGGCTATTTCATGAAACTGAAGAAACTGATGTATATTTGAGATCTCACTTGTCCTCAAATGTGACTGAAACCACTTTAGCCAGAGCAGAGGCTTGTGATATCCATGAATCAAATCCACTTTAATTAGGATGTAGATAATAATACTATTTTGACTTGAAACTTTCATTCTTGAAGTGTTTAAAAAGTATGTATCAGTAAACAGTGTGCCTTTTTTTTTTTTTTTTTACACTGTCATTAAATAGCCTGGCACAATTTATAATCACACTACTTAAATGTGTGCAAGGTGACCACCCTAGGGGCAAATGAAGATGGGTGTAACACAAAGTTGGTAGGCAGTGAAGCAGATAAGGGACACAGGCTGTTCTTCCTAGTGGGTACAAAGAAGGATAACTGGGAAAAACAGAAGAAGAAAAATACTGGGAGAAGAAAATGGGAATAGAATAGCAAAAACCCATTATGCATCAAGAAGAAAGATGGATAAGAAAACTAGACTATTAATTTCAACTTCTCTTGTCAAAGAGCTTTCAAGCCTTCTCTCCATGGCCAGATTAAGAAGAGTGTACTGGCTTTACATCATCAACTCCATGCCACTGCATTCTCACGTCTGATTTAAAATATAATTGCTAAAACTATTGATTCCATGATATATCTATGCCATTTACCTCAGCAATAGTGAACAGAGACTAGTAAATGCAGATGGAGACAGAAAGAGCATGTGTGTCAGCCCATTACAAGATGCAAGAGTATGAAAGCCTCTAGGGTGAGTTGTCCTGGTCAAGAGCTATGCATGCACATATTTGCTTTTCCACCCCTTTCTGCTGTGGAAGAGGAAGGAACAAAAGCTGAGGAGACACAGGGGTTGAAATAGTGACTCTTGAATAGCTATAGCAAAAGCTGCACATGAAAGTAAAGCAGAAAATGGTATTCAGTCAATGCTTCCTATCACAGGCAGATGTTTAGCCACTTCCTGGAAAGCAGCTTCTCAGCATGTGAAATAGTTTTTTTTAGGAAAAAAATTGCTATAAATACACATTCTCCCTCTTTTTCTGCTTTTGGCTGAGCTCACATTTTATTCCACGTAGGCGATTCAGATCAGCTGTCTGATCTGTGATCTTTTACTAATGTCCTGGTCAAACCCAGCCTACTCACTGGGGAGACAGGGATGGTAAACTCAGAAAGAGAGAAGCACCTGACACCGTGGAAACTCTGTTTACAACAGCTAAAACTTTTTTATTACTAATGTGCTGAAGGATGCATATATTTAATATTTTAATCTATCTGGTAATATTTTAATTTATGTGTTTTGGCTGTTCCTAAAAATGAAATTTAGGCCACACTACCTGCTTATTCGGAAAAAAAAAAAAAAAATGAAAAAATTGTAACCTGGATTATAGATAAGGAATCTCACAAAGATCTGACAAGAACAAGCTAGCAAAAGCAGTATCAGCTTTAAAAATACAAATAAAACAATGTAGTTTAAATATGGATTGATGAGCAACAGAAAGCAGAAAGCTAAGTCTTTTAATCGCCTCCTAAAAATAAGCCAAATGGTCCAAACCAGACATATTCATGTAATCATATGAAAAACTGAAAAGCTACCTTTTTTTTTTTTTTTCATAGACCTGATGCCTCTTGGCAAATCACCCTTCAGCCTCCTTTTCTCCAAACTGTACCATCTAAGTGACCTCAGCTGTTCCTCACAAGTCATCCCTTCCAAACCCTTCACCATTCACATGGCTCTCCTTTGGACAGTCTCCAATAACCTTATGTCTTTTCTATAGTGTGGTGCCCAAAACAGTACTCCAGGTGAGGCCTTACCATTGCAGAGTAGAGCAGGACAATCACCTCTCTTGATCAGGTGGCAATGGGGTGCATCAGGACACTGTTGTCTCCCCAGGCTGCCAGGGCACACTGCTGCCTCATATTCAGTTTGCCATCATCTAGGACCCCCAGATTCTTCTCTGCCATGATCCTGTCCAGCCTCTCATTCCACAGTCTGTACTTACCAGTCTTTGTGTTCTACCTGTGAGCCAGGTGCACACCCATTGAACTTCCTGATTTTGTCCAGGAGGATACTGTGAAAGGCGGTACCAAAAGCTTTCCTGAAGTCCAGAAGTATTACATCCACTGGTTTTCCTCAATCAGCTAGGTGCGTTACCTTGTCATAAAACCAAATTAATTTTGACAAGTAGGAGTTTCCCTTTATGAAGCTGTGCTGGCTGTGACTAATGACTGTGTTGTCCTCCAGGTGTTATTCAATACCTCCTAGAATCATTTTTCCATAATTTTACCAGACACTGAAGTTAGACTCACTAGCCTCTGGTTTCCAGGGTCCTTCTTCTTGCCCTTCTTGAATATTGGAACAATATTAGCCAGCTTCCAGTTGACTGGGATTTGTCCAGATTTCCAGGACCTCCCAAAAATAATCGAGAGGCCTAGCAATGACATTAGCCAGCTCTTTGATGCTTGCCTGTCTGCTACCCAATGGAAGTGAGACCAATATTTTCTTAGCTGTTCTCTTTCTGCCAGAAGGCATTTGGATTTCTTTGTCTGGAACTTTTGCACGTTCTGTTTGTGTGTTTTTCCTTGCTCTAATAGAGTTCAGTTGCACTTGCTGATTCATTATTTTTCAGAGTAAATTGTAAAATGCATGCCTATGAATGAACAAATTCTAAAGTACTTGTTAAGGTTCTTCTGGGGCTGGTTTTGATTCCTGGAAGGACTGGATCATTGTTGCACTGAGCTTTGAGCAAAGGTTTCCTCTTCTACAGACAAAGAGGCCCTCAGCTCCTATCAGTGAGGAGACATTTTGCAGTTGTTCTGAGAGAGGGTTTATCCAGACTGATGCACAGCAAATAGGAGAAGACAAAGAGAAGAAGGAAAATACCACAAAGTAGGTCAGCAACAACAAAAACAACCCAAACCCCAGAAGAGGATGTACAACATATTTGCAGTCTACAAAATTTCTTAAAAATGGAAAAATTTAAATAGAAGATTGAACAGTGATGTATACTGTTCACTTCAAGAATTAACTAAAAAAAAAAAAAGTATTAAAAAGCACAGTATTATGCAAGCCAATCATTTTGAGGTTGCATTCAGAAGTAGTCTTAATTACGTATTAATTGTAGATGTTAGTAATTTTTTATTATTATTTAATTAAAAATATTGGAAAAAAGTACTTTCAATATTTGATTGCATATATCTGGTTAAATGATGTTCATCAATTGACCTGAGCTGAGCTGAGCTGAGCTGAGGAATAACAGCAAAAAAATTGCTGTATCCTGGATTCAGCAAGTAGTTTTGCACTTTCAGTTTTTTCTAATCAAAACATCAACTTCTGAATTCTGTTGCTTAAGTCCTTTTATTACTCAGTCATTTTGACCTGGAGAAGGAAAGGTTGAATAGGACTTATGTTATCTCCCTTTTCACCTGTCCTTGATTGTTTCTAACTGGTAAAAGCAAGTTTCAGATCATAAATATAAGCCATAAGTTTTGTGTTCCACCTTCCTTATTCTGATGCAGCTATTTGTAGGTAAATTTAAAATACTTTTTTATGATTCCTCTTATAAATATTCCATACTACAGATAATTACATTCAGGTCAAACTCACCTTTCAAATCTTAGTTAACTTGAGTTGGTCACTTGTGTTGTTGCTTTAAAGGTGTATTTTGAATTTCTAAGGTCTGATCTAGATCCAGTCACCTCATATCGGTGAGTGCTTCTGGATACAAAACTACAGAAAACCACCACAAATGACTGCAAAAGAGAGTTTTTTTAAATATATGGAAAAGGTGTAATTTAAAAGTTGAGCAGTACAATTTATAACACAACATTTTTCTGTTTGTCTCATTAAACATTACAGGAAAACTTATTTTAAAATTGCTTCTGTATACAAAACAAATTCACTATAATATAATTAATGTAACAAAATTAATAGGATACATAAAGTTCTCAGTATGGATATGAATGCTAAAAATACTGTGAAAAATGTTCTGTATAAGGATTTGTTCTATATTTAGTAAAATTTCATTATTGCACATGTATGTCAGGTAAGTATTCTGCATACTTAAAAGCCCCTAAGTACTCTCTAGCTGTTACGCCTCTACTGATTTAACAGCAAAACTATATGAAAAGAGTGTTAAAGATTTTTCCAAAACCCAATGAAACTCAGAAATTTTAATTGGTGGAAGAACATTGTCTCTTGTGTCACCCTAAAGGTGCTGTAAATGTGCTTCCTAATTGAGAAATTTGGAAGAGACAATAATGTAGCATCCAGTCACCTATAAACACAGTAATTATTTCAAATGCAGAAATTCAAAGATGCAGGAGTATATTCACATCCTTGCACTTAGATAAGAAACTCCAGTGCAAGAGAACAGTGACCATGACCTTGGATGCTATTGAAACCGGAATTCTGAATTACATTAATATGTCTGGTAATGCTTAATCTTATCTGGATTATTTAAAAATGGAAAAGAAAATGCATTTTTTGCGTTAGTTGTAGATTTTTTTGCCTCTTAATCCAGAAATACCATGATTCATTTTGATCTGTGAATGTTACAGGTACACTATCCTAAACTGCTTTTTTGTGACACAGTTTCCATAACTTTCATCTGGGTTTTGTATAAAACACATTTTCAAAGCAATTGCTGTTGATTTTTAATTATTTTCGTAGGTTTGTACCCATTTATTAGTATATTTAGATGATTCATGACATTCCTGAAGTCTAGCAATTTACATTTTCTATAGCTATAGCAAAATTCTCCTCTTTGTTGAAAACTTCTGGGATTTCTTATGAGGTATAAGATTATTTCTTATAACAAAAATGATCAAACACTAGTCAAAATCTCTCAGTATTTCTTTCACATTGTATTTTTCTATTCTAACAGTAATGGAATACTGGATCTGTCGTCACAACAGAATAATACTGGGAGCTGGGTAATTAACAATGCAAAATGCACATAAACCAGGATTTCAAATACAGCACTGTGGAGATTCTCATAACATTACTATGAGTGCTTTAGAGAGAGCTCTTTTTTTTTTTTTTTTTTTTTAAAGTGAAATAGAGTAAAGCCAATAATACTTATTTAAATGCAAGCAGATTTTGCTGCTCTCAAGGTGAACGAAAAGATGAGATATAACAAGTGAAATGTTATAACAAGGATAAAATGTGCAGCCTGCTGGTTATTTTTAAGTCTTTCTTGATAAAAGGTTGCAAGTCTCAGAATCCTTATATGTATTAGACAAACATATATTTTTTCTGGCAGTATTCTGTATTCATGAGGTTATTTGAGTATTTACCTTCTCTATTCTTCACAGTTACTTATTGCTGCAACACCCACCCCACCCAACATTTCAAAACCTTAAAGGTTTGGTGGGATGACAGTGTAAAATGTAAGATGGGAAGATTAGTAAAATGGGATTTTCTGGCCAACCATGGCTTTTCTGCAGTCAGAAGCAAGGCTAAACAGAGCATATATATATATTTATATTTATATACATAAAGTGCCTACCACCATATTGATAAACATTCTTTGGAACCACTTTGACAACTCAGAGAGCACCTACAATATGTTCCAGCAATTACTATCCTTTCATTTCTAAGTAGATTCTGAATAAAAGCAGATATTACAAAATGTTGATAGTGTATAACAAGGCTTCAGTAAGGTACAGTACTGAAAAATATACCATACTGATAAAAACTATAGTGATGAACAGTTGAGATTAACCAATGCAGTCAGAATCAGCAGACAGGTAGACAATACAGGTTTTGTTTGGTTGGTTTTTTTGGGTGTGCAAGTTACTTTCATGGTAATACAAGAGCATTTAAAAGAAAATATTGAAAACATTTCAATAAAAAAATCTTTCACAGATTCAGATTTTAAGTGTATTGCTGAAACTGGTGCCTAGTGTTAAACTTTCCTGTAGATTACATATGTACAATTTTAAGAGAGTTAATTCTAGCTTTATAGCCAGAAATCTCAATAATTTTTAATCTTTTTTAAATAACCTCTGCATGTCTACAGTTTATCACATTCTGCTTATCTGAAGCCACTTACTCTGTTCTCTCTAGACTTTTATTCTTTGAATACAGAGACCAGAGTAAAACAAAAACATACCCATTTTGGGGTATGGGTAAATTAACCCATCTCCATCCTGCATATCTTCAATAGTCCCAAAAGGAAGGCAGAAGAGAGATAGGCTTTACACAGAATAAGTGTAAAAGTATATGTGTTTAGACTGAGAGAACCAGCTCTTTGCAGCTGAACAGCAGTCTAAATCAGTGAAGACACAGAATGAATATTGTGAAAATATACATCCTTCCCATCTTTCAGTTTTATTGTTCTCTTAAGCAATCAAATAGCTTAACATTCTTCACGGATTCTTTCCTCAGTTTTTGTTTCACAAATGCTACTTTTACTGGTTCTCTTAGATTTTTTTTTTTGTGTTTTTTCTGAACTGATGAAAACAAGCCCCCCCTAGCCTATGAGTCAGGATGCATTAGGACATGCTGGATGTGCTCAGGACATTGCTCTCATCTTAACCATAGTTAACTGCAAAAACACATTAACCTACATTGCAGACCATGCACCCATTTGACAAGTTGTTACAAGCCCCTTAACAATATGAAGATGGGTTCTCCAGTGATATTCAGAATCTGTAATCAAAATTTGTTTATATTTTAATCTTTCAAATATTACCTACACATTCATTTTAGGTTTACTTTGTTCTCCTACTGAAGTTATTAGACACCGGTTGGAGCAGGAAGTATGTTAGCAATTTGGATTTCACTACCCAATTTTCCTTTTGCCTTTTCTTGGTGTAAATTTTACACAATATTAGTAATAACTGACCAAAAAGACACCAAAACTAGACAGTGGGATTAAAAGATTTTCCTGAAATCTTCTCAAAGGCAATGTATGACAGAGCCTGAGTGCTTATGTACTAGAGCCACTTTGAATGTTCTACTGCCCCTACTGAATGTAATTTTCTTGAATTTCTTCCCATTTAATTTCCTTGAACTATGATGTATTTGGTAATGCATTCACCAGACATTTTGGATTAGTTGTTTATACACTGATGTGCATAGCCTTCTTATAGTAAAAAAATAAGATAATTAGTGGAGATAATTTTCTATGGCAACAGATATGTTGATGTAAATTGGCACCTGTGTCTGACTATCCAGCTTGCTTTTATTTCAGAACTATATTTTTTATGTCCTACACATCCACTGAATTAAGCAAACATTAATTTCTTTATGTGAGGAACATTGATGAATTTTTTTTTGTTACCTTCGTTGCTCCTCTTCCTAGGAATTTTTTCAAGACCCATTAGCCACTGCCATTAAATACTTGGTTCAGCAGTACTAGAGCCTCTGTCTCCACAATACTATAATCATTCACAACCAGCATAAAGCAAGGTATGTTGGGATCAAATGTACCCTGGTGAAGTTTGTAGATGACATCAATTTGAGTGGGCAAGTAGACACTGCAGAAGGGAAAGCCAACCTCTAGGAAGACCTGGATACACTGGAAGAGTAGGCTAACATGAACCTCATGAAGTTCCAAGAGGACAAGTGTAAGGCCTCACTCATGTTAAAATATAACCTAGGAGTGTAGCAAAGACTGGGATCCATCTGGCTGCAGTGTAGCTCCATAGAAATGGACTTGGGCATCCTGGTGGACAACAAACTCATTATAAGTGAGCAGTGTGCTGCTACAGCAGCAAAGAAAGTCAACAGAATGCTGGGCTGGATGAACAAGGGCATCAGCAGCAGAGATAAAGAAGTCATCATCCCACTCTACTCAGGATTTCTTAGGCCACACCTAGGATACTGTGGTTAATTCTGGTCCCTGTCATATAAAAAAGTTGTGGACAGGTTTGAGAGGGTCCAGAGAAGGGACAGAAAGACAATGATCCGAGAAGCCTGCTGTATGAGGAAAGACTGAGAGAGCCTTGAGAAAAGGAGGACTTAGGAAGACCCATCCCTTTACCATCTGTCTTGCCTTGAGAAACTGCTACAATGAGGATCTGCAGCCTGGACTTATCAAAAGTCTTGTTTAAAGACAGGACATTGCAGGGTGATTGAGTATGGAGAGAAATGAAATGGAATAAGAGGTGGAATGTCATCGTTTGAACATGAGGAATTAAAGACGGAGGGGTTTTCAGACTCTGAGAGGAGCGTAACACAAAGAGAGGGGTCTATTCCCTCCCATTTCCTGTCTGTACTCTATGAAGTTTGGGAAGGTAAGGCAGCTCCTTCCCTTTTTCTTTCCACTCTCTGCTGGCTGTGCTGCTGTTCCCCAGCTCTTCTTTACCACCAGCTTGCCACATGCTCGTCAGAGCCCATACCTATCACCTTGTGTATATACATATATCTATATATACACACACACATTTATATTTGTATATATTTTTATTTTTCGTTCCTTTATCACTTATGTTATTGCATTTCCTGTGTGTTAGTTAATGTGTATCCAATAATTTTTAGTTTCCAACTTAAAGCCTTCAGTCTTTATTTCCCTTTTTGTCTTCCCTTTGTGGCGGGCAGCAATAGAGAGCAATTCTGTACTTAGGTCTGTGTTCCACCCAAATTGCTAAGCGGTGACATTCTTCATTTTTTTCTTCTTTTTCTTTATCTTTTTTGTTTTTTCTTTTCTCGTTTCTCTTACCTCTCTCTCCTTTCCTCTCTAAAATCTCCAGAGATACTCTCCAGCCTCAGCTGTTCTGTAGTTCTATCATTTTATGATGGTTTTTTAGCATCATGAACTACAAGACAGAAGATTCCAGAGATCCCCTTGCTCTGATATTTATCACTGGGTCAGCCTTTCTGGCATACATGTATTATTAAAACCCTACAGAGTCATCCCAGTTGAAGAAAATAAATACAGATAATTGAATTTAGCCCTACTTTACTCTGAAAATGAAAATAAAGCAAAACTATAAAATAACAAACAAGAAGGAGCAAGATATCTTGCCATAAATGGCATAGGTAGGACAGTTTCAAGCAGATGTACAGGGGGTAAAGGCCCTGATGGTTTTCAAACATTAAGAAAACATAAGAACAAAATTTGAAAGACATTTTAGATGAAATTTGACAAAAGTTTGGAACACTATTTTTAATTTGGAACACTATTTTTCAGAGAGTAATAGGAAAGGTCAGAAACCCAAGGCTTTTGACAGAATTAGGGAAAGATTGTTGACTAACAATGACATTGGTACTTGAAACATCCGCTTGAAGAATTTAAAGATGTAACATACACTTCTGGTACCCAGTTTGATCCCTGGCTTACAATTGGTAGAAGTAATTACAGCTAGACTGCAGAAGTTTTCATATTCACAGGGCTGAAATGATGTATTACATGTATACCGTCAGGATATAATCCTCAGATGTGAACACCACATTGATATACACACAGTATGTGAAAATCTCAGGAAAGAATATAACTGCTAGTGTTTGCAGATTCTTGCTTCTCTGTGTCATAAATGTATAAAGCAACAAAAATCAAGACAGAGTAGATGATTTATGCCACTCCTAAAGCAAGTGCTTCAATCACATTTATTCGTCATTTTATAGCAATTCACATGTGGATAACATCAAGATTTACATGCTGAACCACCAGTTTTTAGGATTTTTTTAAGCTTATGAATATTTAATATGAATTGAAAACCTTTCAAAAAAATGTAATTATTTTTCTGCCAAATGACAGATTATATAAATGGTATCTTATTACAAACCTCATATACCTGCTCAAAAAGCAATTCTAACTGTTTTAATTAATTTGTTTGTACTTCAAGATCTAGAATGACCTATAAAATGATTGTTGGAAAATTAAAAAAAAAGGAGGAAAACAATTTAAAGAAAATATACTCCTAATGATGAAGCAGCCATTAATAAAATCAAATAGCTACAGAGTCACAGAAGAACACTGACAAAAATAAATGTTTGTTGTTAAAACGAGATATCTGCCTCAGTTTGAATACTGCACAGTTTTTCAAACAAAGAAAAGAAGTTCCGTTTGAGGACAAGGACATCCTACTGTTTATCCTACTGTTTCTAGATTGTATTTTTAAAGTAATATTACAAAAAAACCCCACCTTCTTAAATATTTTTGACAAATGACTTCTAAAAGCATCTGTATCTTTCCACTCACATACATATCAGCAACATGATTTACAGCATCTGATAATGTGGTGAAAGGAACTTCGAAATTCTGCTTGTTTATGTAAGTAAATGTAGGCAGGCAGGGAGAAATAGAGATGCTGAGAAAGTAGCATATTATCTTTGAATAGCCACTGCCATTGTGAAACTAAAAGATCAAATAGCTGCCACATTTCTGATTGACCTTTGTCAATGTGTCATGGCTCTTTACCTCAGAGACAAGTCACTGTGCAGCTGTAGCTGTTTCGACTTTAAGTTCTTTATTCTGAAAGTAGCTGCAAACACTATTTTAATCTCTAGCCAGAGCATATAGTAACAAAAAATTTGCATTATAATGTGTTAAGGACAACATTTTTTTTGCAAAAATGACTGTTCTACAATGAAAGTAGCATGAACTGTAAAGACAATTAATGGTCTCATTTTCCCAAGTCTCTTTCCATAAGGTGTATGCATTCATAAAATAAATTTAATATTGAATAAACTGCATGGAATTCCTTTCTGGAATCCTCATGGATAAAGATTATTTTTTTGTATAAAGAATTTTTTAACTAAAAATCTTACAAATAACAATTAAAAAGTAAATATTATTTTAGAATTTGTAAGGTAAGGGAAAGAGATGAATAATCTGTTGCTAAAGGGTCTCAAAGCTCTAAACCTCACCAAAGACTTTTGAACCAAAATCCATACTGTAGCATAAAGGAAAACCAATAACATAACAGAAAACCAATCCCTAATTATGGAAGAGCTTATGAATCTTCTATGCCTGCCCACCATCCACTCCTGATTCCATTTGTCCTCATTGAATTTCCTTTATTGTGAAGTACAGATGATCAGCTTAGAAAGAGGAGATGATTCAAAATCATCTTGAGGAAAAATATTTTTGCCATCAGACCTTGTAGGATAAATTGACTATAGTGAAGGAATTGCAGCTACTTTACAAGTTTAATGCTGATAAAAAAACCAACAACACTTGCAGGTAAAAATAATAGCAAAGTTCTAGTGCTATCACTGATAAAATAAGCCATTTCAATGTTTCTGGAATAAAAGTACTGAGGAAAACTGGAGGTTCTTTACTTCTGATAAGGATGTTTCTGGAGATGTAATGTTAGAGTTTGAACATTGATGGTTTGATTATGTAGATTTTGCTTATGAAAGCATTATAAAAAGGAATATTTTGTTATGAAAACATTTAATGAATAGAAAGTCCAATATGCTTAGTACTCTGTCTAGGAAATATCTTCTAACCAATACAGAGATATTTTCATGTTGTGCCAAAACTGAGATGAATTCATGTTTCAGATACTCACCCACATCTCTGATTAGGATACAAATATTTCATCTTTCTCCCCTACTATAAAGTTTCTCAGCAGTGAATCTGAGAGGACAGAAAGTGTAATGATTTTTGTTTTTCTCCAGAACTGTTCAGGAGAGAATTTCCCCATGAAGAAATCAGCACTTTAATCCTTCTCCCAGTGTTTTTAGATTCCTCAAGATGATCAGGAATACATAGCTGTATAACTAGGCTGCTTAGAATATCCTTCAGTCCCTAGAAGTACAATTTCATTATCAAGGACTTCTCACTGAAAACTAACCTAAATGAAATATCTCTAATCTCAAAAGGCAACAAAGTATCAGAAAACACTACTTTCCCCAAAAAAATCTCTTCAGTACTGTAAGGAAGAGCCTTACTCTGTCCCACACAACTGCTATTTCTGGACTTCCAACCAACAACAGCAACTACAATCACCTGTGAGAGAAGAATTGTGTGGTATCATAAAATCAGTTGTTCCAACTGTTTTCCAATTTGGATTGAAAGGCAAAAGTGTGAAGGCTACCAGGAGAACTGTTATCAGTCCTTCAAGTTCCTTATATTCTCAAGAAAATTCTTCCCAGACAATCTTCTTCGGTTGTGGGATTTTATGGGGGTTGTTTTTTGTTTTGGGGTTTTTTTTATTTGTGCCATTTGTTGAGAGATTGTTATGATGTATCTAGATTTCTGTAAAACTGCTCCTAAAAAAAATAAATTAAAAATAATGAAATGAGAGAGAGAGAGAATGAGGAGTGCAGTCTGGATACAGTGACTGAACAAGGACTGAAAGTCTGAATGTCTACATCTGATGACTGCTGATGCAGCACTTTCAAAGCTACGAGTGAAACCTGTGTTTCTGTGAATCAATACATGGATTCTTAGTTTAGCATGCAACTTTTTTAAAAAAACCATGTTATAGTTTTCTCCCTGAAACAGTCTAGGGAGATAAAAAGTGTTGAGGTTGAGAAGCTGAGAAAGTAGGTGTGAGTTAAGTTGCAAAGAAGCCATATGGGGTAGAGAGCCCTAGTTGTTAGTTGGGGTAGAGAGCCCTAGCTCCTGAAGCCCACTGTCCCGTGTACTTAAAGCTTTTGTTTTTCTTTATTTTTAGAAACAGTATAGGAGTTAAATGTTATAGCTTCCCTAAAACTGGTCCCAAGGGTGCATAAGAAGTAATATTCTCATTCTTTGTTCCGTGTTGTTTTGAATGTGCATCCAAGTTGAGGTGAACTGTCAATAAAAAAGAAATGAAATTAAATCACTGAAATGGGCAGAAAATGGGAAGGAAGGTACTTTTTTTTTTTTTTTTTTTTTTTTTTTAGATGAAGCCTGCATATCTGTGGAGAGTCACTGCATATCCTTCCTTACCTCTTAATAATTTTTATAGCATAAAACATGATAATATTGAGTACAGTGAAGAATAGAGGCTGTGATACAGGAAAGATAAAAGTAACAATTTTCTGCTAAGTTTCATGTTCTTTTTAATTGTTATTTTTGACTATTGTGTTAACATTTTAGCCACTGGCTATGATAGTTCAGATTTCTGAATATTTCCAAAAACTTCTTATGTTCATTAGAAAATTGGTACAAGTGTCATTTCAGTATTTTATTCAAATAACTCTTAGCATTAATTTAAAATGTATTTTTCAATTCATGCAGAATCTTTTATTCCTGAGAGAACTTTACTTAATTTAACACTTATTTAGTTTTGCTATCATGTACTTTACCACTGAGCTTGATTTAAAGAGATTTGCCTTGGGCAAATTAGCAGTCAAGTGAAGACAGAGGTGATTTGTACCATATCTCAGATAGTGTTGAGCTGCCACTGAATAAATCTGTCTGCATTTAATGATCTTTTTGCAGAACTTGAAAACTGTGCAACACCACACAACGGCACAGTAGTCTTATTTAAAAAATCTTGCTATCCTAGATTGCTGCAGGAGAAAAAAATGAACAAATGCAACTTTTTAAATGCCAAAAAAGTAATTTGAAGAAGCCATTTGTTACGCAGTTCTTCATATTAAGTTTATGACTGATAAAAGCTGGGCATTTTTTCTACTTGTGATGAGCCTTTTGCTGATATGTTGTATTCCTTTGGTTGACTTACTATCATGATTCATGGAGCACCAGTGGCTGATGAGTAATCAAGGACAATTTCAAATATTATTAGGATATATATGTCTCTTTGAAAGCCAGCAATATGCAACCAAAGGGATTTCTCAATAATAAAATAAAATAAAATAATAAGTAATTAATTTATATTAAAATTTTAAAAAGCAGCTAGAGTTCTGTGGTAGTGACAAAAGTTAGGGTAGATAAAATCAGATCTTAAACTATAGAGGCTGGTTTGCTAGTCATAGTCAAGCTATGAAATCATGAAACTTCATATCTAACTGTATGTACAGATAGCCTACACACACCTCACCAAGCCCCGTGTAATGTTTTAGCATTGACTAAAGACTGGATGATACATGCCCATTTCTGATGCTGGATACTGTATGCCTTTGCTCCTGCAAAGATTGATAGCTCCCTCTGCTGTTCTCATTTTGAGCTGCTCAGAATAAAGTCTGCGCACGGTATTAGACTGTCATAACTTGCCTATTAATGGCTATCAGGCTGGCATACTTTCAGACACTGGCTGGCACTCAAATGCTTGATGGCACCTTTAGGACACCTGCCTGGACAACCAATCCATTTAAAACCGAACTTGAAAGTGTGTGGTAAGCAAAGTATAACAACCAAGACCTCTTTTCTCTCTCTCTCTCTCTCTCTCTTTTTTTTTTTTTTTTTTTTTTTTTTTTTTTTTTTTTTTTTTTTTTTTTCTTTTCTTTTAATGAAAACATTCTATTTCTGTTTGTACCCATCTGGTGTATTTACATGCAGACTTATGAAAGCTGTGCTGCTTGGAAATTGAAGTATGACTTTAAGGAACTGATATTAAAGCACTGCATAGATGCTGTAATGTACTACTCATGATTCTCCTCAAACCAAGGAATATGTTCCTTCTTTTCTCCAATTTTCATCTTCACCATGTTTCTCTTTTAAATATTAAATAGTCCATGATATCGGCTGGTAAAAAAAAAGTGTCTCCTTTTTATTTTTCTGCATTCTTGATGTCATTTTCTCACTCTTTATCATGGCATACATAGGCTACATTAAAACTGTACTTAAAGAAACTAGAAAAAGAGAATAAATTATGCATGTTCTCTGGCATGTCTAAGCAGCAATGATATATGCTAGACTAAACTTCCCAGGGTTGAAATTATCTTTAATATTTGGATAGTACTGAGTAGAAAACCAATATACTGATAGGTAATTTCTTTATCCTAAAAAAATTCTATACAAAGAAAAAGAAAAGCAAAGATATAAATTTTATCTATATGAAAAATTAACTGCATAATTTTTTCTTATCTGTCTTTCACATAATCATACAGGAAGGACAGGCAGGGGTACTGAGGAGAGGGTGTTGACCTCTATGTTAATGTCCACTTGGAGTCCATAGAACTCCACCTGGGGATGGATGAGGAGCAGATTGGGATCTTATGGGTCAGGATTAAAGGAATGGCAGGGACAGGGGACATTATAGCAGGGGTCTGTTAAAGGCCATCTGCTCAGGAAAACTGAGTGAATGAGGCCCTTTATAGACAGGAGAAGCCTCATGTTCACAAACCCTTGTCCTCAAGAGGAAATCTAATATCTGTTGGAGGGACAATGCACAAGGACATAAGCAATCCAGGAGGTTCCTGGAATGCTTTGATAATAGCTTCCTTCCTCAAGTGGTAGAGGCAATGAGAAGAGCTGGACCTTATCCTCACAAAAAAAGAGAGGATGGTGGGGAATGTGAAGCTGAAGCATGTGCTTGACTTCTCTGAAAATGAGGTGGTGGAGTCAAGATCCTTAGGGCTGTGAGGATGCTGCACAGCAGTCTCATTGTCCTGGACTGCAAGAGAGCAAACTTTAGCCTCCTCAGTGACCTGCTTAGTAAAGTACCATGGGATAAAGGCTTTGAGGGAAGAGGAGCCCAAGAAAGTTGAATAATATTCAAGGATCCTCTCCTCCAGTCTTGGAAGTGATGCATAACAACAAGGAATTCAGGCGAAAATCTCAGGAGGCCTACATGGATGAACAAGGAGCTCCTGGAACACTTAGATGTAGAAGAAAGTCTACAGAGGATTGAAGCAAGAGAAGGTAGACTGGGAGTAATACAGAAAACTTGTCCAAGGACCAGGTTAGGAAAGCTGAACTTGAGATAAATCTGTCCAGGAACATCAAGTGCAGCAAGAAAAGCTTTTGTAGGCATGACAGCGATAAAAGGAAAATTAGTGCACTCTCTGGAAGGAAACAGGAGTCCTTGTTACCTGGGGTGTTAGAAAGGCTGAGGCTACTCAAGCTACACCAAGCAAGTCACAGAAGGCAAAGGCAAGGACTGGGAGAATGAAGAACTGCCCATGTCAGGGACAGATCAAGTTCAAGACAGTCTGAAGAACCTGAAGGTGTGCAAGTCCACGAGACCTTATCAGATGCATCTGTTGGTCTTGAGGGAACTGATAGATGAAGTTGTTACACCCACTACACACTAAATTTTAGAAATTGTAGCTGACTAGTACAGTTCCAACTGACTGGAAAAGGAGAAAAGTAATCTCCATTTTTAAAGACAGGAAAAAAGGATGAAATGATGAACAACAGGCCAGTCAGTTTCACTTTTATGCTCAGCAAGATCATGTGGAAGATCATCCTGAAAACTATACCAAGGCACTTGGAAGATAGGGAAGTGGTTGGTGACAGCCAACATGACTACCCCAAGGGCAAATCGTACCTGACAAATTTGGTGGCTATCTATGATGAGGTTACAGAATCAGTGGATAAGGGAAGAGCAAATAATGTCTTCAATGTAGACTTGTGCAAAGCATTTGGCACTGTCTTACAGCATCCTGGTCTCTACATTAGAAAGACATGCACTTAATGGATAGACCACTCAGTGGATACAAATTTGGCTTCGTGGTTGTACCCAAATAATAGTGGTCAATTGTTTGATGTCCAAATGGAGACCAGTGGTGTTCCACTGGAACCATGGAGACCATGGAAATAGTGTTGTTCCTCAGGGGTAAGTATTGAGACCAGCACCATTTAACATCTTTGCCAGTGACATGGTTGGTGGGAGTGAGTGTACCTTCCATAAAATTCTGATGACACCAAGCTGTGAGGTGTCACCAGCACACTGAAGGGAATGGATGCCATCCAGATGGACCTATGCAGTCTTGAGAGGTGATCCCATGTCAATTATGTGAAGTTGAAAAAGGCCAAGTGCAGACTCCTGCAAATGGGTTGGGGCCAAATGGATTAATGACATTCCCCATGTTTTTGAATACAGCTGAAAACCTTTGAAGTATCTATGAATTTTTTTACATTAGTGAAAGTAAAATACAATACATAAATAACAAGTACTGTTCACAGAGGAAACTGTTGCTGCCTTCCTGACCCTTTTTCTTACTGCACTAGCATACCTGGAAGTTTTAGGAGACATTTTCTATTTTAAAAAAATTTGCTGTATAATTGTCTAAAGGGTTTTGCATATTAACTGAAACATTATAGGTAATTTCCAAATTTTCTTATTGAGTGTTTTGTTGGAAGATTAACCTTGGCATTCATGTGCTGAAATATGTTAGCTCCAGATTTCCATTTCAACAATGGTCTTCTACAAACAAATCACAGTGAATGACAAAAATCTTCCTGATGGCTCCCTGGAGGACTGATCTCTCCACTAACTTTCTTGTGATGCACTTTAGACAGCTTCACCAGAACAAAATAGTATTGAGTATGTTAAAGATTTATCTGCTAAACTTAGAGGTTATTGCTTCTGAAGGACATTTACAATCATGGTCTGTATTTATTGAAGACATTTGTTGCCTCAAGTACAGCTGCTGTTTACCAAGGTGTTCTCAGTCCTACTGCACCTTGGTGATGTACTACCAGAAATGCTAAGTTAGTTCTCATTTCTAATCTAATAATTCATTTCTTACAGGGAAAGGATAAACAATTAAAGCCAAAAGCCTCTACTACTCATATTACAAAAGGAAGAGATATTATAGTTATCATTAAACATGAGTAATTCTGCTCTGAATGAAAAAAAAGTATTAATTTTCCTTTGCTGATGGATGTTTCTAAGTATGACTTTTGGGAAAAGAATTGTTTTTGTCAATAGGTTTAACAATTTCTATAGATGTTAAAATCACTTCATTGACCCAAGGAGCTTCCTTCCCTCAATAAGAAATTATCTTCTTCAGTGTGCAGTAAATCTGGGAGCTTTACAATATATTATACTCCATACTCACCATACACGTTGTCTCTGTGCACTGAGGATACATACATAGCCACTCACACAAGCATATTCTTTACTGGTAGCATTGCATAGATTCCCGTCCATGCTTTATTATTTTGGTGACATCTCTTGTGTAGTGCCGTACAGTATAAACTCAAGCTGTGGGTTGACTCATTGCTTAAACTGTTCCTGATCCAATTAAAATGACATGTTACATATTCAAGAAAGCTGTTTGTAAATGGTGAAAGTATGTACTTCAGTTCTGACTTCCCTAAGTTTTAATTGATAATTGAATATGTCAATGCTATGCTACTATAATTTTCATTACATTTTACTAATTCATTTATACTATCCTTGGTATAGGGATCTTAAACTGCCTATCTCCTTAAAGTGAAAGGGAGAAATTCACAGATCTCTTTTTTAATCCTTATTCCACTTTATCTATGATAAATTCAAATTTTACACTGCATTACATGGTTTTTCTTTTTTTTTTCCTGTTTTAACCTTCCTGAATTACACATAATAAACTACAAGTTTCCATTAGTTTAAACAGGATGTGACATACTCCTTTTTTGATGTTTACCTAATTGCACAAATGATACTGCATGGTCCTAAAAAAAAGAGAGAATTACATCTATTGGGTGCATTTTCCATTCCCCAAAATACATCAATCTGTTTGAGTTTTCTCTCCTAACACAAAGTTCTGCTTCCTTAGATTTTGTACTAGCTGCTATTTTCACAGTACTAGTATCTGTCTTCTCCCCCTTGCCAGTATTAACTATCTTTTTACTAGAGGGCTTTATTTATTTTTTATTTTTTATTTTTTATTTTTTATTTTTTATTTTTTATTTTTTATTTTTTATTTTTTATTTTATTTTTTATTTTTTATTTTTTATGTAACATGTTTTTTCCATCATATAGTGAGATTAACTTGGTCTTTCATTTTTCATTAATAAGCCACTAAACAGTAATGTTTAAGTAGGCATTGTTAGCAAATACTGTCTTCTCAAAAGTATATATATGAAGCATATTATATGGCATCAGCTAACATCAGTTCATATACATGGTTTATCATTATTGCTGTGTCACTAGTATGGGATTATCCTGATTTGTCTTCTGCATTATAACTCCCATCAAGCTTCAGGGTCAGGATAAGCTAGCCATTAATCATGGGTTTACAAGAACACAACAAATCCTCTTTTATTTGGATCTTCTTCAGTTATAATAATTTTCTAAAATGTGAAGTAGCCAATTACACATGCATAATGCTGAACCCTTTGGCAGCTCCTTAGTGGAATAAACTGATTTAGAATCATGGTGGATTTCAGATCGCAAGCAGAGAAATCTCTTAAAAATGAGTGTGGGCCATTTATGTGGTACAGGACTAGTATTCTGGGGTTGGATTCTCTGGTATTCTTCTAATTCAAAACAATAGATATGCTAATACTGTGGTCATACAAATACTGTTGTCCAGGTAGTGCTCTTCTCTTTAACTTGAATGGTGTTTCCCATTTTCCTGAATAAAATATTCCTGCATTTATAGTCCTTTTCTAACACAGATGTGTGCTTCTTGTTCTATTTTTCCTAATACTTCTTTTCAAAGTTGTAGCAGGGTATAACTATATAATGGAAAAAACATCTTCTATGCTTTCCTCTTGCTTGCTTGTGTGGATACTAATACAAAGATAATTCAAAAATAGCCTCAAGGGAAGAAAATAATTGCAAAAAAGTTTTAAGGGAAGCAAGACACCAACTCTGAAAGACAAGTCCACTCTTCAGGGGAAGTCTGCTCCTCTAGGGCTTCCCCCTACAGCAGAGAGCAGAAATGCTTGATAAGGTCTCAAATTTCTGCCTGTCACATATGTTACACTTCAAATAGAAACTGGAGAAGGACTTTTTTTACCAGGACACAGAGATAGGACACAGGGTAATGTATTCAAACCAAAAGAGGGTAGATTTAGGTCACATATTAGGAAGAACATTTTTATCCTGGAAGGGTGGTGAGACACTGGAAGAAGTTGCCCAGAGTGGTTGCAGATGCCCCCCTCTCTGAAGGTGTTCAAGGCCAATCTGGATGGGGCTTTAAGCAGCCTGGCCTAGTGGAAATTGTCCCTTCCCATGCAAAAGGGCTTGGAACTGCGTGATATTTAAAGTTACTTCCAACTCAAACCTTTCTATGAATCTATAATTTTATACACAGGGTAACTAAAATAGATTTGTTCTTCTAGATGTATAAGGCAACAAGTAATTAAAATAAGGGTGTAAGACAAACACGGGCACTAAATCCCTTTCCTAACATTCATAAGCTAATTCATGGCTCTGGTCACACTTCTCTCTGCCCTTTCCTCATCAGAGTTCTGTGCCACAATCTTTTGGAAAACCTACAGACAAAATACTAAAGTGGACACAATTCTTATAAAAAAAAAAAAAAAAAAAGAACAAAAAACCCCACAAAACAAACAAAGAAACAACACCAAAGAAACCCAGCACTGGTTAAAAGGTAAAATTTGTGTTTATAGACGTTTGTTTAAAAACTAAATTTGTAAGGATATAGTAATATTTAGTAGTTTGTAACTGCATCACAACAAACAATGAAAGAATATTCTGCATAAACTAAAATTTAACAAACTTGCCTATGGCAAAGTGTTTGTAAAAGGCTCTATTAAGTGATGATACATTATGTATGACAAAAGAATATATTTGGCTGCAATATGTTAATATTCACTTATAAAGCAGAAAAAAGATTGGTTTAATGCAGAAAAAAATTTGTTTGTTGTTATTTGTGAATGTTTAACTAGATATTGCTGACCCATCCTTACGAAGGATGTAAGCTTTATAATAATGCTATAAATGTAAAATCTGACATCAGTATTAATACATAGAACCATAGAATGACTCAGGTTGGAAGGGACCTTAGAAATCATCATTCTAGTGTACCAGATGTGGGCAGAGATGCCTCTCAAATAGTCAAGGTTGCTGAAAGCCTCATCCAACCTGTTCTTGAATGTCATGACTAAGAATAATAAAGAAAAATTACAGACTGTGTGTTTGTTTTATGCAAAATTGATCCTTTTTCTTCTATTTTACAATTTTTGAGCATTACAACAGTTGTGAATACCCTTTGACATGAAGAAAGGCAGATTAAAATATAAAAAAATGCCTTAACTCTCAATTTTACACTTTAAACTTCTTAAAGACTGCATTTGTCTTCTGTAACAAAACTCTAAATAAAAAAAAAAAGAGATAGAGGTATAGTAATCAAAGACAAGACATTGAAAAATATCTGTTAAAGCTCCTCATGTTAATGAGAGAAAAGTCCCCAGAAAAATTTCCTGAAGAAAATTATGAGAGAAAAAGGACATTGCCTGAGGAAATGATAGAATGAATATTCAGAAACATCTTCAAATGTACCCACAGAGAGTCAGCTACCAACAAGGAGTGTTATATGCCAAGACAGTGGGAAAGCATCTCTCAATAAATGAAGGTTAGTGCAATGGATGGTGAGGCACTAACAACTCTTTGAATGACCCTTTATTCTACCAATAAAATTTAGCTATGTAGAGAGAATAGTGTTATCAGTTGTTCACATCTATAGGCAGAACAAGGTTGTGGGGAGAAAGCAGGAAGGAAGTTTAGAATTATTATTTCTGAAGGACTTTTCTTTCTACATGTGCAAAGAAATTAATGAAATGCCTTCATGACCTTAGTGGCCTCTGGATTAATTTTATTGGTTCCCTTCCTTCTCTAAAAGTCTTGCAAGACAGCAAGTGCCAGTCTGTAGAGGAAGGATGAAGTAATTACTTCAGGAACACACAGATTCTTGTCAGGAAACTACATTTAAGAGCTATCACTATGCATCCACTTCCTCCTTCTCATTCAAAGTTGTACAATTTCGTTTACTGTAAGATTAGATTCTGTGAGCTTAAGGTTCATTCATCCCTTTCCTGTTGACTGTTGGCAGCAGCATTAAAACCAGATTTCAGAAGTGTTCTAGTCAAATAAGAACCATTTTCAAAAGGGCCTTAGGTCATAAATTCTAATGACTTTTTCTAATATTTACATTAATGACACAGGTGGTAAGTATTCATCTATAAACTTCTTTAGGTGTACCAGGTCAAATGCTGTATAAAAGGATGATTTTTAATTTTTCGTGGACATTTCTGTCTGTGTCTAACTTCTAAATTTGTGCTATTTTTTTTGAAAAATGCCACAATATGTAGAGAGTTAACCAGACACTGACAACGACCCTGACATACATCACCTTATCCCAGTGGAAGAAGCTTCAAAGCAAATTAAAGAAATCATTAGATTTGACAACTATGCTCTGAATATTGAAAATTTTGAAAACAGAAACACCAGCTTTTAGACTGAGAAGAGGATTTGTTTGGCTTGAAGAAAAATTTACAAAAAGGGAAATCAGCCAAAGGAAAAATAAAAAAATTACATATTCCTGAGAAGAAGCCATTAGGAGAAATATCTCTATACTGAAAAAATTGTTGGCTAACTTCTGAAAACTATAGTAAAAGAGTTTAAAAAATCAAGGCTGATAATGATATTCAATTATTTTACTTCTATGGTTATATGTGTAAAATATTTTTTTCATGCATAAACTAATGGAAATTTTATGAATGTTTTAAGAATGTTTAAGACTACATTGTGGAAAAGACTGTGGTCATAATAGAAATATTTAAGCAATAAACAGGGTAATCACTGAGGGTCCTTTCTATTTTCTTCAGGTCAAAACAATGTGTGGAATTTCTGATGTAAGGATACCTTCCCTCCCTTATAAGGATGGTTATCCTTAACTAAAATCACCAGCAGGAATATAATAGATTCAGTGCATGTCCAGGGTAATGAGACCACTGATACATTCAGCAGAGGCAGATGTGATAGAGAAGAGATGTTTTGTTATTAGACTGCTAACATCCCCATGATGGACATTATTTTGTGTCTTTGGTTTGTGTAAGATTTACTACAATGTAATTCTGTTGTTTAGAGTAACTCAAATACTGGAAGAAGGTAAATTTCTACTCATTATGTGGCATCTCATTTTGCATTCCAGTATCTTAGAAGAATACTGAAAACTCACAAAGGCAGTTTAGAGGTATAGGAAGGTTGTCTCCGTTTTGAGGTGTTTGGTTTTTTTTTTTAATTATTATTTTTATATCACATGCAGAAGTGTGACGGGAAATATCTCTGGCCTATCAGAAGGAAAATGGTATTTCACTGGAAGATACTAATTTTAATTTCCAAAATATTAAGGAAAATTATAATCCTGCTAAAATCTGTGCCTAGATATGGAAATATCACATGAATGGGAAGATTTTTTGAAAGAAAAAATACAAACCACACACACACCTGCTTAGCCCTGAGCTTAAGACAATAATCAAATGTTGAAATCTCCAAATAAATTTTTATTCCACCCCAGAGACTAGTACTTATATACTCTTACATATTAATCTGTTGCAATGATGTAAAAGACTTTAGCCTAAGATCTATGATATTTGCTGGTAGATGTTTTACAGTCATAAAAATAAGAGACATTTCTATTATTTCATTTGTTCTTACATATGTATTCTTATATTTTCAATGTTAAAGATCAAAAATAAGATGAAATAAGATGGAGAAACAAATTAAGTTTAATGAATACACAGTACAATTTGATGACTGACTTACCAATAGGAATTTGAAGAGTTTTTCCAAGATTATGACACAGATTTGTCTAACTTTGGGTTTAAAAAAATAAAGCAAGAAATATGAAGATGTCTGCACATGGATGAAAAAAGTTTCTATCCAGTTCATATCTGTTTGTACAAAGTAGCCAAATGTGATATATGGGAAAGAGAAAAAGGAAATGTAATGTGAAGTTTTCTACAAATATCCTCCATGTCCCTAACAAAAGTTAATGTGTTAGAGTTTCTCGGCTAGATGTGGTTCCTTTATATTTTTTAACCTTCAGAGCATTTCTGTTCCTCTCATCAGTTCAATCTGTAATTGAACCCATGTGGGCAATCAGCATGTATGCCAGTCAGTCCCTGCTACCGGAGGTGGGAGGAAATAATTCCTTTTTTTGTGTGTGTTAAATCAATTTATCATCTAATATTCCCTGGTTCTTACTCCCAAAGGAGAGAGCAGTGCAAATTTTTTCATATTTGCTCCACTTATAGTTTTTCCTTGTAATATAAATGTCCTTAGCTGTCCTTCTGACAGGCTGCAGTACCCCAGATTGCTTGATTGTTCTTTGTAGAACAACTCCATAATTCTCACCATCTTTAACTTTTCATTTTTGAAACTTTTTACATTCTATAAAACAATTATTTGAAGGGAACTTGGTATTCAAAAAAAAAAAAATGTCCTTTGTTTCCAGTATTTTCTTAATGATTCCTACTTGTTTTTTTTTGTTTTGTTCCTGCTCATTGAAGCTTACATTTTCAAGAATGAATTAATTTCACTGCCACTTTTGGGGTTTTGTTTTTTTGTTTTCCAAGTAACACACAGACCACCACTTCCTAAATATAGTGATGTATCCTTTAGCAAGTCCACAGCACGGAATTTCTTGCACAATTTCTTTTTCTGACCATTTAATATTTTAAGGTTCTTCTGTAATTCCTCAAAGTCAGTGTTGTCTTTTATTCATTTTAACCTGAAGAAGTCAGCATAATCAGAAAACTTCCTTATCTTAGTGCTTACTTTCTTTTTGAGGCTGCTGCAAATGGCAGGATACCTCCCAGACCATATTGCTGCAGAACTCCACTGTTTACACTTTTCCCTTCTGACTACTTAGTCTTACCTTCAGTTTTCTGTCACCAAATAGTAATTAATGTACTGCAAACATTTGCCTCCTCACTATCATTGATACTGGGAAAGTTCCTCAGTAACCTTTAGTGGGGTATGTTGTAATAAAACTTCTGGAAATTCAAGTTTATCAACTGAATTACTCTTAGGTATGCATTATTCAGCCCTTCAGAGCAGTTCAGTAGAGTTTATAGTGTAATTTCCTTGTGCAGATACCATTCTGACTCTTCATAAGGACATTGCATTTATAAAAGTGCCTTTATTTATTCTATGTAAGAATGTAGAATAACTTGCCAAATTCAGATTATCAGGAGTTTGCAAGGACACACTGGGATTTTTTTTATTTTTTTTCCCTTGTATTTCTTTTTTTACTGACATCCTGCCTCTCCTTTTCAATTCTCATAGATTAAGGTACATCTAAGAAAGACCTTAGACAGTGGTAAGCAAAGAGTAGTCTAGTGTCAAGTTAGGGAGGAAATCCCATGATTGTTAAAACATCCCATTTCAAGTTAAAACATTCTGCATTAGAAAAAAAAATTGTATCTACCCCACTAAGGTGCAAGTTATATATATAGTTCAGTACTTGCACCCAGCCTCTGAGCAACACTGTGATTATAAGGTGTGTTACTCTTTGGGCATTTTTCCAGTTTGTTTACTATAATGAAGATACTGAAAACTGAGTTAAAATGTTACTTCCTCAATATCAACCCCATATGCCTACGTACCGTTCTAAAGCCTTTGTCTAAATAATGCATCATAAGCTTAAAAAGAAATAATGAACTGCATTTCTATACAGTTCATTAGTACCAGAAATGATAGAAGATGATACTGTGCATTGATTTCCTGAGATAATAAGATATCACAACCATTCCTCTCCCCCTCTGCCCTCCAAATTCAAATGACTCTCTCACCCCTTTTTATTTGAGGAACAGGTGTAATTCTGACATGAAAATGTAAAGAACTGATAGGTTTCCCACATACAAGTTTTACTGCTCTGCACTTTAGGCATGAATTATTTTTGTCCTATTTGAACCATGTGCAGTTTAAAAAATGCAAGCTAATTTTTAGTTCCACACAAAATTAGAATTTTCACTTATTTTACTTTTTTTGTCCAATTATTGTTCGTTAGTTCTGAACATTAGGAGGGTACCTTAAAAGAAGCTAAATCTTTTCCAAAAAGAATTCATGAAGAATGAACTTGAGTTAAGTTTATGCCATAATTTTCATGTAATGCTCATAGATCTTAGTTTGTGAATATACACAGAAAAAAAGGTGTGTGTAGAAAAAGGAAAAGAGTTACAGTTAAAGCCCAATTGACAGATATTCTTGTAATTAAATAAAAATTAGGACACGTTACTAGATTTAAAAAGTACTGAAAATTAATATTTCCAGTTAATTTCCTTGCTAATATAAATGCAAAGGATTTATTTGAGTTACTTAAGCAGATAATTTGTCAGTTAATGTACACATGTGTTTTTAATAGGAGTTGAACTAAACTACTGAACAAAACTGCAATATATTTTTAATACATACAAAAGTATAATGCTTACAGAAATTAGATGTTAAATACTTGGGGTCAGTTTCCATTTGGATTTGAATTGAAGATTTGGATTTATTTTAATGTGTATTCAGAGGCTGTCAAGCTGCACAGGAAGGAATGTTCCAGAATAAGTAATCAATATAAAGCCTTCTAAACTTGAAGCACACTCCCTTATTCACTAGATAAACAATGCAAGATGATACATTTGCCTTATGGCTCAAGAATTTTTACAGAGGATTTTTTATCTTAAATAGATACACAATCTACGCATAAACATACATGCAAATGAATGATCCAAAATAACACAGTACAGTTCATGCTGTTTTGTTGTCTTTTAGGAAGCCTATAAGAAAAAAAACCTGCTCCTCAAAGATAGATAGTCAAATCAGTCATTACTCTAATGATTCTTAACTCTCTTTATCTATTGATAACAAGAGTCATGATCTGTTGTGAGACAAGTTCTATAAAAGCTGTAGACAATTCATTGAGGTACAGCTTGCTGGTCAATAGGTACTGCTTTGTTACGTCTCTGGGTTTAGTGAATAAATGTATTGATTTGGAAAAATATTTGCTTTTACACATTCATCGCAGCATCTGGTTGCCAAGCTTTCCAATAAATGAGATAAAAATGAGGTAAAGAAATGATTGTCTTCTAATAGCTACAGAAATATTCAACGCAAGTTATTCTTTTCCCATTTTCAGTGGTGAATTCAGGGTCTAAAAGACAGTGTTCTTTTCCTTAAGTTTCATTGTGAAAATTATTTGGATTGATTTCACAAGAGAAAAGAATACATTCACCTTTGTCAATTTTGATCCCAAAACTCAGACTTGTCTTTTCTGAAAACAAAAAGGCACAGTAATTTAAAAAGCAGGGCTTATTACTGTGAAAGGGGTGTTTACATATGCATGCACCTACATGTGCACATACAGGCATACACAGATGGAGAATTTGTCTGTATCTAGTTCAGTCTTCAGATGATGGCTGGAAAAACACATAGTACTGAAGCATTTCTGTTTGATCATAATTTGGAAGAAGATTACAGGTTTTATATCTTCCTTTCAATGTAAGAAAAGTTGAACACTGTTAGTTTATGTGGTGGGACCATGCAAAATTGTGTTTAACACTTCGAGTCTAGTCAAAATGAGATGTAATTTATACTAAATAGTCTGAAGAAGAAATAGGAAAGTAAAGCTGAATATTTAGATATTTGTAAAGACCATCCTGTGGAATATCCTGTTAAAATTATAGTAACTTCACAGGGGAAATACAAACATTTAGAAACAGTTTTTATAAAAACTAATCATCTTAACTGTACACCTTGAAGACCAAAAAAAAAAGTTTAGAAAGGAATAAGGGCATTTAAATATATTTAATAACTAATATCATTTGTATAAAAACATGCACTTTATATCAAATTTTGTATTTTACTTCTGAATTATGTTAGAGTGACACATAAAGTAAAAGAAAATATGCTTCAAATAGTATCACAAAAAATACTGAGAAATCTATATAAAATAATTTTTGTGGTGTCTTATTAGTTTCTAGCAAGTAGGGAATAAAAACCAAAACCAACCAACTAAAGGGATATAAACAAACAAAACAACAAAACCACAAAAAACCAGCAGAAATCACAAAACAACAAAACTACACAAAACCAAAACAACAAAAAACAGAGCAAAAAACAACAGAAAACCCAAACAAACAAAAAACCACAAACACAAACATCCCAATCCTACAGAGAGTGTAAAAATAATGTTAATGTCGACAGAATAATAGTTAATAAGATTCAAACAATAAAGATGTGATTGTTACAGTAATGATGGACTGCAGATAAAAGAAAAATGCCAACTTCTCTGCATTTTAATCAGTGAGATCACAGCTTTGATGAACATGACAGAACTGTTTTGTGGTCTGCTTCCACAGTGAGTGAAGGGAAGCAAAAGGAGCAGTTTTATATCGAGCATTTAGTGACAGATGATGCATCCTTTGGGATTAACGTTAGAGCCATGCAGAAGATAATACTTACCTAGCTAGGGAAGAGCTGTAATATCAAGCAAATACAGAGAAGTAAATGCAAAGTATAAACAATATTTATTAACATTTTAAAATCTAATTTCCACAATTATTTTAAATCTATTTTGAGTGGTGAGTTATCTATATGCTAGCTAACTATGAAGCAAGAGTAGAAAATACAGTTATATAAAATAAAAACCTGTAATCATTCTGTCATTCATCCCTGAATATCCCATTTCAACCACAAAACAATATTTTGGATTCTCATGTGTGTGGGAAAGAAGACTCACTCTATTTCCATGCATCCTAATATCGATATGAAATGTAGGCATTTGTTTTAAACATCAGTTAAATCATTAAGTACTATTTTAAGAAATACAAAAAATACTTACATGGTAGTTTTCAACAAATGAACAGGATATTGTCACTTAGTGTATAACTCTCTATTCCACCATAGGATCATAGAAAGATTTGGGTTAGAAGGGACCACAACGATCATCTAGTTCCAACTCCATGCATGTGCACAAGACCAGGCTGACCAAAGCCCCATCCAACCTGGCCTTGAACACTTCCATTGAAGGAACATTCACACCTTCCTTGGGCAGTATGTGCCAGTCTCTCGCCATCCTGACATTAAATAATTTCTTCCAAATATCTAATCTAAATCTACCCTGTTTAATTTTGAAACCAATAGCCCTCATCTTATCACTACGTGCCCCTGTGAAAAATCTCTATCCAGCTTTCCTTGAGGTGCTCTTCAGGTATTCTGAGATTGGTCTAACCTCTTCCTGTGGTCTTTTCTTCTCCAGGCTGAACAACCTCAATACTTTCAGCTTGGCTTCACAGAGGTGCTCCAGCTCTCTGGTCATCTTAGTGACCCTCCTCTGGATTCTCTCAGACTGTTTGTCATACAAATTCTATAAAATAAATTCAATCACTACTTGCAAAGAAAATAATAAATTAAAAAAAAAAAAAAAAGAGATCAAGTAGTAAAATTATCAATTCACTGCAAAGAGATTATTCCTGTCACTGATCTGAAATTAACAGTTCTTAGTATTAGTAGCCCAATAATTTATTGATGCTTTTAGCTGGCCAATGTCAAATTAATAATTTTTTTTTTTTAAATGAAGAGATCTAAAATCTTAAAGATAGATTGTGCAGAGTACAGACATTAGCAAGGATCTAAACTTCAAAAGTAACACAGTGGTTTTTTTCTATAAAAATAAGGGAGGGCTTTGAACATGGCAGAGTTGTTTTTAATACACGCACTGCAAGTATTACTATTGAAGTAGCTACTTCATTGACTTGCTTTTAAAATGCCATGGAAATCTGGGAGGGAAAACACAGAAAGGGAAAACTGAAACACGGATTATGTGAAACCTCTTAACATTAGTAACTAAAATCGGGCACTGGAATGGGCTGCCCAGGGAGGTGGTGGATTCTCTGTCCCTGTAGGTTTTTAAGAAAAGACTGGATATGGCACTGGATGTGGTATACCATGAGCTGAAACATCCAAAGATTGGGGAAGTTTGAGGAATGGAAATTAAAAAATAGGTTGACTCGCAAGAGCTGCAAGTGCTAACTAGGCAGTAAAAGTAAGATTCACATGAATAATAATACACTTCTGGTGGCTTGCTGAACAAACCCGAACAGGAGAGCTGAGCTTCTCTAATGCTTCTCTAATGGAGAAAGTCTGAACTTATAAGGAATCTTTTTTTGTTCTCTTTTTGTTTCCTTATGCTGTAGAAATAATACTTAAAATCATCAAAGAAGGTTGTGTTAAAAGGTTTTTTCTGTATGATTATAATATTGAAATCCTATCTTTTTCTACTTAAAATTGTACCATGCCTTTTCAGTATAAAACAAAAGAGGAAAACAGATTACTGTGGTGTTTTTTAATTACTAATCCAGTTTCTCCAAAGGGGAATACAGAATAACTTAAAATATTCGAAGAAGATGGGTAGTCACTATGGCAACAAAATACAGTTTTAGGTTAATCAATTAAATTCTATCTTAGTGACTTATACCTTCTCTTTCTAAACTTATCAATGCTTAAAACTCTGTGGTACTTTAGAACTGTAAGTGTGAGAATAAAAGACAATTTTTGTATTAATTTCAGGGTTTTAGGTAAGAATACAACTATAAAAATAGAAAAGTATTTAGTGTAGCTACTGTCAGTGAAAAAAATGCTGACAAGAAAAACCTGTAAATTTTAAAAAATGCACTGCCTGAAAATGTAACTCCTAATGTTTGCAGTTGAAGACAGATCACGACTGGACAATCTTGCCTAACCTGTGATCTTACAGCACAATATCCTAGCACTGTACCTATAAACAGATTTACAAGTGACCATGACAAATAACTGGGACCTCATCTATAGAATAAAATTCCCTAGGTTATATTACAAGAATAAATACATACTCAGAGTTCTTGGAAAATAAACGAGATACCATTTACGGTATCTCCTTTTGTTACATGGAGACTGATTCAATGATTGACAGCCTATGAATAAAATCAGGTTTTTTTAAAGAAATTATTAAAATTATACTTACTTTTCTCTTTATAAGAATATATAGCACTTTCATATATACAAATGTTTATACTGCCTCTTGTTGTTGAAAAGCTTTCTACAGTCATGCTAATCAGATTTGGTCAGATTGATTGTAGTAGCATTATCTTTTTGAACCTCCATGCTGATTAATGTGTGGCTAGGATAAATAAACAAATAATGAATAATTTATTTTTTCTTATTTCTGGGGGAAGGATTAATTTAATAAGGTGAGTGATAATGTTATAGTGTGAGCAAACCTTCTAAATAATTAAAATGTATGTGTTGCGAGGTGAGAACCTTTACCCTCTCACCCAAAAGGAGTTTGTACAAGGCATAAACTTCAGAAATGTAGAAACAGGAATTCTGATTGCTCAGCTCTGTATCTTTACACATGCACAGACTTCTGAGTTAGTAGGATTCAGGCTATTGCTTGTGCTATCTGCTTCACTATGATGGATTAGCAAAATGTTCCTATTCCAAACAGTGTGTACTTGTTTCACTAGACAAGTTAAAAGCAATGCTCAACAGTAAATTATACTGTCTACGGTGAAAGAGGCTTAGAAAAATGAAGCCAAAGCTATTGCAGTTACTCATACAGGTTCTTTTCTTCACTAGCCTTAAGAAATATTCCAAAATTGAAAAAAATCCTTCACTTCTAAGGAATATCTTCTTATAGATTACGAGCAAGTGATTTAGTTCCTATGAATTGTTATCATAAATATTACTGGTGGGTCTGAAATCCATTAGGATTAGCACAGTTTTGGAAACACTGCTGAAGCAAATCAACTTCTGAGTCGGACAAGTTCCCATTTACTCAGATATGTCACACTTTTTCTTCTTAAGTGGCCTCTCCAGAACTCCCCCAGAGAAACAGTCAGATCTACTAGAAAATATAGGATTTTTTGACAACAGTGAGTGCTTTCTGAGGAATTACCAATACCTCTCAACTGATAGCTGCAATTACCAAGTCAATAATAAAAAAAAAAAGTCATATACATCGAAGATTTTCCCTTCCTTCCTCTTCCCAAGTACCTTCTTTATTTTTGCTGTCTGAGATGGTGTTCTTGCAGTGACATAGGAAATTTGCAAAGACCTGACTCAAGCCATGTTCCATTGGGTTTCTGGAGCACCTCACTCCAGGTCTGCTTATGATGAGACTTTCCAATGCAGCAGCATCCCAGGCACTTTAGAGAAGTTTTTGTTTCTACTACTGCTACCATTTTTTGAGATGCATATATTTTCTAAAGCTTATAAGCCCATCCCCATAACAAACAAACCAAAAAAACTAAAGTTAACTAAACCAAGATGACATCCCTTCAACTCTCTAATATCAAACTCTCCAAAGCTGGCTGTTCCAGACTTCCAGTATGTCACTGAACAATTTGTTTTGAAAGATCTTGACATTTTTGTTAGGCCACAAAATTTCCAAAGCCTGCTGCAAAGGAATTCCTTTAGGTGGAATAAACTTTCAGAGCAGGAAGTGAATCAAATTCCTCACAACTGTTCCATCACACTCGCTATATCTCCTGACCTTTTTCTCTGTCCCAGTGAATATTTAATTATTCTATACTGAGAGGTACACTCTTAAAATGATGAATTTCTAGTCTTAATAATCTCTTGAAATAGGACTGAAAGGGTAATTGGCATGCCAATTTAAACAGCATCTAAAGTTGGTATTTTGTGATAGATTTAACTTTTAAGATGTTTGATGAAATTGTTAGTTTATTTTATGTAAGCTGAAATTCTGGAACTTTAGTAGCACAAACTGGACACAACTAAAGATTTAGCAGCATCAGTCCAAATATAAAAGTTCATCTACTTTTCAAATAATGCTTCGGTACAACATTTGCTCTTCTGAAACAGCTTAATGAGATAAAAATAATTAGATTTACGTGTGACAATAACTATACTATTATAGCTTTTACTCCTTTCTTTTTTTTTATTTTTCAAACTATTTATCTACTTACCATTATGTAGAATGTCTTGACTGGAGAATTTCATAATAATCATTATTATTTATCTTGTATTTCAGGAAACACTTAAATGTTGGTATAAAATAATGATTTTCTAAATAGTTACTGCTGATCCCAGATTCATATGATTTGTGAATTCAACGATCATATTTAGTTCTTAGGACTGAACTAGATCCAGCACTTGCTACATTAATCCTTATAGATGTTCTCATTTGCTACTAAAGCACTTGCAACATAAAGGACTCCAAATATTTCCAGTATGTTCACTAGTAATCCAAGCCACTGTACTACTTGCATAGCACAACAGATGGAAATCTGCTGCACCCCAATGAGACAAAAGAAATTATTTTCAGCCTATCTGTAAAATGATGTTTCTCATAAGATACTGTCCCACTGTTAAGTACAACGTCATTTGGGAAGAAATGAATTCTCAAATTTGCCTCAATGCAGACGAATGTCTCAAAAATATTAGTCTAAGCCCTCAGTTTGAATTCAAAGAGTTTGAATGAAAGAACAAACTGGAAATCAGTGTTGTTGTCTAGTTGTAATTGGTTAATGTGGCAAGGTTTGGGGACTGGGAAGAGTGGTGATAAGATGTGGGTGTAGTTTCTGTGAAAAGACACCAGAAGCATGTTGGACATATCTAGTTCTAGCCATCTCCAAAACTGACCTGCTGTTGCCTAAGTCTGAGTCTATCAGCAGTGGTGGTGGTTCCCTATTGATAATTTATATAAGAAAGGATAAAAAACACTGCACAACAGCTGTGAAGCAGGAGAAAAACATGAGAGAAAAAGCTGTGCAGACACTGTCTGTGAAAAAGGAGGAGGAAGTGGTGATTCAGGTGCTGAAACAGTCGTTCCCTTACATCCTGTGGAGAACACCATGGTGAAGCATGCTGACCCCTGCAGCCCACAAAGGACCAAGCCATCTCCATCCTGGATAACAGTTGCTATGGTTCACAGATTCTCATCCTGTTGATTACACCAAGTATTATTTTTCAAAGTGACTTTTTTTGGATCAGCAACAAAAAAAGTACCACCACCAAGGGTTGGGTGCCAGCATAAAGTTTTATTTGACAAATAACACAAGCAAAGTGATGTAACCCCATGAAGGTGTAGGAAATAGGTTGTGAGGCAAAAGAGAGAGGGGGAAAAGGAGAAGATACAAGGAAAAGAGAGAGAGAAAAAGAGACGGGAGAGAAAAGAGTAAGAAAGTGAGAAAGTAAAGAATGAGGGAGTTTGAGAATGTCACCACCACAGGTCCAGATGTGTCTGGGGAAGGATTCTTATTCAAGATGGCATTCACATTCCAGACAGGGCCCAATACAGGATGGTAGGTTGGTGAAGGATGAATTGGGAACCTCAGGGTTGCTCATATGCCCCCAAACTCCCGCTATTCCAGGGAAATGATACACTGCTGAATTGTTGGCCCAAGATTGTTGGCCAAAGGTGAGGAAAATCTCATTTTTCCAGCCTTCCTCCCCAGGAGAAGAGCTTTCATTAACATAAATCAGTCAGTTTTCCATTATCAGCAGAAGGCTGGAGGTGTCCCATTCAGTTCACAGACAGAACAGGAAAGGAGGCAAGAGAGAGAGAGAGATATTGAAAATCACCAGTCCTGGATCCAAGAGTTGAGCCAGCCAGCAGGGGGGGGTTGATGTTGATGAGATTCCCCAAGCCCACCAAATGCAGCCCCTCATGATATAGGCCTGTTTCACTTAGTAAGCATGGTTGAGACATATCAGACCTCTGCCCACTTCGCCCTCCAGTCCTTATCTCTGTCAAACCCTGGGTGTATGCAGGTGTATCTGTCTCCTTCCTCTTCATCAGCCCCTTTGGAAATGCTAACAAGAATTTTTTCAGGAGTTTGCAAAGGTAGGGGTTTGAAAAGGTGACTTGGTGTTCAATCCCTGTGGAGCAGCCTAAGAGTGTCTGATGGTAGGGGTTCCTCCATCCATGGAGGACTTCAGCCACAACAGGTGAAGTGCCCTGAAGGAAGCAGCTGCCTATGGGAAAGCCACATAGAAACAGGCTCATGGTGTGGAGTCCATACAGGAACAATTCTTCTGGCATAAACTGAGGCCTATGGGGGACTCATCCTGGAGCAGCCTGTTCCTGAAGGACTGTACCCCATGGAACTTACACTGGAGTTCTTGAAGAACTGTGGCCTGTGGGGGACACCGCACAGAAGAACAAGGGAAAAATGACAAGAGGAAGGATCAGCTGATGTTAAATTCTCTAAACTGACCACAGGAAAGCTGAGAGTGAAGGGGTGAATATGGGAAGAATATGGAGTTGATGGGAAGGTGGGTTTAGGTTTTTTTTTTATTTCTCGTTGTCTTACTCTGTTATTAATTTACAACAAATTAAATTAATCTTCCCCAAGTTAAGCTTGTTTTTCCTATGATGGTGAGTGATCACTGTCCATATCTCAAACAGTGATTTTTTCGTCTTATTTTGTCCCCCTGCATTGTTCAGGAACAGAAGTTGAGATGACAGCTTAGTGTGCACCTTGCCACCAGCCAGGGTTAACCTATGGCTGCAATAAAGGAGAGGAAATCTGGCAGAAAACAAACCCTCATGCAATCTTGCTGACCCCCAGATACTAGAGGATCCAGGGACTGGCTGGGCTTAGATTCTGAATGATAACCACTTCAACTCCTGAAGGCCAGAATAGAAGGTTCCAGGTGCACTACCACACTAGTAAAGAAATTATAGTGGACATGCTCTAGAATTCAGTCACACTAAATGAAGTGCTAAATGAGGTTTCTTACCACCAGAATAATGAATAGTGTGATTTATTAAAGCAACAGTATACAAGTTCTTTTGGATTGCCAGTGATTAATTTACTGTCTGCAAAAGAAGCACATGCAAAATACCTAGGCTATGAGTACTCTGTGGAGGTTTTCCCCAGTGAGGGGAGCAGAGTGGGGCCAAAACCCCTGGGTATAGAGATTTAAAAATAGTGCTAAAAGATAACATTAATTCTACAGAATTAAGGGGAAGAGAAACAGAGAGGGGCACTCGAGTGTTAGAATCTTACTCAGAGGTGTCCCAGTGTGGGGAAGAGAGGCTCAGTCCATAGATAGGTCGCAGGGGTTAAGGGTGTCCCTGCATCAGTATTTTCTCTGTGATGGTATCTTCCCTGACATCCTTTCCCCTGTTGGTTATTTTTATACTATTTTGCCTGACAGATGGAGCTTGAGTGACTCTAGTCAATAATATATTTACTGTGATTGGTGCAAAGTTCTCTTGCTTCACATTTAAAGGTATAGGCTAGAGAAAACTCAACCTATACATAGGCTCAGTGAGGGGTGGTTGCACCTTGGAGGCAGGTAACTCTAGGGATGGAGGTGGGTTTTTTGTATTATAATGAGATTATAATGTGCAAAGTTCACCTCAAGAACAGCATTTGTCAATGGATGTCAGGTTGTTGGCCCAGGGTGTCAAAAGTACAGTTGGTGGGAACTATTGTCACAGAGCTTGGCCATGGTGTCTCCACTCCAGCCTCCATGCAATGTGCAGAGTTAGTGCACTGAGTACTCCTGATAATGCCAACATCTAGGGTAGTCATGGTACACTAGCTACATTTCATCAGCTCCATATGCTGTGCCTTTACTTAAAAGGTACAAATGTAGACTGGGTCATTTCTAGCAATTATTGCGCTTATTCCACACCCACCACACTAGTTCTTTCAGAGTCAGCTGAAAGTGAGGTCAACATCTGAAAACAGGCATGTGTAGTAAGAGGTAAGGTCTGCTTTTTTGCACATAATTTGTGATCAAATTTAAACAACATATGATCACAAGAATGCTCAGTCTGAGATTCTCTTACATTAAACTTAACCATAAAACATTTACATCTTCATTAAATTTCTGAAATGCCAATATTCCTTTACTTTTACACTAAATATATGTTTTACTTTATAGGCACTGTGAAATACCTGGCATCCCACCGAAGCTGAAATTTAACACTTGTAAGTAGATATTGAACTGTAGCTACCACAGGAAATGGATAGAACAGCTTGAATTAATTTCTCATTTTCTAATGTGCTGCATGATAATATAGAGTCTATATTTAATATATTTTTAATAATAAACTGACACTTTTTTTTTTTTTTTTTCTCCCAACACATATTTTAGCTAGAACAACACATTTTCTTTGGTTAATCACTATTTTAACTGCAGCACTCTCAGGTGAAAGTTGTCACAATCTGTCTCATTGTAAGCTTCTGGAACGGAAATATTTCAAAACCACAACATTATTGAGCCACACAGATGCTTGCGATCCAGATTGAACAACTAGCAGTGGATAGTCTGTTCTGCTCTTCTCTGTTCTCACCTTATCCCTGCTCAGTCTTGCTTACTTCACCAAAGTAAGCCAAGCACTTTTTTTTATATCTGTTTCTCTTGGGAATATGTTTAGTGACTCTGTAGCTTTGACATAATTCTTTGCTTGTTTTTGTTCTTGATATGAAACAGGTAATATTAAAAGGAAACAATATTACACACAAAAGATTAGCACATATAGTACCCAAGGAAAAATCTCTTATCTACTCTCCAATGTTTTAATTAACATTCCTGGAAAACTGAGGGTTTATCAGCCATAGATGATTTCTAATATTAATTATTTAGGTCATTATTTCTTTTCCTCTTTTCAACTCAGCATTTTAAGTATGCTTTTATTTTTTCACATACTGGTGCTAAATTGTCGAGATTTCTATAACTGATTCCACTAAGTTTTATCACACACACTAGTTTCATTTCAGTCAATTAGTATAATTTCATATTTTTTAAGTTCTTAAGCTTCTTAAAACAAGCTGTTACTCTAACTGGAAAGAAGGCTGTTACTCTAACTAACAGACTAAATAAATTCCTGTTGTTTAGTCTTCTCCATTCTGATACCCAGTAGGTACTGAATTTTTACAATGTTTAAATCTTAAAGTCAAGTAAATGTGTCAGTACAAAGAGGACATTGAAAATAAATACTAAATAAATAAATAAATTTTACAAAAGCATACTGGACTTTAAAAGAAAACATTCCAAATAACACAGTCCCTTTAATATCACTGAATCACAGGTAATCAAGGATTGGAAGGAACCTCTGAAGATCACTGAATCCATCCCCCCTGCCAGAGCAGGACCAAAACTAGGTCACTTAGAAATTCATCCAGATGGGTCTTGACAGTCTTTACAGAAGGAGACTCCACGATCTCTCTGGGGAGCCTGTTCTGTAACCCTTACAGTGAAGAAATTCTTCCTCAGGTAGAGGTGGAACCTACTGTGCACTACATTGAATCCTTTGCTCCTCATCCTATCGAAGGGCACAAGTAAGAAGAGGTTTCCCTTCCTTCTTGACACTTAGCTCTCATACATTTATACACTTTAATTAGATCCCTTCTCAGTCTTCTCCTCACCTGATGAAAAAGCCCCATGTCTGTCAGCCTTTCTTCACAACACAGGTGTTCCTGGTGTTCCTGTCCCTTAATCATTCTTGTAACCCTCCATCCTACTCTCTCCAGTAAATCCTTGTCTAAAAAAAAAGGTGTCATATTTCTCTTGGTAAAGCAGTAGGTGGCTTGCTTTTCCTATAAGCAAATCTTCCAGTTCAAATAAGTGAAGGATGATTCTTTATCTAACAGGGTCCTTTCAGATATATTCCTACTTCTACAGTGTATTATAGTTTGGGACAAACACCTAGACATTTTGGCTGGTGTTTTACTCAGTCAGTGGGCTGAATAAACTCATGATTCATCCCATTATCCCAAATGAATGGTTTGCAGCACATACTAGTGAGTGTTGCGTTTATAATCATAGATTCATAGAACGGTTTTTGTTGGAAGTGACCACAAAGATCACATGGTGACAACTTCCTTGCATAGACAGGAACACTGTCGTGCTAGACCAGGTTGATCAAGGTGCATCCGGCCCACCTTTGAACAGTTCCAGGGAGGAGTCATGCACAATTTCTCTGGGCAACCTGTTCCATAATCTCACCATCCTCACCCTAAAGAATTTATTCCATATATCTAATCTAAACCTACCCTCTTTCATTTTTAAACCACTAAACACCATCTTATCACCCCTGTAAAAAGTCCCTATCCATTTTTCCTCTAGGCCCCCTTCAGGTACTGGAAGACCACTATAAAATCTCTCTGGAGCCTTCTCTTCTCCAGGCTGAACAACTGCAACTCTCTCAGCCTGTCTTCATAGGATCATGAATTTCATCACTGACTCTGAGCTGAGAAAATGCATGCCATACACTACCCCTTTGATAGCAACTGATTCCAGTACTTATTTCATAACCTTGCTCCTCCTGCTATGTCTCATTTATTCTGGCCAATTTTGCATCTCTACTTGCCACAAATTTCTACTAGTTCTGTTCTAGCTCAAGAAAAAATTACATATAGTAAACATTCTTAATTGAAGACACACTTCAAACGTGTTCCCAAATATAACTGCTCCTAAATACGTCTCCCTTTAGACGGACATTCTACAACTGTACTGCCGGAATAGAAAGCTTCTTCTTCATGGAAAAAGCTGTTTACATTTCTGTGAGCACACCCAAATTAAATAGAAGATAATTGCAGTTCAGGAATAAATTTATTGTCTCCTTTGTCCTCAAAAAATATTTGGAGTTTGGAAATGCCTGACTAAGGTCTCAAATTTAATTTCAGTTCCTCTTACATCACTGAAAAAATACGCTATTTAAAAAAAAAAAAAAGGTTCCAAAAACCCCACTGTTTTCTGATGTACAAAATAAGTGTTTCTTACAACTATTGGGTGCAATAAGTAAAATTTTTCTCTCATTCTTTCATTTTAATGAATGATTAGGTAATTCATACTTTTGCAATTCACATAGTGAGCTAATTTTTCAAATAGGGTATTAAAAGCCTTCAGTGGTTCTGCAGCCTCTTTTATTTTAACCTTCAATGACTGATTGATTAATCTTGGAATCTGTGTTTTGGTGAGGGTGGGGCTGGGAGGAGATATGCAGTTTTTTGGGGTCTTGGGGTATGGATGGGCAGGGGGTGTCACTGTTGTGCATTTACTGATCAGCTCTCCTCCTGGCACCCCTGATAAATATTCACTTTTTAAAAACTGTATTCCTGATAGGAATGCTTGTGTATCTCAGTACTGAACTCTGCTTTACTGTTTTGATCTTTCAAACACAAAAACACTTAGATGACGTTGCCCATTCATCATTTATTTGCTGAGGCTGAAATTCACTCCAAGACTTACAGCTGGAGTAAAGCGTATTCATCACTAAAATGTCACACAGGCTTTATTCTTACTTGGCTTGATTCCCTTCCCAAAAACTCTGCTTTCAACTTCTACAGAGTAATTTCCTCAGTTTTTTTCACAGTAACACCCAATATGTGGTATGAACATCCACAGGGTGCTACTCAAAATCCAATATACAGAACAATGCTACCCTTGCAAAGTCAGTCTCACTCAGCCTGAGCTACATTAATAACATTTCTGTATGCTGAGCATGTGAATCAGGTGACTCTGAACACAATTTTTTCATCTGTAGGAAAAAACACACGAAGACTCTTTATCTCAGAGTATGATGTGTATTTCAAGATATTTGGCTTGTCCCCCTACATTTACAATGCTGTGTATCATTCCTCTAGGTTTCCCATTTTTCTTCCCTTTTTTGTTTTATTTCTTCAACATTTTCATAAATCAAAGCATCAGACTCACTTACAGAACATGTTCTTTCTACTATTCAACTCAAGGACTTATGAAAGTCAAATATACAGAGTACCAGAGTAAGCAAATTATTCTCATCACAGAAGACTTTTACAACTGCAACAGATTTCTAACACTTTAAAAGTCTTACTTTTCAGGCACTTAGGATACTTTCTTAATCATAATCCTAGCAACCTGCTAACATTAGTAATTTATTGTTATTATTATTTGATATATGATCACTGTAACATGGCACCTCTACCTAATGTGTCTTCTAGCTTCACTCCTATTTAAAGAGTTGTTAAAAATTCATAAAGAACCTTATTGAGATGTCATGATGGACACCCAGCATTTTGGTTTATTTGGTGCCTGGAGAAAAGAAAACATTTGTTTGGAATTTAACTCATCACCATCGTCAGAATTAAATATCTAGTATCCCATTTCTAGTGGCATAAATGGTATAAGCATCAGAAGCATAGTTTTTCTTCCTCAGGAGATCTGCTGCTATGACAATTTTGCAGTTTCCTTTACCCTTTCCTAGTGCACAGGTTGTGTCTAATTATTTCTAGACTAAAAACCATCTAGCCAAAAAGGCTGGAACAGTCACATGCGAGTGGCTGACACAAAGACTATAGTGAGTTCTACTGAAAGACATTTGAAGGACAACACAGTGATCAGCTGCAGTCAACACAGAAATGTTCCATCTAATTAATGGACTTCTGCTGTCAGGTCACCTGCTCATGGGTGAAGGTGGGTGATTCTGGATTTTAGAAAGACTTGTGATGCTGTCCCTCACAGTAGCTTTCTGAACCGCTTGTTCATCTGTGAAAAAATGGCTGAACATCAGAACTCAAGGCTTGTAGTGAATGAAGCTGTGTCTGGCCAGCAACTGGTAACAAGCACGGTTCCTAAGGGCTCCACTCTGGGGGCAGTTCTATTCAGCATTTTTACCAATGATCTAGATGAAGGAACTCCTTTCCCCTCTCCTTCCCCTTCCATTTTCCCTTGCCTTTCCCCCACCCCTTCCCCTCTACTCTACTCTACTCTACTCTACTCTACCCTACCCTACCCTACCGTACCCTACCCTACTCTATTTTTATTTAAACCCATTTCAGACAAAATGGGGAGTATGGGTCCTCTGCAAAACAGGCTGTCTGAGAGTGTAGCAAGGTGAAATAAGTTAGAGCAACTTGTCAGATATCCAGTTCTGTTTCAAGGTTTTTTATGGTGCCCATCCAGAAATATTGTGACCACATCATAGTTTACTGTATTCTCTCTAGTCAGATCTTCTCAGCAAACTGTAACAGCCAGTAATTCAAGTAGCACCAATCTGCTTAGAGAAAATTCTCTGAAATACATGATCTATTTACTAGACACACAGTTGTCTTTTGTGTGTGTTTTAGAGCATCACAATGTCTATGCATCTGAAAGCTCTGAGACTCTGACAGTCAAAGATGTTTTAAAGTCTGCAAGTGTCAGAAGAACATTGTCTAGGTTCAGTTAAAACAAGAGTATATGGTAAAATATGTATAAAGGTGCACATGCTGCTACACAAGGGATGCTCATTTCAAAATGGACGGAATATATGAAAGCTCTTGGCTGGCAGAAACATGCAAGGTGCTTTATAGAAATGACATGCACATGGTCTGTTGGGTAATATGGGTCAGATAACTCTCTTGGTTTATTGAGTATTCCAGTGCACTTTCATTCTCAGGACAGATAGTGGCATGTTAAGCTTGCCAGATGTAAGGCACAGCAAGGACTGTAATGAGACCTGGGAACAGGAGTGAATGTGAAAATGAGAGCATTTATCTTCTGGGAGGAAGAGAGAGTAAAAAAAAGGAAAATAGGAAAAGCTATCTACTCACAGAAAATAAGAGAAAAGGAAAGTGATGTACTCACAGAAAGTAAGAGAAAAGGATAGCTCTCTCTTCTAGGAAACATGACAAGATAACTGCATTATTACATGGCAGTGACTGTAATATTTTCTGGGATAACAGTAGAGTGATGTCTCCCTCCCACACATAGAGACACATGTAAAAGTGTCCATATTCACAGCCTCCGCCTACCCATCCAACATCTACTGCATAGAACATATCTAAAAGTGCATCAATTGTAGGCTTTGGAGACTTACAGGCTTCTGAATCCTGTGAATATCTGAGATTTTGGTATTGTTCCTGCCTCCAATCTACATACAGACACTGCCAAGGCACATATTCATCTAGCACAAGATCCTGTAACCCAAAAACTTTGCAGTGTATTCTAGTCAAGTCCAACTTGTCAGTCTCTCCATTAGATCAAGCATCCATATTAAAGACACTATTTTCTGTCTCAGCACATGGAATGAGCATTTATGAGAAACAGACTCTGTACATAACTATAAGGCAAATTATTTCTTTCTGTGTATAAGAAAAACAGGCACACAGACAATACTAACATAATATTTCTTCTGTCTCAGTTTCTTAATGAAGACAAAAATCATTGGGGTTTATTAGTGAGTTCCATAAATAAGCTAAACCTTCTCTAATCAAAATGATTTCTCTTTGGAATTCTGTGGTACATCCCAGATAAGCTTCAGGTGATGTTTTTAAAAATACCTCGTTTGTACACCATGATAGCACAGTCATTCCTTTTCCCAAGGTGTACATTTTTGATAGATTCTTCATTGTAGCACATTCTTTGGTAATAAAAGTTATGAGAGATATCTTTTTAGTGCCTTTTCCCACTGCTGTAATTTTCTAAAAAATATTCTCCTCATGTGATCTCACCAACTTTCAAACTTTCTTCATCTATATAAGCATTAACGTATAAATGTAATTCAATGAGCTACCTTTATGTTAGTTTGAAATGTTGTGATTTAACAACGTCTTAGAGGGATGTTCTCTCAAATTGCCTGAACCTTTGTCAAGACCAAGATATGAACATCCCTGCATTTTTTGAATATTTGGATGCAAACACTCTGGGTTTGTCTTTTAATAAGTCAGGATTCACGAAGGAAAGTAGAGCCACAGCAATGTGAATACAAATTACAAATTAAAGGATTCATCCTTTGCTTTGTATTAGGAAAATATTAACACAGAATAAATGGCAATAAACATCAACCTTATTTTTGAAAGTGCATTATATAAAAATGTTTCAAATTATTTTCTTTGTTCTTTCAGTACAAACTCCTGAAGTTAACTCATAAATGTTTGGTAGCATTTGGTGTTGACAGGTGACCAGGCAGAATAATTATCTGTGCTATACCTATTTAAGAGACTGTATTGTGATTAGGAAATTAGTTATTATTTCATAGAAATATATTATATCTTAATAGCTGTCCAATTCTCTGGATGACATGTCTTAGGACAAGCATTTTCACATTCAAAGACGAATATGGTCTATTAGTACATGAGCTCTCATAAGCCTTTACAGAATATGAGATACACCATTACGCCTACTGGCATTATTATGATAAACCTCCCTATTCGGTTTGATATTTCACTTTGAAGTTTCCCCCTACAACAGTCCCCATCTTTTCACCCTAAGTTTAATTATGTTCTGCTGCAGTTTAAAGCTTGAATTTTCCATGTCCTGTTGTTTTCTGTCCATTTTTAGGAGGAAAATTCTCTATGTGCTGTACTTCTTGACACAATTATTTCTCATCTGGCAGCCGTTTTGGGTGTAGAAGGTTAACTTTAGAAGACACATTTTTGCATGAGGTGATTGAATACACAGATTTTGGACAAGGTCATCTGACTTTAAATGACTCAGAAGACAGAAATTTGTGAGGACCTGAGTAATTAAAATAAATTTGAGATTACTGGTTAATGAGAAAGGATAGCAGTCCTGTATGTGTCAAATGAAAAGCCTGTTGATAAAGTTCCTCATCTTCTTCTAACTACAGCTGGCAGTAATAAAAAAAAGTTGTGCGTTGTATTCTTCTTTGAACACATCCTATCACTTACAAGGCATGCAGAGGGCTTGCAAGAAAGGTGTGCTGGCAAATCCTCTTAATTTGTTGACAAGAATGGGGAGATGCAGGTGCCTTGTTAGGAGGTATAGTCTATTTCTACACAAAAAACCAAAATACATACTATGATTTACTCTTCCTTCCTAAAGCATTAGCTGAAGCTTGGCTTTACCATTTGTAAATCTTATTTGAAGAGAGTTAGTTTTCTTTCATTCATCTCAAACAAGCAATGAAATCGACGTGAACTGCATCAAATTTAGTTTATTTTGAACTCCAGCTATCAAAGAGTTCTTCACAATCCAGTTTTGGCTGCTTGTGAGGCAATTATTCCCTCCTGGAGAGTAACACCATGTATAGGCAAGGATCCTTACTCATATTAGTGTAACGGTGACAGCCAAATTAAAAAAAACAACAACAAAGCAACAAAAACAAACAAGAAAAAAACAAAGCAAAACAAAAATAACAGAAAAAAAAAAACCAAACAAACAAAAAAAAAACACCAACAAAAAAACCCCAAAATTAAACAAAAAAATGCAATCAAACCCCACAACAAAACAAAACAACAAGCTGTCAGAAAATGAAAACAGCAGCAAAAAGTGTCCATGACAACAATGTCTTTGCTGTGCTGGCTCAATGTATTCTTATTCCAGACTGCATTGGCCTCATGGAAGAATTATCTTCACCAGTTTCTATGACACACTGCCAGGTCTGAGCTGCAACTGGAGAGGAGAATGCTACTGCTTTAGATTCCAGAATATTCAGTTACTCTGGTTCTCTCTGCATTACCTTGCATATACTGTATCTAATCGGTTACTTTGCAAGGGCCTGCAGCTGCTGTTAAGTCATTTATCTCAAGCAAACTCTGTGCTGTGACAGCTCTGAGATACTAGATGGTCCCAGCAGTGATAAGAGTAGCCGCACTCAGCACAAAGTGCATGACTGCATATTTATGTCAAAGTAGGGTTTGCCAAGTAAAATCTGTAATGCTGTGATTAATCAGATGAATTTTTTCATACACAAAATTCGCTGGGAGAACAATTCAACCCCCCAGCCCTTCTGGGGCAACTGTTATCTCATAAATGGGCATGAACTTTTTAAAGCACACAGAAAATGAGAGAAAGGTTTCTTCTTTGTTTTGTCATTAAAAAAACTTGGCCATTGGAAGCAGAGGGTTGTACTAGGAAAATCTATCTGTATTTATTGTAGAGACTCCAGATGAATCCTAAGAGGAAAAATGTGAAATGAAGTCTTATTTACTGGTGGATCTATTTATTACAGATCCCAATGATCCATAATACTTTATTATGTTATTTCAAACTACATACTAATTTTATATGTGCCTCATATCATGTGACCACATTAAAATAATTTTTATAGCATAAAATATCTCTCCAATGCTTTTAATAAAATAAGAAAAATCTCAACATGTCTTCAAAAAGGGCATGATGATAAAAAGATAAAAAACTCCTATGTTCCAATAAAAAAAAAAGACTGAAAAACAGACAAAGGTTACAGTTTTTGATATGTCTGAATTTTGTTTGGCTGAGTTGAAATGAATGCAAGTAAAGCCAGTAATTTAACATTTCAGTCTTAGACTTCCCCTCAACTAGCTGTACTAAATAGAATCCATTCTATTAAAATGAAGTGGACCTTGTTCAGGTTTCTGGAAGGCACATCCTCAGTAACATAAACTGTCAAACTATACTATACTCTGTATCAGTGGCTCAATATTATTTATAAATGAGATGAAGGGATATTGAAATCTTTCCATAAATTGATTTTTTTGACCTGCGTTTGAGTCTGGACTCCTATATAATATTTAGGCAAAGGAAGAAATGTATAATTTTAAACCCTCTACTGAACGTAGTCCTCCTTGCTTTAAGACTTCATTGGTATCTGTGTTGGGTTTGCATGGCAGGGTTTTAGGTGGAGTGGGGGTTACAAGCATGAATTCTGTGAGAAGCTTCTGATAGCCAGATAGAACCAATGCCACCTGGCTAAAAGGTGACCTTCCACTGAGCAGTGGCCAGCCAAACATCAGTGATGTTAGCATCTCTGTGACAACATATTTATGAGACGAAAGAACTGCTGCACCGCAGCAACTGCTGCTGGAGAAACAAGCAAGAATATGTGAGAGGGACAGTTCTGCAGGCACAAAGGTCAGTGAAGAAGGAGAAGGTGCTCCAGGTGCCAGGGAAGATATTCCCCCTGCATTCCCTGGTGAAAAACTGTGGTGAGGCATCCTGTGCCATGGAGGTTAATGGTGGAGCACATATCCATGGTGGAGCCAGCAGGGGACACACACATAGATGTGCCCTGAAAGAAGTTTAGACACCATGGAAAGCTGGTGCTGAAGCTGGCTCCTGGCAGGATCTGTGATTTTTCTGTAGAGAAACCCACAATGGGGAAGATTTCTGCCAGGGCTTGTGACCCCATGGGGGACTTACTTTGAAGCAGTCTGCTCCTGAAAGACTGCACTGTGTGGAAAGTATCCATGGTGGAGTAGTTCATAAGTAACTGTAGTTCATGAGAAGGTCCCCTATAAGAGAAGGGGAAGAGTGTGAGAGTCCTCTCATTGAGGAGGAAGGAGCAGCAGAGATAGGGTGTGATGAACTGACTACAAATCCCATTCCATGTCCCCTTATGCTGCTGGGAGAGAGGAGATAGAGAAATAAGGAATGAAGTTGAGCCCGAGAAGAAGGGACAGATGAGGGAAGGGTGTTTTAAGACGTGTTTTTATTTCTCATTACCCTACCATACCTTGATTGGCAATAAACGAAATTTGTCAAATTGAGTCACTTTCCCTATGACGAAACTTCCTAAGTGAGCTCTTCCTGAACTTGTTGCCCTAGCATTTTGTTGTATCTTTCTTCCTCTGTCCATTTAGTGATAAGAAGTCACAGTGCCACTTGGTGTGCACCTGGCATCCAACCAAGGTCAACCTTACCACAATATCTTAGGCAAAAATTTTAAATATGAGAAAATTAAGTTCTTAGGTCAAGTTTAGTACAAGCCTAGGTTTCAAGTTTAGTGACATGGTTGTAACTACTGGTATGGATGGAATAGCTATTGTCAAATGATGGAATAGCTCAAATTCTGAAATACTAAGACAGGGGAGCAGAGTTCACAGATCTCATATATGTCCATAAGATTCCTGTATAGCTAATAGTAAAAAGGTACACCTATCAAAACAGCCAGTGCATTCAGTAAAGGATTTCTAGACTCCAAGGAGGGAAAAATGTATGTTCAGAAATCTTATTTCTATCCTGAATGTATGCGTTCCAGCATTAAGTATCCACAGGAATACAGAATTTGCAACCCAGTTTTTCTTCTCTCTTCTAAATGTCTTTGTCATATTTTGTGAAATAGATGTCTCAGCCATTGTTTGGATCATAGATGCCTCAAAATCTTTGTGTGTCTAGGCCTCAATGTTTAAATGTGTCAGCATATAGTTTCTGTTCTGTGTTAACTTGTCTTAATATTTTTATCACAGTGTTGTGAATGTAAATTTTTTCGTCTCCAGTATTTCAGTCTCAAAATGCCAGAGTTTAACATTTACTTCATTCTCATGTACATCTGTGTTTAAAAATGGCAGTAATTTTATCTCCTTTAATAAAAAATCTAACCAATAAGGGATTGTATAGATATACACGAGCACAAATATTTGTTTGCAAATGTTTGCAGAAGTAATGAAAACCTGCATGCACACTTCAATAAATGATTTACATTATAGTTGGTATCTGAAATGGCTTATCAAAGAAAATATTTTTAAATTAAAGTGATTTTACTCTAGAAGGCCTACACTTCCTTTCCTGTCATTTCTGTCTCACATCAGTTTTTATTCTGCCATAATTACCTATGCAACAAGCATGTACATAATACTTTAAAAGAAAGTTTTAAAAAACAAACCAAAAAAAGCAGCCAGATTAAATGAGAGTAAATAAATAATATGCACAGAAAGTACTGTGAATTGAATGTTTGGCTCCTGGCAGAACACTGGATGTCATACTATTTCAGGACCCTTGTCAAATATATTCATATACATTCATACAGTTAGCGCTAGCCATAGAATTTCAGTGTTGCTTGGTACAAGAGTTTGTTCTGAGATTTTTTATTGTTGTTGTTTTGGAACCGTTATATGCCAAAATGCAAGATGCCAACCCAAAATGCAGTATCCTTCCTTTCTGCATGGAGATACTGTTAAAGTCTAGATAAAGTGAACTGTTGTAAAGAAGCTCTGCCATAAATTACAGTTGACAGTGGAAGTGATTAAGGTACATGGTCTGATTGCATGCATTAATCTCTACAACTTTCCTCAAGTCTAATTTAATTACCCACAGGTGTACATTTCTTTTAATGTATTAGCTTTGTCAGTAATCAGTTGCACTGTATGCTATTGCTTGCAAAAGTGCAAGCCAGGTACATTCATGCACATATCAGATGGTAAACAATAAAATGCAAGAACATTAAGTGCCACAGCCCTCCCTCCAGCATACACTAACACTATTAAATCAACATAAGAAATGAGACTATTTTATCACGGAGAATTGTCAGATATCCTGATTGAGGCCAGTCCATTAGTCTAAGCAAAAGCAGTTGAGAAGGTTTAATCCTTTTCTGCAGTGGAAACAGCTGCCATAGTTGGAATACAGTGCTTAGATGCCATCAGCTATCCAGATTTTCTTTTTTTTTTTATACCAATCTTATGTCACTATTATGGCCTGGATATTTATGTTTTAGATGACAATTGCTGTCTCTTTCTTTTGGTCAAGTGAACATGAATACTGGTGTTAATTTTATTAGACTAAGAGCATGACCAATTACAACACAGCTGTCATTTCAGGTCCTTTACACAAGCTATGCACGTTCTTACAAAGCTTCTTCATAATCATGATGAGACATTTCCAGAATTTTTGTATAACTGCCAGAACTGTCAAGTTTCAGAACTCTAACGCATTTGTAGCCAGTAATAACAAGACTCTCTGGTTAGAAGCGTGGTTCTGGCCAGTCTTTTGAATTTAATATTACACAATCTCATAAAGAACCATGTCTTTCATTTAAATCCTTAGAATCCCAGGTCTTTTTTTTTTTTTTTGGTTTTTTTTTTTTTTTGTTTTTTTTTTTGTTTTTTTTTGGTTTTTTTGTTTGTTTTTTGTTTCTTTGTTTTGTTTTTGCTTTTTCATGTTTGTTGCTTGTTTGTTTGTTTTGTTTGTTTCTGACATTTTAGCAAAAAATAAAAAGAATTTTAATTATGATTAAAATTAGAGGAAGAACAGTTGTTGATCCTATTGATTATTTTCTACAATGATATGGAAAAAGCACAGGAAACACATATTTTTATGTGCCAGTAGTTGAGGAACTGTCAAAATCTCTGAGCCAATAACTGTTTCTTATGTGTCAATTCATAAAATTTAATACTATGAAACATCTCAAATGAATTAATATCTGGTAAAAGAATAATTTATCTTTTTTTAAATTTTGAGTGGTTTTAACTGTAGTAAAGTTTACACCTTACTGGCCCTTAAATGCTAAAGCATTTCAAACAAATATTATGCTGAAAAGGTATATTAGAGAAATAAAGAGGCCTCCTAAATAAATCAGTGAATTGCATTGGGCTTACAATTGTTAAACTTATTTAGTAAATAAACATTTGTATGGCCAATGGATTTAATTATTTAAATAAGTATGGATGGACATATTTAGTGACAGGATGGACAGAAATGATGGACAGAAATGTCTTCCCATAAGGTAAATATCTTGTATTTAATTTTTTTATATTGAAGAATATATTTTTAATATAATGCATGTACATTATTACTGCTGTTACACTACAATCTCAGTAGGTCTCAGTTTCTAAGAAATTATAGAACTAATGTACACAAGTGCATGATTGTGTCCTTGGTGTGACAAACTTCATGAAAAAAAAAAGGTGTCATGATTCTAAAGAAGTGCACACACAAGATCAGTAGGAAAATTTTGTTTGAAAATTGTATAACAGGTATACGTGTCCAACAAATGGAATCATAGAATTTTCAGGGTTGGAAGGGACCTTTAAGATCATCTAGTTCCAACCGCCCTGCCATGGGCAGGGACACCTCCCACTAGGTAAGGTTGCTCAGAGCCCTGTCCAGCCTGGCCTTAAAAACTTCCAGGGATGGGGCTTCCACCACCTCTCTGGGAAACCTGTGCCAGTGTCTCACCACCCTCATAGTGAAGAACTTCTTCCTAACTTCCAGTCCAAATCTTCCCTCCTCTAGTTTGTATCCATTCTCCCCAGTCCTGTCACTACCTGACATCCTAAAAAGTCCATTGTCAGCTTTCTTGTAGGCCCCTTCAGACACTGGAAGGCTACATACAATAAGGTCTCCTAGGAGCCTTTTCCGCTCCAGACTGAATAACCCCAACTCTCTCAGTCTGTCTTCACAGGAGAGGTCCAGACCTCTGATCATCCTCGTGGCCCTTCTCTAGACATTCTCCAGTATGTCCATGATGCTCCTATAAAAGGGCTCCAAAATTGGACACAGTACTCCAGGTAGGGTCTTACAAGAGCAAAGCAGAGGGGGAGAACCATCTCCCTCAACCTGCTGGCCATGCTTCTCTTGGTGCAGCCAAGGATATGGTTAGGTCTCTGGGCTGCAACTGTACATTGATGGTTCATGTTGAACTTCTTGTCCACCAGAACTCCTAAGTCCTTTTCCTCAGGGCTGGTCTCAAGCCACTCACTGCTCAGCCTATATTGGTGTTTGGGATTGGCTCAATCCAGGTGCAGGACCTTGCACTTGGTTTTGTTGAGCTTCATGAGGTTGGCATGGCCCCCCCTCTCCAGCCTGTCAAGGTCCCTCTGGATGGCATCCCTTCCCTCCAGTGTGTCAGTAGCACCACACAGCTTTGGGTCATCAGCAAACTTGCTGAGTGTGCACTCAATGACACCGTCCATGTCGCCAACAAAGATGTTAAACAGGACCAGTCCCAACACTGATCCTTGGGGGACTCCACTTGTCACTGGCCTCCACCTGGCCATGGACCCATTGACAGCCACTCTTTGGGTGTTGCAATCAAGCCAGTTCTTAATCCACTGAGTGGTCCATCCATCCATCAAACCCATGTTTTGCCAGCTTGAAGACCAAGAGAGAGCATGAAGTCTCCAACTTGGAGAGTAAGAATCTGTATTTTATTGTTTCATTTTTGTTTCTCTATTATAGATAATACACAGGGTAGTTTATTCTGATACTGTTATTAATTTCCACCAGGCTATAGGCTGATGAGCAGTCTGACAGACCAGGTAAATAGCAGCAGTTCCAGGAAGGGGGAAGGCAGGCTATCCTACTTGGAAAATCCCATTCCAAGTGGAATAGTGCAGAGAAAGGTGCTGTGCGGCCAAAAAAAATTCATCTTGAACAATCAAGTAAAAAGAATCGCGACTGATTTAGTCTTCATGGTCCAGCTACACTGGATGAGAATCCTTAAGTTCAATTCAAGACAGAAAGTATAAAATAGCTAAAAAAGGTTAATGCACACTAGCATTCTGAAACTGAGAACCAGTGTAAGACAAATAGCAGTAACAAAAGGAGATGTTTCTTCATAAACCTGTAGCATATAATTTTTTAATCTGTTATTGTTTAATGCAGAAGTTAATGCTTTCATTGAAGAAAAAAAAAAAAAGCTTACTCATTAATGCCTTCGATACCTTTAATCAATTTACAGAAATAACCTTGCAATTTAAGACAATAAGACATAATTTTAAATCTACCTAAAAAAGAACTTAAAATAGATAAATTGATTCAAAGAGCTCTTTAAAGCCAATATATTCTACAATAGCTTTTTTGTTCAATTACTCTATGCAGTCTGAAGCTCTAAATTAATTATCTTTAAGTCATGATAGATTATGCAGGATTTTAAAATGGTATATTATTCGGACTGTAAACTGTTGGCCAAGAAAGTTATTCAATATTCAGAGATCCTCTCTTTATCTGTTTTCCTCTCTTCTCTGTACAGATATGTTGTCCAGAACATCTTGGGTTTTGAGTCCAGTGTCAATTAAGGACAAATAATGAGTTAGAGACAGTGAAAATAAAGATGTGTGAGAGAGTAATGTAGACTTTTGAAAGCAATTACAAAATTTTAAAAGTCACATTTTTCAATCCTGGCAACCATGTTCTTAGGGAAATACACAAACTCAAACCAACCAGATAATATATTTGTTACTTTACAGTCACGCTTACCCAGTCTTTCACTCCCATGTAAATACAAATCTACCTATGAAGACAATGCAAAGAACAAAACCCTTATTCTTCAGGTGTCAGAACAGACTAACAATTGAGCAAAAAGAGACACTAGAGGAAAAAGTTGTTGTCTGTTTACTGAAGGGGAGGTTAGCTCTGCTAACTTTACAAGCCATATGATGAAACAGCTGTTACTCATACTTATTACTGCTACTCCCATTAAAGACCTTTACTCTTATCTTTCTACATGTAACAGTTAAACACCACAGTAAACTGTTTGTACAGGAAGATTACTTCTCAGATTAATTAGCACTCAAAAGCAACACTATTTATAGAAGGAAAGCATTTAACATATTGGAGAAAAAAATTACTTAAAATAAAAATTTTAAAACAGAAGTAAGAACATGCAACCATTCTGCCATGGACCTGCACTAGCCATCTACCTAGTACTGCCTTACTTCTTCAAAGACCTACTCTGAATCAAGACTGACTGACCATTCTGTTCTGTTCTGTCCTGTCACTGTCAGCAAAAAGTTAGTTTCTGTTGTCTGATTCACAGTGGTCTAACAGCATCCATCCATTTAATTTATGCAGCCATGCTATGAGTGTGACAATCTCTGGCGAAAGGTCAGTAACAGGAATTAGGTGTAAGTGACTAGCAAGTTAAACAGCTCACATTGTAAGTATGAAAGGACTATTGCTTCTTTTACCATGTCTCTTGGTACTTTTCTAATAGAATATTAAAGAATGAAACATAAGTTATTTTTTTGGAGAAAAATATTTCAAACCAAAGGAGACAAATAGTGTGCAGTACAAATAATAAAAAACGGTAAAACTGAAGCTAGAAAACTACTTGTCTCAGCCCTATGTAATATAACATGTTATTGTTGGCTAGATGTATGAGAGGATCATGACTTAACTGGAAACACAAAGAAGGACTTTCTTTGGTAACTGACCACCTCAATTTGAAATAAGGAAAACTGTAGGAACTCTTTCCCCTGGACAGAAAAAACTCACCTCTCTTAAAATAACTTAACCTTAACTTCTCTTAAAAATAACCCTCAAGTCATTCCATGAATCAGATACAAGGTATTTTGGGAGGAAAAAAGAAATCTGTTCCTTTATAAAGAAAATTATCTGAACAGATCAGATGAAGCCATCTCCCATAGAAATGGAGGCTTAATCTCCATGATGAAAAAACATGGATCATATTCAATGAATGAATGTTTTTTGGTTTTTTTTTTTGTTTGTTTTAGCCACAAGGGATTTTGGCATCTGCTCTTTCCAGGATCCCTTGTTGTTACAGGATGCTTTTGTTTTCAACTCACTGCATTCTCAAGGAAGTTGTGCACTGAAATCTGAAAACATGGAAAATGGAAATTGGAATGCTCTACAGAAGCCTGAGACAGAATTTCCCCCTGCTTCATAGCTCAGGCAGAACATGCTATTACTTTAGCAGCTTTCAGGAACACTGGTTTAGCATTAGAGTGCCTTAATGTTGTGCACTTGCAATCCCACCCCACCCCCGCAAAAGAAAAACAAAAAGAACCAAAAAAATTGATTCTGTCATTCAGAACTGTTCAGAACTAGCTAAGTGAATTTGTTACACTTACTTTCAAATTCCATAAGAGATTATTAAATAATTCCATTCATGTAGAAAACACTGATTTTCCAGTTGAATGTGCCATGAAGATTTCTCACTTCATGTTTCTCTTCTATTACTTGATAGGTTATTTTCGAGGAGGGAAGGTGTTACTGCACGACTTAGGCAGGAATTTTGTTGCTGCCCTCTCGAACTTTTTTTAGTTATTTCAATTATTTACATATTTTTCAGAATACTGTCACTCAACCCCTAAAAATATGTGTGGAGATATGATATAGAAGAATGCAATATTTCTGCTGGAGAATCCATAGATAATCAAAATTTCTAAGTAAAAACTTGTTTTTTCCAATGGAATTTTGAAATTACTAGGTTTCTTTGTAATAAGAAAGAAATAGAAATAAGAAGTCAGAAATAGAAATAAGAAAGAATAGAAATAATCTCCTCCTGATTATTTACATTCTCACTACCCTGTGATAAAGGAAATTGTTATCTAAATCTTACAGATTGAAAATTGAGGCAAATGGAACATTAAGGTTACTTTGGGAGAAAACCTTAGCACTTCTCATCATTGTAATGTGAATTTAACAAAGTTTGCTTTTTTGCTGTCTATCCTTCAGAAAAAATCTTCCTGACATAACTAAATCTATCATGAGATGATGAATTCAGAGAACTAGAAATATCTTTATCATATAAAAAGGACAGCTAGGAAACACCTCACCTGACAAAATGAAAAAAAAACATATAGAACAAAACATAAGTGTATCTGCTGTACTACTGATCTTGAAGGTCCTTCAAAAAATTTGAAAGGTGCTCAGAAGATCATATTTTAAATGTATTCTGTGAGAATTTTGTCTATACTACATTTTCTTTTTAAATTTTATCTTAAATTATTTTTTGCTCGGAGTGTCTAAGAAAATTAGAAGCTTAAAAATACAGCATTCTACAGTACTCAATCCGGTATCACATAATAACATTTGAGCAAAAATGCTGAGATACAATAGGGTAGAGTGCAATGTGGGTGGAAAACTGGCAAGTCTGTCAGGATCAAAGGTCTATGAACAGTGGCACAGTCCAGCTGGAGGCCAGTTATCAGGGGGGGCGGTTAGGAGCTGGTCTGGGATCAATAATATTTCACTAGTATTTAACCATCCATTTCATTATCTTTATTACAACCTGGATGATGGCATGAGCTGCACCCTCAGCAAACATGTGGATTGTGATAAACAGTAGATACACTGGAGGACAGCAGCAATATGGAGAGGAGGCCAGAGACATTGAAGATGCAAGTGGAACTCCATGAAAATTATCAAAGGCAAATACACAGCCCAACACCTGTTATGGAGAAAAACCTACAGCAGAACAGGCAGGAGTCAACTGGCTGGGAGTAGCTCTGCAGAACAAGCTCACACCCTGAGGACACCAGGTTTGCAGTGCCCTCCTGCAGCAAAGAAGCCTCCTATCTGGGGCTGCAGAAGGAAGGGTGCAGCAAAGAGGTCCAAGATCTTGCCCAGGAGTTTGGGACTTGTGAGACACTCCTGAGTGCTGTTCCCAGCCTGGGGCTCCCATACACAACACAGACACTGACATACGGGTGTGTGCACCACAGAGGTCACTGAGAAAATTATGTCTGGAGCACTGAATGTCCAAAGAGAGGCTGCAGGACCTGAATGTATTCAGCCTTTCAAAAAAGGAAGGTTGAGGGGAAATATGATTACTAATTTCAGCCTATCTAATGGGAATGTATAAAGAAGATAGAGGTGTACAGCAAAGAGATGAGAAAACACGCAAAAGAGAAGATTCACTTAAGTAGCAATAGAATTCTTCTTTGTATATTATGAGCAACCAGAGACTTGAACACGTTATTTAGAAAGACTGTATAATCTCCATTCTTGATTGTATTAAAAAGTTATCACAACAGAGCTCTGAACAATCTGCTCTAGTTGTGCTTGCTTTGAGCACAAGGCAATACAGCCACCAGTATCAAGGTTTAATGCATATCGTTCACCATCCATACCAATAGGCATCAAGTCATATCAATCCTAGAAGCAGCCACTGAGTAGAAAACATGCTGTTAATTTCAGAAAGTGTAGTTACTTAGAAGGGACTTAACTGAAAAATAAAGTCAGAGAATAAAAATTTGGTTTTGTCCTTGCTCAAATGATGGGAATAATTTCCAAAGTAATTCCAAAAATGTTTCTGTATTACAGAGAGATTATTTCTGGAGCAATTATTTTATGCCTTCTTTACAACACATTACATTCTCCAGGATTGCATCTACATATGACAATGACAAAATAATTTTGTTCAAATAATAGGTCACCAAGCCTCATGCACACATTTCTGCTGTCTTTCAAAAGCTATTTGCACTGTATGCATATCCATCTGGGACTAATGTCACTGATGATGCAGGATTAAAATATGAGGGAAGAACTAAATTTGTAGATGCAGTTTGTCAAGTTTAGATAACATTTTTTACGATCTGGGGTTTATTCCATGGCCTGCTTTCTCAGCTATTCCTGCCTGATTGTTATAAGCTCAATGTTATCTTAAATATCCACGATGTTTCCTAATCATGTGAATGCATAATATACAATATTACTGCAGTTTGAGACAGAGTAAAATGCATTTATATTTCAATATTTAGTCTCCTGACAAGAATGAGGCAGACAAAAACTGTGTATCATGCTGTAAATTTAAGATTTTGAGTATCGCATCCTGTCACTGTCTTTGTAAATTATTGAAGAATTCTATTACTTTATCTTCCTATTAAAAAAACAAAACAAAAACAAAACAAAACCTCAAATGACTAAACCGTGGATATTTGTACAGCATGAGAGAATTATGTGCATTTTTCAAGACATGCACTGTGAAAAATCCTATCTGGTCTAAGATGTCAAAATGACTTCATGACAAAAAATTAATTCCCCAAGTTATGATTAAACACTCCACTCGCTGGTGGTTTTGCTATTGACGGTTCAGCTGAAGCACGACCACATAGACTCTTGATTCCTGTGATTACCTTTGGGCCATCCCTTTACAGCATACTTTCAGAATACTGCCAGTTAATCAAACCAAATCATATTAAGGAGCTTTTAAAGTATCATAAAACAGATTAACTTGAAAATGTCAGTGTTTGGTGGACATTTGAGTCCTTAATGAATTAAGATGTTAGGCAGAGAAGAAGAATAAAAGACAAATGGATAAATGTGTGTAGAAGGGAACAAAACCTTTCTCCTACAACTTGAAGGTTTTTTTACATATTTTTTTTCAAATTTAAATTTTTATTTATTTATTTATTTATTTTTGCTTCCACAGAGTTTGTGTTTTTTTTTTGGAGTATCAAACTCTGTAAGCTATGGGTAATCAAATACAAGATACCATTGGAAGATACAGTCAAAGTAATTAATTTTTTAACTCACTCTGAAAAGTTTCAATATTAATGAACAAGTGGAACTTTTATTTCTGCTTCAGGGGAAGCATACATTACCTGGAGTATTTTACTGCTAGAAGTTGAAAGACTGGGCTATTTCTCTCCCTCTTTCTCTCTCTCTTTTCTCTAGAAGCAGCTTAATGAAATGAAAGCAACAAAGGGATCACTGTCGTCTCCATATATCAAAATGTGATATAGAAAAGTTTGCTTCAGGGTATTTCATTACTTATTTGGTTGAATGAAAAATGTATGGTGTCAAATACAAGACCTAAGTCACCTTGTGTTCAAGCTGTCTTCTCTCTTTACTGCTCAGCATCCTATATGATGGGAGAAAAGGTGTGAGAGATATCTGCTAAAAAGTTATTTATGTCAGAAGCCTGTTTTCCCTGGTGGATTTACACAACAGTTTAGTAACATTTTTTGAGCATTTGCCTTTCTTTATGCAGACCTTCATTCAAAGCCTTGCCATAGTATTGTTCTTTACAGCAAAGGACAAACCTCTTGTGACTTGAAGCTGCTGACATGTCCTAGAAGGCCTGTGATGATGATTATTTTGCCTCACAAAGTGGGTCCATATTAATTACAATTTATACTAAAGGCTGCATCACTGTCTGTACTCTTATATAAGAATGTAAAAATTCAAACTACTCATGGGAAAACCATTTTGTGAATATAATATACCATATCTATATAGGGGAAAATCTATAGGACTTTAGAGGCACTTGATATTTTTTAATCCACATTTATAGAAAACCAATAGATTTTATTTCCTAGGGCAGGTGAAAAGGCAAGAGGACAGATGAAAAGCAACCATCCTATCAAGGATGTCTCCTTAGCATCAGAAATAAAACTGAATTTTTTCCTTCAAAGCAACACAAAAGTTTAAAACGTACCCTATATTTCTACATTTTAACTAAATAATATTTTTAGTCTGTATCTCTCATCAACTGTAAAAAACACCTTTTCACATGAAAACTAAAATAAAAATAAAGAACATTCCTCCCACCAGAAGATGGCATCAGTGGCTGTTGGTCTGCAAAAAAATTTCCTGCACAAACTTTGTACTATTTTGAATCCCATCCAGACTTCTCCATAATAGTCTTTCTTTTGGTATATAAGGTATGAAGTTAAGTATATTTAAAAAGAGCATTCAAAAAGAAGAAATACCATAACAAGACAAGATGATATCCTATTATCCTTAGACATTTGTTAACTACCAAACTACTACTTCATAAATATGGGATAGGAATAGGTAACTCACCTTAGAATCACAGAATTGTAGAATTTATAAGGCTGGAAAACATCTCTAAGATCACCAAGTCCAACCATAGAAAATCCACTTCCATTCCAAGTAAAACACTCTGCTATGCTCTCCATATTTTTTTTTTTGCCTCCTCTTCTGCATCTCAAATGACTGTATTGCAAAAAGCAAGAAAGCCAAATATGAGATAATTGAAATAGACAGGGGAAAAAAAAGTTATATAGCTTCACATATTTCTAAGAAATCTTATTGTAGATATTATACAGCACCCATCTGCAGTAGTCTGAATGTCAGCTGGACAGATGCAGGTAGATCGAACATCTTTTAATACATCCAAATTTATTTTTTTTTTAATAGTTTTACATATTTTGACATAAACTAAATATTGTTATCTATTCTTGATCAGAGCACTTCAGGTTTGTGTGTTCTCTCTAATAAAAAAAAAATACACTGATGGTGTAATATGTGTCTCTAGATAAGTTGTAAGGCAAAGACGTGTGAATAAAGACTTCCTTCTCTATCAGTACATGAGATACCAAAGAACAGGTGGCATTCACTTCACTAGTGGCTACAACTGTATCTTAACAAGCAAGAAATTTTAAATTTGTTTTGTTTGGGTTTTTTTCATAATTATTAAGCCATTATTCTGTGCTTTGTAGTTTTTTGATATTTCTCTCTGTGCTCCTAGTAATTTATTTTGCAATGGTTTTCCCGATAGACTCATCACATTCTGTGATAAGAACGACTGAGCCCGGTCAGAAGTTATGGATGTTGTCTAGACTCAGCCAGATGTGCAGAGCAATGTATTAACCAGAGTTGTGTTGGCACAGATTTAAATATCTCTAAGGACAGGGAGACCACATCCTGGTAACATGTTCCATGGTTTGACAACCTTCACAATAAAACCCATTTTTCTTCTGTTTAGAATTATTCACATGTATCTCAGTCTGTGTCAATTGCCTCTTGTGTTTTCACTGGACCACACTGAGAAACTTGACTCCTTAACACAGTCCCCTAGTTATTTATGCACCTGAAGAAGATCCCCCTGAATATTCTTTTCTCCAGGATGAACATTCACAGCTCTCCAAGCCTTTCCTCATGTAGCAGATATTCCAATCACTTTTGCACCTTCGTAGTTCATCAGCACACTCACTACAGCATACCCAGGTCCTTTTGTATGAAGCACAACATCCAGATGTGTCTCATTTGAGATTAAAACAAGGGAAGGACTGTCTCCTTTGATCTGCTCATAATGATCTGCTGAATGTGGCTGAAAGTGGCTGGCCTTCTTTGTTGTAAAGGCATATTCCTGACTCCTGGTCATTTTATTTTCCACCAAAACCACAAGGTCTTTCCCTGCAAAGCTGCATGCCAGCTAATGGGCCACCAATGTTTACTGATGCATAGGGTTATTTCTCTTTAGTTGTAGTGTGTGCCACTTTTAAAAACTAAATTTTGTGAGGTTTTCTGTCAGCCCTTTTCTACAGCCTTTCTAGATCTCTCTGAATGGCAGTGCTAACATCTGGGGTTCATCTGCTCCTCCCAGTTTGATACTTTCTGTATCAGATTGTTAACTGTTTATAGTCTAAGCAATGACTTAATCTCAGTCATTGTTCTACTGATTCTTAAAAAAACTTCTTGTATTTCATATTTCAGCTTCTCCTTAAACACACAAGCTTGTGTTTTCACTCATGGCTATTATAATTTCAGCTGTCTCATTACACAAAGACATTAAATGGCTTCTGCTAGTTTACACTGACAGAAAGACAGCTGTTATACTACCAGCTCTGATGGAATTGAATCCAACTAATCCTTAATGAGAATCTAGTATTTTGCAGCAGCATTTTAAAATCTAGTTTCATCTTCTGCACAAGTCTGTGGAGAAAGACACTGAAAATCTTGGCTTTAAATCTGCTTGCACTAAATTTAATGGGAATCTTACCATTAATTCCACTGGAACAACTAAACCAGGGACAAGTGCTTAGGAAAAATCCTGCCATATGTGATTTTTAAATATTCATAACCAGATAAATAGAATGGAATTTTCTCTTGAAGACTGTGCTAGTGATGTTTTTCAGTGAAGGCTTAAACTGCCCCAAAATTCCACATCAAACAAAGCTTTGCATAGTTTTAGAATTTAAAAAAAAAAAAAAAAAAAAAAAATTTGCATTTTCTTACACATCAGAACAGAAAACACCTTTACAAATTTTATTTATTTATTTATTTTTAAAGTAGAAGGTAAAAATTCTCAGACCAGAAGTTTTAAATAACTATGACATGGAATCTGAGCCTGGGGCAGGTTAAAAATCCCTGGGAAAGTAAAATTAATATCTCTAACATATTTACTTGCACATGCTTGGAATACATTCACAGTTCAGTTAAAATTTCCTTCTCTAACCTAAATAATTTTTAGGAGAAATCTGATACTTACCTTAAGGGTATCATTGTTGACGCTCTACTACCCATGCCTATTTTTAAAAAAATTTCTTTGGTAATACACTTCACATAAATAAAAATAAACCATTTTTTATAGAAGTTACATGTATAATTATAAGTATGTATCTATTCCTTCTTTTGTTCCATGTTACTTTCACACTTGAAGCGAGGACCATAAACTCCATATTAAAAGTGTTTTGTTTGAAAGTATATGTATTGTAAGCATATGTTTAGTATCTGGACACCTGAACAGTATTTCATTATTGCAATTCCTTAATTTATATTTTGACAGTAGGATCTGATCAACTTCTTGACAGGAAAACAAAGTAGGATCATCAGTTCTTTTTTTTGTCCTGCACCTGGGGAGTTTGGCCTTATTTTCCATTAGGAATAGGCTGAATGCCAATTATTCAGTAAAGTCAACGGGTGATTCACAGGAATTTTTTAAAAGGACATACTGCACTATGAATATTATAAAACTTTAAGTTATGGAGTAAGAAAAAATCCTTAGGTGATAGAGATATGTACTTTGCATTCACAGATTTTGACTTGTACATTGTTTTACTCTTGGCTCAGAGCAAAGCAGCAGAGAATTCCTTCTTGTAAGTTCATGTTTATCAAATTTCACTTTATGGTACTGAGTCATGGCAGTCTTCCCAATCTTCAACAACCATTACAGAATAGTCCGTGTTCAAGCAGAGTCCCAGAAGTAAAAACACTCTTATTTTCTAGCCCCTGTCAAAGCCCTCTGAGGGAACATCACCCTTTTCTAATTTCTTCCTATTGTTTAGAGAGACATGAAGATGACTTAAGAGTACTTCTTACTAATAAAATATGAAATTTCTATCAATGACAAGACTTTATTGTTCTGCACATTGTATTTTAAGGCTACCTTATTTTGTACCTGGAAACATTAGTTACTTACATGTAAATCCAGCAAAAATAATATTCCATTTTGTTTCTCATACCATTAGTTCAAAATGGTGCAATCTGTTTATGGAAGGTATTGTCAATTTTATGTATGTACTAGAGGGACAGGTGAAAGACGCTTTTCTATCCCTGTTAATCTAAAGATCTTTTTTCTAGCTTTCAAGTTTTAAAGAGAAAATTATTCCATCCATCCCACTCACCTATGACAAAAAAGCATTCTTTCTTCATTCCTTGCCTCAGTTTCTCTCATTGTTTTAGTTTTGCTTTCACTTGAAAGTACCCAATTGACTGATATAAGGTATGAAACAATGTGACAAAAAGTTATCAAATTACTTTATATCAGCGTCTTTTCCAGGTGGAATCTTAAAAAGATGTTCCATGTCAGGAGTGGTGAACTAAAGGTGACACATAAGCTACATTTACATCTCTACTTGCATTTTGAGAAACTTGCATTTTGTGAAATTTGCATTTTGCAAAAGTAAAATACAGTTTTAAGTTGTCATATTCCCTTTCATTTTGAGGACTTAACATAGGTCCCATGCCTCCCCCTTTCTCTTTTTAACAATCCTGAAATGACACAGCTAAAAAATATATAATTTTGTTGTGTTTTGTTGATTAACAATCAAACCCTAGATGTACAGAAAGTGTTAATTGAGATGTCTTTGTGTAAACTTGAAATAACAAGTTCTTCCTTCAGAATTTAATAAACACCTCAGCCTTTTTAAAATTCAGAGCTGATTTTGTCTCTTTTGCATTTTGATGCTGTGTTGATTATATTTTACACCCAAGCTTTTGCAAAACAGCAAAAAGAACCCCAGTTTTTATAAGACTAGATAGGAAAAGAAATTTTTGAATGAAGATTAGTCAATGGCTTGGCATTGACCACTCTCTTCTGTGTTGTTGGAGAATAAGGATCCACGAAGCAGACATACTTTAGGTTTCAGCGGACTAATGCCTTTGCCTATAGGTAGTGTGACAGAAGGTTGCAGTTAAGTATTTTAGTGAATAGACTGTAAGAATTGTCACCACTGGCAGGTCACACAAAACAGTTAAGCAGAACTCCTAATTTTCTCCTGTTACTCAGGTGAGTTATCCTTTAAAAATTGTAAAATATCGCCTCATATTTTGTGTATGAAATGATGAATTGTGTTTCTAATTTATAAATTTGCCAGTGCTTTTTTATTATGGCCTTTTACTTTTTTCTGCTTCCTTTTAAACATGCATTTCTTCATACTTAGGATTAACTGGCTGAGGCAATTTAATAACTCTATAGAGAGGTTGTCTTATGTCAACAACACTTGTAGCTATGTAATTCTAATGTTTTCTGTGTCTTGGTTCTGCAGGTCTCTCAGTCAACATAGCTCACTAACTCCTCAAAAAGCTATGCCAGAAAACACACAAAAAACTTGCTTGTTTATTGATCTGAATAGAGGCAATGATATATTCAAATATTACAACAAGAACAAGCAATGGACAGTTGAGAGAAGAAAGTATTGGAAAAAAAAGGGAAAATTTATACATTTTCTTCTTAAAGGAATACTTAAACAGTTATTATTTGCTTGCTTTGTTCATTTTAAAGCATATTATCAAGTGTCTGAGTTCAGGAATTGAAAGATGAGGGTTCTTAAAAAGAAGTATATTCAATAACTGCATAGTTCTTATTAAGACTAATTTAATAGATACAGTCTGTTTTTCTAAGAAGTCACCTCTGCAGTATCTCCCCAGACAAACAATGAACAATAAAAGGCCAGATGTGCCAAAAATGTGGAAAGGATTTTATTTGGGAAGGATCTTTTCTTCTAGTTCAATACTAGGGGGGGCTGCACCACACAAAGAGTAAAGGACAATACAAAACCTGTACCATCCTTCTTCTCTATACATTGATGTGCTCCAAATGACCATTGTGTTTAGTCAAGTAAATAAAGTTGCAGGATATTCAGACTGTATGGAAAACTTTTCTCTGTTGGAATAAGTCTGTTTTCTCAGACCATTTACATGGATCCTGGACAAAAAATAAGTCCAGAATACGAACACAGATTTGAGAAGCTTGCTCAACACACGGTAAGACATCAGTTTTCTCCATGGATTTTAGATGCCTGGAAGAGGGTAGTTACAGGATTCACTCAGTAGGAGAGTTTCTTGAGAATTTAAGTAATTGACAAATCTTGAATCCTACAAAGAGATGGTAAGCTAAGAAGGTAACCAGAAAAGAACTCAGTAATCAGCTGTTGCACCATCTAACAAGACTCTCAGAATACAGAGGAGAGGAGGTTGGTCAAGTACTGTTCCTGAAGTGATATAATAATTGTCATCTTTGCTTTCATTCTTTTGTGTGTATTTTATAGCAAATTAGTCAGTAGCGTATCCATCATGAGTCCTAGGACCTGTTTTGCTATTCTAATCCTAAAAAAGATATTTATTAGTACATACAGATGTATCGTGCTAAAGCAACTACACTGCATAAAACTATTCAATTCTTTTCTTTCACAAATTCTTTACATTTGTTAATTATAAATTATTTTTAAAGTTTTGGCAGCATATATTGTGTGAAAAATAAAATTGGGAATTATTCCATGCCAGAAATGCATGGCCTCCATAACCTAGTAATTGATCAGTCCATTGAATACATCACACACACAGCAGATGGTTGTGACAGAATATTTCTTGCCCCTACATGACTGGATAAAAAAAAAAAAAACACACAAAAAACCAACCATGTACCATATACCTTACTTTTTAGAGAACCCACTAAGTATTAATAAGAAAATCAGAAAAAAAGTGGTTGTTTTATTTTGTGCTCTATTGTTTTGTTTTCAAAGTCATGGTATGTGAGTTCAATACTGCTGATCAGGTGAAATCACAGGATTCTAGTCAAATGAAGCAAGAATGTTGTCTTTTAAAGATATATGAAACAGATTCTCATATCTCAACAAAACTGACTAAAACAAATCATGTTAGCAGAAATAAGAACATTTCACACATTCTAGCAAAAGTATCTTTTAGAGTAGGAAACTCTCTTCACATGACTGAACAGGAGTGGGTTATACATAGAATTTATTTCTGTGATCTTCGTTTTTTTTAAAAAAAAAAAATCTCGTGTTTCTTACTAGTTTCCACAAAAGTCCATCAAATTGAAAAATAATAATTCTGGAAGTATAATCCCTAATTTCCAAATAACACACAGGGACTTGAACTACAAGTGTATATTTTGCCAGGAGGTCAGGATCATAAATAAAAACCTTATTTAAGATTTGTCAAGCAACACATCTGGAGTATCCGAAGAATACAATTCATAAAATAGTTAAAAATGCTTAGGACAGATTGCAAGAACTTAATAATACATATTAAGTCTTCAACAAAAGAAAGGTAATTCTGTCATTCTTTACCTCATCGTATGGCCCATTTTTAGCAAGAAAATTCAGTGATTTTGGAGGCAGCTATGTATTTGTATTAGATTTGAGAAAAAATATTTTCATTTATAAGTGATATCCATGAATTTATCTCTAAGTGATAGCACCTGCAGAGGGAAATTGACTTTTCTGAGTATACTAATATAAATTAAATAAAATCATTTCACAGAAAAAGAGAGTAATCCAACTAGTTCTAGGCAGCTTGTTCCAGTACGCCTTCTGAATATATGTTCTAAATGTGCAAGGGACTGATAATGGAAAAGGATATGCTTTTCCATAAGGCAAACACAAACAAAAGAAGTATAGGATTAATGATGTTGAAATGATCAGAAGCAATTTTTGGAGTCAGTAAAAATGCCATTAATACAACAGATAGATCTTAAAAACTGGATCTCAAAAGTCATAATAACTATAGGATACAAAAATAGTTTGGCAGCTCAAAACAACACAGTTTTATCACAGAATCATCTGGGTTGGAAAGGACCTCTGAGATCATCAAGTCCAACCTTTAATCCACTCCCACTGTGGTTACCAGACCATGGCACTGAGTGCCACATCAGCCTCTTCTTAAAAAACTCCAGGAACAGAGAATCCACCACCTCCCTGGGCAGCCCATTCCAGTGCCTGAAATTATTGAAACTGATAAGTTTTACAGAAATATTTACATTTCATGAAATCTTCCAGTAGTGTCCTGGGTTGAGTACACTGGGATTTTTTTGTCCTATATCCATATTTACCTGAGACTACCTAGGACCTGCTCCCAGCTGCTGCCATCCTGCCTGATGGGGCAATTAGAATGGTGGGGGAGAAGCTGTGCATAAGGGGAGGTGAGGTTGGGTCAAGTGACCCAAATGGACCAATCACAGTGTTCCTTCCCATGGCCCTCACTATAAAATGGCTCTTCTGGACTCTATGGCTTGTTGAAGGAAATGGTGTTTCATATCTCTTGTGTGTGGGGGAAGACATAAACACAAAAAACAAACAAAACAGAACACCTGAAACAAACCATGTCAAATTTGATCCAGGATAAAAAACATCAGCTGATTCTCCACAAGAAGTGCCCTGATGCTAATGTGTAGGTTTATATGAAGAAACCCTTCAAATAATATGCAGAAAGCATACATAGATATTCTGAAAGTGTGTTGAATACATCATAGAATCATAGAATTGTCTGGGTTGGAGACCTCAGAGATCATATGGTTAGAAAGGTAGAGCAAACACAAAGCCAGACATGAAAAAATCATAGGATGACAAGATGTTGGAAGAACAGCAATCAGCTGTGTTCAGGATGATGCTATCTCTGGCCTGTAAGCAGGAAATTACCTAGCACTACTTACTTTGGTGCAATGCAGTCTGCCAGTGAGACTGGGACATAAGGAAAGGAAGTATGAGGAAAAATAACTGAAATAACTAGCAGTACATTAATATGCTTTGTACATTATATGTACACGTTCTACATGTGCAGTTTCTGTAATCAATATCATTTAAACATTCACCTCTGTAGGCTTTTTTTCTTGCTGATTTAATACAAAGCCAAACCTCTTAACATCTATGACATGAAACTTTGATATTTTTGCATATTTGAATTTTATGAAACAGCTATAGGTGAAATATATTGATGTATGTCAATATATCTGACAGAAACAAGATTAGATAAAGTGAGAGAATCTCTACTGAGATTAGTATAGTGTTCATTTATTTTCATTTCTCATCCAATCATGTGCTTATACCAATGGAGAAAAAAAGGAAAAAAGTGCTCCAACAGTGAAATGACTTAGACTAATCTTGTTGTGTAGCTCAGTAAAATTTGACAAGAATCCAACAAAAATGTCCTGAACACCTGTGCCATATGGGCACAGAAAGGCTGCTGTGGGACACATGTAGGGAAAATGGCCCAGGAAGGCTTCACACACATTGGGTAGGCAACTTAAGGTCTATGCAAGAAAAGTCTGTCCACCACAGTCACACAGCCTAGATTTATAAGCATTTCAGTGAACTGCTGAAGCAGCATTTTGAGTGTATTGCCCAGCAGGGAAGAAAAGCAAATCTAGCCAAATGGTGTCAGAGTATGTAATACCTAAATTTCAGTTGTGAAATATCAATGAAGTCAATGTCATTTACAAAGAACAACTCTGTAACTAAAATCAACCACATCTGTGATAAGTAAAAACTTTCCTACAGATTATGCAATCTGTAAAACATTGGCAGGAATAAACAAGGAGGAGGTAGGGGTTGAGGGGGGAGGAGGCTGGAGAGGGGAGAGGAGTGATGAGGAGACTAAGAAAAATAATTCTGATGCAGACATTGCAAGTCCTTGAACAAACTTTGACAATTCAAGTAACTTGTTCTTTGCAACTGGAAAGGTAAAATCAACTGATTTCCTTTAAATACAGTGCATTCTTGTTTAGGAGATATCCAGAAAATGTTCAGTGCAGGATGCTGTAGAATTTTATTAAATAAAAGGAATAATTCATTAGTATTGTCACATGTTAGTCATTTAGAAAGGAATCTTAAAGGAAACACAATAAAGAAACTCACCTAGAATTATATAATTTTCACATATATTTCCTAGATTTTTAAAGATTATCAATTAAATTAATGATAATTTTGTAGATCAGTAGCTGCAGCACCAGCATTGCTACATGAGTAAACATACTAATCACAATTATTATTTCTGAAAAATATAATTAGCACAGAATTAATGCAATGAGATTTTTTTTGTGGCAGACTTGTGAAAAAACAAGTGCTTAACAGTGCATTTCAGACTCATTCCCAGCTTTCCTACAGACAAACTTCCTGTGCTCAAGTCATCTTTTTACTGTAGCCTTCCCTTAATTTCCTTTGAAGAAATACGCATGGACAAATCTAGACATTAACATAGCCATTATGCAAAAAGAGAGTTTTTACTGGCACATGAGTGAGACAAGAAAGAAAGGAAGGGATCACAGGTCTGCTCACTTAAACAAGTCTTAGTAAATAAGCGCAGTCAACAGCATAAAGCTTACAGCAAACCAATGAGAAGACAGATAATCTCTTGCTCTTTGTAGAATCACAGAATGGTTGGAAGGGACATTGAAAGGTCATCTGGTCCAACTCCAGTACAGTGAGGAGAGGCATCTTCAACTAGATCAGATTGTTCAAGGCTCCACCCAACCTGTCCTTGATGGTTTCCAGGGATGGACCATCTACCACCTCTCTGGACAACCTGTTCCAGTGTTTCACCACCTTCATTGTAAAAAATTCCTTCGTGATATATAGTCTAAAACTATCCTTTTCAAATTTAAAACATTACCCCTTATCCTATCACAATAGGCCCTGATAAGAACTCTGTCTTTATCTTTCTTTTCATCCCCCTCTAAGTAATTAAAGACTTTAGTAAGGACTCTCTGGAGCCTTCTCCAGGCTGAACAGCCTCATCTCTCTCAGTTTGTCTTCACAGGAGAGTTGTTAAACTACTCTTTTTGTGGCCCATCTCTGGATTCAATCCAACAGGTTCATGTCTTTCTTGTGCTGAGGATTCCAGAGCTGAACATAGCACTACAGGTGTGGTCCCATCACAGTAGAGTAGAGGAGAGTTACCTCCTTCAACCTTCTGTCCACACTTCCTTAGATGCAGCCCAGGACACCCATGGCTTTCTGGGTTGTCAGCACACATTATTGGCTCATGTCCAGCTTTCCATTTACCAGTAGCTCCAAGTTCTACTCCATATGGCTGCTCTCAGCCCTTCATCCCCCAGTGTGTACTGATACCAGAGATTACCCTGACCCAGCTGCAGGTCCTTATACTAACCTTGTTTCACCTGCCTTGTTGCATGTCATGGGTTCTCCACCTTGTCTGGGTCACTCTGATGATATTCCATCCCTCACATGAATAACTGCATCACCCTGGTGTTATCTGCAAACTTGATGAGAGTGCAGTCTATCCCACTGTCTATGCCCTTGATGATAATAATAGACAGTATTGGACCCAATGTAGACCCCTGAGGGACACCGCTTGCCACTAATCTTTGTCTGGACTTTAATTGATTGACTACTACCCTCTGGATGTGAAAATCCATCAATTTCCTTATCTTCTGAACCATAGACCCATCAACTGCATATCTGTCCACTTTAGAGAGAAGGATCACAGAATCATAAAATCATTTGGGTTGGGATGGACCATAAAGGTCTCTGATCCAGAAAAAGCTGTTTAATGACCAACTCTCATTGGAAGTTCATATAGTTACCACATAATCAGTCAGATATTTAGAAACTTCGGGTTTTTTTTATTTTAGTGATCACTAAATGTCACAGCTACTTTCCTTCAGCAATATATAGGAAGAAATGTTTTTTTATTTGGTACAGTATTAAGACTTATTCTCTGCCAATGTGTGGATGATTATGGAGGGAACAGAAATACATACACTTTAATCTGGATCATATCAAAGGGAAAGCATCTAAAAACCCAATTGCCTGATATTTTTAAGCAGTAGAAGAGAATTAATAAATCACTATTAATTTTGAATTTTGGAAAATAGTCATTTCTAATTGGGAACTTATTTCATTATTAATTTTGTTTAATTGGGAGCAGTCCAAAACACTAAGTCATAATATATAGTCTGTAACAGAACACTCTGCCATGTGCTGGCACATCTTTTGGTTTCAACAATTTCCTTCCTGTTTTTCATCTTTTCATATTAGAGCCCTTTATTTAAAAATAAATCATTAAAAAACACCTCTGCCATGGAAAATAATATGTTTTACATGTGAAATCAATGTTAGTGACTCTTGCTTTGAGCTTTTAGAATTGTTTGATACTTGTAGGGAATTGATTTCTTCCATTCAGATGTTCTTAACAAGTCTGGAATCTAGGATTGAGAATACTTATTTTTGTGTACTGCTTTTTTTTTCTAAGAAGTTATAGTTAATTTTGCATGCATGAACCTTAAAATAAATGATTGCACTTACTTCTTTATGAAGGTTATGTTGGCCTCTTAATTTGTCTGTGTAAGGGACTGAATGGAGGAAGCATTGTAATCCCTCCACCGGACCAAAGGTGGATGAGCACCTTTGCAGGCACCTGAAAAAATCCTCATTAACATTTTGAAAGGGGTTGCTGGAGGGGAAGGAGACAGTGCATATAGTTTAGTCCTGAGTACGACAGAGGAGTACTGGGGAGTGAAGTGGGCAGAGGTCTGCTCCAGTTGTTCAATCTGGTATGTCTCACCATGCTTACTAAAAGAAACAGGCCTATAACATGAGGAGCTGCTTTGGAGCTGGTAAGCTTTGGAGACTTTCACTGGCACCAGCCCTCCCCTGTTGGCTGGCCCAACGCCAGATCCAGGACTGGTGATTTTCTAATATCCATCTCTCTTTTCTTTTCCTACTTTCTCACTTTCTCTTTCTCTTTCCTAAAATTATTAAGTAACAACATTTATTTCCGAGGTTACACAGCATAACATCCATGTATTGTGGGTTTTGTGATCTAAATAATCAGCCTTTGTGATTGCACAGCCTGAACATATATAATAATCAGGGTATCTGCTTTTGTGCTTTGATTTCTTCATATATAGGTATATACACACATACATGTGGGTGATTTTTTTTCCCTAAGAATTGCTCAAAATGACCTTTAACTGTTAGAGCAATAAAATTGCTATTTTGTTTGTTGGGAAACAGACCTTGAGTGTCTTTTCAGTTTAATCTTATCAAGGGGTATTCAAAAGGTCCAAGGGGGCCGTCATAGTTTGGTTACCCTCAAAGGGTAACTTTTCGCTCAAAGGGAAACCCTGGCCTGGGAGATGGAATCTCCTTTGGCTCTTCTGCCTGGGTCAGGTAACTGGATGCAACATTCTGTGGCTGTTTAAACTTCCAAAGAGAGCTAAAAGGTTGTTTCAGTAACCTTTGCCCCCTCTTTGCTTCTGAAACTCTTAATTTCTGCTAAAATTCATAACTTTCTGAATACTGCTTTTCTTCCACATTAAAATTCAATAGTCTGCTTCCGAGTGACAGCCTTCAGATGCTTTTAAATAAAGTTAGCCTACATGTGCTGAAGCACAGTGATCCTTTTGAAGTCTATTCCTCATGATCACTGAGAGCTCTTTCTTCTTAGAAGAAATGCTTTTTTCATTCTTTTAGTCATAGGTTACTAATTATTTTCTCCACACCAGATTTTCTTGAGCAGCACAAATGACAAAAAAAGGAAAAGATGCAACAATAGTGCTCAATAATATTCAGCTAAAAAGGGCAATAAGCACTATTTCAGCTTTTATAATGGAAACTGACAATAATCCCCATTAAATCCACTCAATAGGAATACTAAAGTTTCACAATTGGTATAAAATTGGTAGAGCTTCACTGAAGTCAGTGGGCCTATGTTGAATTACATCACCTAAGCATTTGGTTTCCAAGTTGGGGGAAGTGTGAAGTATTTTAATCTTAAATAATAATGGATGATTCTTTTTTTCACAAGGGACAATAGCTTTTCTATAAAAATTTTTAGCCATTTTATCTAATATATGTCAGCTGTGTCAATCATGAGAAATGTTCTTACTTGTAAAAAAAATTAAATAAGATGCTGAAGTGAAAGTAAAATAGCCAGTTGAAGAGCAAAATATAGTAGCCTACCGAAAAAAATTAATGGATGGGTTTCTATACCTGAAATATCTGTGGTCAATGTGATATATGTTGAAAAAGAAAGGAAAGAAGCTACAGGACTCTTGGAACATAGAGGCCAAAGTCTTAACATCAATAAATTAAGTAAACAATAAATAAATTAAATTAAATTCTCAGGTAAGTTAAAAACCTCTTACTGATAGTAAAATGGGTACTGTTTGTAGATGTTACATGTTGCTTTAAATCATCAGACACGCTCAATATAATTTAAAGCAGAATTGTTGAAGTTTCCTTCAAATCAAGTATAAAGATAAAACCAGATTTTATGCTTCAAATTCACCTCCAGGAAACCGCATGTGGAAAAATATCATATGCTACACTGAAAAGTAGTGTCAAATTTGTTTGTAAAAATAATTGCCTGATCTCCCATGGTAACATGAATAATACACTGTATCATGAATTATCATGATTTCTGGAGCATGCTGTAGTACAAACCTAGGAACTTAGACATAAATGACCATTGTAAAGATGTTCCTTATATGTTGCCAGAGCATGATAAAGTAAAATGTTTATGATGTTGGCCACATCATCTGGTAGAACTCCAGTCTTTTCAGGGCAGGCAAACCTATTTTCCATGGATACAGAATCTTCAAGGTTTTCCAGCATGAGCTTACCCACAGCCACAGACACTTTGAGCTTTATAGACTCCAGCATGGATGTATCCTTTGGCCACAATCCCTTTAGGGGTGTGTGTGCTCTGATGTGCATGTAACCATGGCAACAAATTCTTTGGAGTGTACCTCCTCCCATAGGGATTTACCCTCAGGTCACAGTCCTTACCACTCAAGTTCACACTGGATTTCCAGCCTGGCTTGTACAGCACCACATAAAGAGCAACTATGCCTAGGCACATGGCTGTTGCTCTTATTAAAACATTCCCAGGCACAGTGGTGTAAAATGTTAAAGAGGACAGCAAACAAACAGCAGAAGTAAAAATCAGCTACTAAGAAGCACTGAAGTTCAATATATAGCCAGGCAAGCATTCCCCATGGGAAGTATAGGAACCTGCCTATCAGTAGCAGCTGTAAATTCAAGCAGGACACTCATCTCTGTCACTTTCTTGAAACCTTTGAGCCCCATGTTGGTGTCTAAAAAAAATGTTTCTGTAGTTTAAGCACACTTGACAGCTGACCCTCAAACTCATGCTCAACTCAACACTATGCCCTAGCCAGATGGGATAGAGAACTGAAAAGGTAAAATTAAGAAAACTCAAGGGGTGTAGGTTAGTAGGCAAAGTAAAAGTTTCTGTCCATGGGCAGGTGTTTAATCACCTTCAGGAAAGCAGGTGTATCACTTATAATGGCTACTTGGGAAGACAAAAGCCATAGCTCCAACTGTCCCCAATTCCTCCCTCTTCCCCCAGCTTTTACTGATGAGCATGATGTTACATGGTATAAGACAGCCACTTGGTCAGCTGTATCCCCTCCCAGCCTCCTGAGTGCCCTTAGCCTACTTGCTGGCAAGGTAGCATGAGATTCATAAACAGCCTTGACACTATTTAAGCACAGCTCAGCAGTAACTAAAACTCCACTATGTTATAAACTCTTGTTTTCGTCAAAAATCTGAAACACAGCACCATACAAGCTATTATGAAGAAAATTAACTGTTTTGTAGTCAAAACTAGTAAAACTAGAAAGAAAGTAGTGACAGATAAAATAACAGAGCATGATGACATATATTCCACTTGGACAAATAAAACATAATTTTATTCTGAAACTATCTTTACCTACTTTTTGCCCCTTCATCCATCACCTTCTTAGTGCTGTGTTTTATTTTCATTTTGCAATTACTATTTAAGTACTGTCAAGAATCATGGCCTGTAATTGCTCTGTAATCTTATCCTCTTGTTCCTATCCATTTCTTTTCTGCCCACAATGCAACTAGAATATTTCAGGGGCTGACTCACCACAGTACTGTGAACAATATATGTCAAAAGAAGGCCTCTCCTTTCTTTCCTCACAAAAATAATTGCTTTCAAACTGAGATATCTTGCATATATCCCCATGCCATCAGACAATGTACCTGTTTTAGCCTTGGATCTGACTAATGGGAAGAAGTTTTAACTGCTTGTTAAACCATAAGTAAATAGAGTCCCCTACTCCAACTGTTGCTTCTCCATTTAAAGGTAATTTTATCACTAATAACAGAAGAAAATCTTGGAAATTATTGGAAAAATTTCTTGCAAAAGAACAGAATGGCAGTGGTGGCTCTGTAAAATAGCTGACATCATGGCACCTCTCCATATTTGCTTAATTTAGGGTTCATTTCACTATATGTATTTTTATTACCATTAAATTACAACAATAAATATGAAATCTGAGCAGCTGAGAATTTATTTATATAATTTAAATAGATTAGCTAATTAGAGATTCTAGACATTCAGTTTCATGCAAAAGGAATTAATGAATCCTTCAGGTAGTCTGACTTTTCAACTGTTTTATCACACATAAATTACTGACCTCTTTAGTTCTAGATTCCTCCTTTCCTGTATTAAAGAAATTATTTTATTCCTTAGGGTTTATTCTACTGTTTAAACTTCTTGACTGGATTCAGTTGGGACTAATAAATATACTTAAGAATCTCACTAAATTTATCAAAAAACTAGCTCCTAAAGAAGCTGCTGAACTTTCCTTCCTTTTTTTCTTGGTTTAACACTGGGCCGGCAATTAACTGAATGACAGATGCTCTCTATTAATCCCCTTCCCCTCCCTGATAAAGAAAGGAGAATAAGGGAGAAAAAGACTCATGGGTTGGAAACCAAACCACACAGCGTTAGTGAGATAGTAATGATAACAAGGAAAAAAATATTAAATAAAACATATGCAAATATACAGAAAATTATACCATGTTCCTCCTCCTTTTCCCCCAATAATGCTCACGTCACCACTGAGGCTGCAGGGAAGCCCTGGGAAAATCCAACTGGACTCCTGGAGTCAGCAGCAGTCAGGAACTGGAGGCAGGAACACACAGATTCAGGCTGGCATTGATTTGGACTACAGGCAACAGCATGGACGGAATCCTCCCAGGATGCTGAAGCAAACAGGGACAGGTGAAGAAGGGCAAAGGTAAAAGGCTGAAGAAATAAAGAGGTTTGACCCTCGTGATCCCTCAAATCTCTAACAACAGGATAAACTAGAATTACTGTTAGCACTGACATTATTATTCTTATTATATGGTTATTACAATTAACACCATCATAATTTTCATCAGTGTCATATCTCAGGTTTCATGCTGACAGTTTATGATTGTACTGAAGAAGTGAGGGAAAGAATATTCTGGAATATTCATTTCTGAGGTCAATATTTTCTGAGAAATAATTATTTAAGACACAAGATTTTTTTTTTATTGAACCATCCTCAGGTCTGGATCAAAAAAAAGCATCTTGAAAATATTTTTTTGTTATTAGACACAACTGCATCTGTCTGAGATGGAGTTATTTCCCCACCAGCAGCTCTCATAGTGCTGTGCTTTGTATCAGTGCTGATAACACAGGTGTGTGGCTCACTCAGCAGCATTAATACTTGTCCCTCCAGCGTTCTCCTCACCTCATCCAGTAGGCTGAGTGTGAGCAAGATCTTGGGAGGTGACATAGCCAGGACAGCTGACTCAAACAGACCAAATGGATATTTCAATAAAAAAACTACAAGTAAAACCAAACCAAAACAAAACAAAACCAGACATACAAACAAAAAACCAAACAAAATTTAAAGCCAAACCAAAATTAGAAAACAAATGAAAAACCAACCAGAAAACCACCACAGACAAACAACCAAAAAACAAAAAAGAAAACAAAAAACCCAAAACAAACAAAAATACTGAAAACAAACAAAACAAACAAAAGAAAACTAAGAGAAAGGGGGAGGAGGGGCTGTTTGTATTCCAAAGCATACACTGTGTCTAGCCAAGCCCCTTCCTGGGAAGTGGTTGGACATCACTGGCTGATCAGAAGTAGAGAATATTATATTTTGTTTTTTCTTTGTTTCTATGTTTCTGTCTTCATTTTTTTTTTCTTTTCTTTTTTTTTTTTTTTCTTTCTTTTTTCCTCATTTTATTTTCTTCCCCATCTCTGTCCTGCTAAAGAGGGGAGTGATAGCACAGCTTGCTGGACACCTGGGATTCAGCCAAGGTCAGTCCAGCAGAGTATCTCAGGAAATGCAGCTGTTAATTTGTTAGCAAAAAATTTAGTGCTGTCAGCACTTCAAAGATAATTCAATATTTTTATTTTTTTCCCATGTGCTATCAGAAGCTGACTGTTATATTTTAATTCCAGAATCTTATTGCGATTGATGAAGTAGCAGAAAAGAAAAACTCAGTGTGATTTGTAGACAAAAGTAAAGCATGTATTTCCAACATGCTTTTAGCTTACAAACTAGTAAATAGGATATGGAAACCTGTGACAGAAACACAAAGAAGCAGGACATAACTTTACAGGAGCTGTTCCTTTCCCTCCTACCCCCCATCTTATTTTACTTGAAGAGTAGCAAGAAAAAAATTAAATTAATGCCGTCATCTTTTTCCTTCATGGGCATCTGATCAAATCACAGAGGTCTGGGCAAAAACACTTTAGAAGTGACAGCATGGAAAAATGAATGACAAATACAGGTGCTATTGCATGCAAAGGATGAAGGGAACAAGTAAACTATCAAAAAACCCTAGAGATTAAGAGACAGAGAATTAAAACAGGTGCATCTAGAGACAGATGGAAGGATACACACCGTGAATTAGCCTCATACTTAGTAGCCACTGGTGGTTTACAGGTATTTAAGAGAATAGGTAACAGGTTTCTTACTTTGTTACTTGAATCAAGAAATAAAAGCACCTTACCTGAGAAGCTAATCTTTGTGAGAAAGTTAGGTATCTAACCAGGGCGCTGCAATGTGACAGTGAGGCATGTTAGCCAACATAATTTCTACAAGAGATCTAGCTGTGACTAAGACTGTACAGTCTGTATTGTTCTTCTGCTGCACTGCTTTCAGTGTTCAGGATAGCATGTACAACTAGCTCAGCTGTGTGCGTAATTCACCAGGGTCTGAAGTGGAGAGACCTTGAAAGTGTGCATGCAGGGAACAACGACAATGGATCAGTTCAAAACATAAGGCCAACTGAGAAAAGGCAATCATCTCTTCCTCCACTTACGCAGCCCCTGGCAATTGTTCCGTGCAATTAGAACTACGTGCGTATGAGAAGATGATAAACATTTTAATAATAGTGATAAGTTTATGATGATTCCTTGCACTGATATTAATCTTTCACATTTTTATTATGAAATGTGTGAACATTTTGCACAGCACCTTAATACAGAACCTTTTAATAACATGAAGCACATAATATCACATTATATGTGAATGAATTCTTCCTTTTATCACTGTTGAAAAACTGAGATTCCATGGTCCTATAGCTACATAAATGAAGATAGGTTCTTTGAAAATACATTTCTAGGTCACATACTGTTGGTAAAACCCTTGGTGCATGGGTTTTTCAAATTTAAAATTCTGAAATGCAGAATAAAGGTTATGATGCATTTAAACCTGTCAGAGGCCTAGGAAAGACATAGAGACCAAGATGTATTAAAATTGTAATACCAGTACAAGACAGGAGTACCTCAAAATTTCTGCTAGAAATAAATCAGATTTGTGTCTTGATTATACTCCCGTTTTAAAAGACAAAACTAAAAATTACAGTTTGAGGAAAACGCTCTGTGCTGCAGAGGTGATTCATTTCAGTTACAGTCAATTGTTTCAGTAGTGATTCAATTCCAGTTCACTCAGGGTTATGGGTATCACGAAAACAGGATGCTGTGACAGTGATGTTAAGATAATTTACACATACAGAGCAAACCTAACGTATTTGGGACATACACATGCACAGCAAACCTGACATATTTGGAACACTCCTGCTGTACTGCTTTCAGCCCTGGAAGAGTTTGGATATCTGCAGTCTCATCTTGGATTTTTCTGGTTTTACCTCCTCAGTAATTTGGAATCCCAGGTTTCTCCTGTCACTGAGAGACAGAGAACACTAAGTTACATGTTCTTTAAATATTGTTAAAGTACTAAACATCTTGTATATATAAACCACAAATGAGCTGTGGAATCCTAAAAGTACTTATATACATTACACAGAATACATTTGCTCTCAGAAACCAAATTATTATCAAAGACATTTGGAAATACAGTGTTTGCTAAACAAAGGACTTTCTAGATATTCCTGAGCTTAAACTTATGTCCCCACATCCCTCATCCTTCATTGATCAGTTCTCATTGAAATCTGTTTTGAAAGATTGACAGTCAGAAAGACTGCTGTACAACAGTAACTTAGGACTTTTTTGTAATTCTTTATTTGTTTGTGTTAAGGTAAATCTAGGAGATTAGTTTAAAAATCAGCTAAACATAGACAAGTAAGACTACATTAGGCATTACTTAAATGTAGCCATTTTGGGTTAAATCACTGGATGTCAGGTCATTAAAAAGGTGTTAATAGATTCCAATTCATTCCTGTCAGAATAATAAAAGAGAAAACCCCTTTAAATAATTCCTGTGTTCATCTGGTGTTAAAATATATTATAATTTCTAAAAAACTAATGCAGATTAACAGAGAAATTTCATGAAGCATAAGTATACCATCCTTTCATGGTTTCATTTCAGAGGTGGCATTCATAGTTCATCCTAATTCTTCAATAAATATTGAAGAGATTATGGACTATTCGGAAAAATTAGCCAGCATCACCCAAACAGAAGAGCTGACAACTCACATTAAATTTAGGTAGTTGAAAATTATAATGGAATAGTGGTTTCTTTTTGTTGAATTCTGATATAGCACTTGACATGAAGCATTTACATCACCTGTGAACTCTCTGACTTTTCATTTGGAAATGAGTAATTCATCACTTTCTGTTTAAAAATAGATTGTTAAAAAAATTAAAAACTGTGATATTTTCTTAGTCCTGATAGTTTTTATGTAAGTCTTAATAAACATTAATTACTGTTTAATAAGTTAATTTTACGTTTTCTGAAGTCATTGCTTGTAACTGTTTCAAGATTTATATTTTCATCTGAATGAAAGACTGGCTTAGACCATTAATAAAATCGTTGCCTATATTTTATCCTAAAAATTCCAGATGAGAAGCATTTTTTGCTTATCAGAAATATATTTATAAAAAGAACAAGCACTTAAAATTGCAAGTAAATTAAAAAAGGCATCACATATCAGAACCATCCAGTTCATGTATTGTCATGTATTTCATGTCAAGTACAAGCATGACTGAATTATACATTTAGGAAATGGTCACAAAAATTCTCTATGGAAAAAAAGAATATTGGGTTGTTGTCTCTTTTTCAATAAACTTTGAAATAAGGCAATGTTTTCTGCCTCCTCCTTTCAAAGCCTTTGTATTTCTTGTGACAAAAACAAACAAACAAAACCAAAAAACAAACCAAAGCAAACAAAAAACCACATATAAGAATGAAAAAATTATTTAAGTGAATAAATCTGAAATTTTATTCAGAAGTGAAGTAGTGGGAATCTTTGTGTTCTATACCTGAATGATCTGCTCCCTATAGCTACCACAGGTCAAAGAGAGAGCCATGCAAGCCAGAATGATACCTACCCAATATTTTCATAAGGAATTATTTCTGACACGCTTGTATTAGAAATTATTTACATTACCATCTATCCCACAGTTATTTTTCTGAGATTTAAGACTGAAGTTAGACCACTTTGACAAATTACTCAGTCTCAGCAGGGAAGCATTCTCAATTAAAATGAACACACATTCGTTCAAGTTGAGAGTAGGAGATGGCAAAAAATTATGCTTTATGGTATTGCTGCAGGGAGGGAGAACAACTGAACTCTGAAACTATCATATTAGAAATTTTGGCAAGGTCTTACAGCTGGCAATATATACACAAATCCTACAGTCAAACTGGAAATATTTTTAGAATGGTAGAGCATAAAATATAAATGTAAAATATCTTAAAAAAAAATATGTAGGTAGAGAAAGAAAAAAGGGATACAAAATAAGACTCAGAGTATTTTGAAGCATGTTTAAAAATACCTCTTCTTGTCAAGAATCCACAGATCTTTTGTTGAAGACAATAACAGCACCCCGTGAAAATTACCATCCGAATGAAAACCAACCAACCTACCAGAGAAATAAAACATAGAAAAAAACAAAATCAAAGCTAACAAAACCCCAAAACACAAAATGACACTTCTAATGATTCAGTAGATTTTATTGACGTTGTAAAATTTAAATTTCTGCTTGGCTGACAAGATGACTGCAGGTCATGACTGAAATATTATTGATCAGTGAGTAGAATATAATTAATACAATGCAGCAGGTCTTTGATTCATAATGAAAATATCTCATCCGGAGATGAATTTTCTGTCCTCCTAATTCTCTATCTTATACTAATAAAAAATTAAAACACTGACTTGCTTACAGTTTATCACCATCAAATAACAGCACTAAATATATGGTGTTCAGGAATGTTTCAGTGTTTAGCTGGTTACAAGGCAGTAAAATGTCAGTAATTAGCCAGTTTAAGATTAATTTGATTATAGCATATACGGGATGAAAAAGCATTTTCAATTGCAATTAATTCAACAGCTGCTAGTATTTTTTGGCTCTTCCAACAAGAAGTTGGATGACACCTCCTCTCAAGGCTGAAGATGGTACACTTCTCTGGGAATAAATTGTGCTGAAGACACTTGCCCTCTAATTTTTGTCTTGGAGATTGGGAAATCTGACATCTCACTGCCATTATTTGTGCAGCAGAATGTGAATTGGATTTTTCTGAAATTTTTTTTTTTTTTTTTTTTTTTTTTTTTTTTTTCCCTCCCTGCACAAGGAATGATCCTGTTTCCAGCAACTGATTTAACATATAAATTGGCCAAACTTGGCAGAAGCTGAGAATATTTAACAGGATACAGATGGTACAGCAGAAAGCAATATCCAGAGATTTGGGTGACTTGAATGCTCTTTAGACCTTTACCAGCTGCTCTGGCTCAAGTGTGAATAAAGACCTTTTAAGAATCAATAAGTGTATTTTGTGTTGTGCCCAAGCATTGCCCACCCAACCAAACTGACACCAAAACCAAAAGCAACCATATGTTTTTAAGTAGATTAATGAACAGGGCACTACAGCTTCATGCTTAAGATTAAGTACGTTAATTTAACATCATCAATTGTTTGCGTATTTATAATGCCCATCAGCCATCTAATATAAAAAAATATTTCTTTCCAGATTTTAAGTTTTAAGGGTAACAGAAAATAAGACAACAAATTCCCGAGGCTAGAGAAAAATGGAAGAGACATTCAATTTCTTTACAGACTATAATAAAATCACAGTCAATAGATTGTAGTTATTGGAATCATAAAACAACACTAGCTGCAGTTAACAATTAAGTCCTCTGGGGCTGTAAGTGCTCTATGTGGTGTTTTCAGCTTGTAATAAATGATTACTAATTACAAGGCTCAGATTACATTGCAGGCATTTAAGTGCTGGTATCCCAATGTAATACAGCAGAGAACCTCAAGCAATGTGTTTTTTTTCTTTCCAGCAGCCTTCATTTGATAAATTGATCTTCAAGTTCCTAATAAATGCTAAAACATAACTGATGGAGTACATTCCAATTGTAAATGGAATCCTAGGGCATTAAATGCTGAATGCAGTATCCTAACAATACTCCATGTTTTCCTTTCCCATTGGCTTATTATTACACTCAGAGAAGCATGTGGCTGCATATAGAAGAAAAAAAAGATATAAAAAAACCTTCCACCCAATCACAACAGTACTGACAATCATGATCAATCTATCAAATAAAACCTTGTTTTTTTTATCTCTATATGTGTGTGTTAATGAAATTGTACATTTATTTCATGTTTAGTTAGAGTAAAATTGCTCCATTTTGTCTAAGATTTGTCACTCTACAAAATGGTCACATTCAAAATTAAACGAGAATTTGGGATCAAACACGTCCTTTACATTACATGCAGAGGAGAACTCTCCTTTTTTTTCTGGCATTTGGGACAGGAAATTTTGTTGGCACCTTATTGTTACATTTTTTTGACTTTCTATTCTATTATCATTCCTTTCTCCAACTTCACTTCCTTTGAAGTAGTCTCTTGTCTTGTACCTTCTCCCCTGATGTATTTCCCCAAAGGTCATGCAACTCATATTCTTCTGCTTTTTTCTCCAGCCTGCTCCAAACTTCCAGAAATCCAAATTCTCTTCTTCATTTGCAGTCTCTGTTCTGCTAAGACAATCTTTATTTATGTCATAGCAGTATGCTTAATTATACAGCTTACTGCTGGGTCAGTCTCTTTAGAGTTTAAAAGATATAACTGTATGCTAAGAACGTACAGCAGGATGTTAGGCCTTCAGGGAGGCACAGATGCTTCTGGCTAATTACTACATGTCCTGAAATCAGTTCAGTTTCCCTTGGCTTCTATATGTATCTCTGTTGCCTAAGAGTTGACTCACTGGTTTCCTAACAAAGGTCATCCAAGTTCCATTAAAATGGTTTATTTTCACTTTCTCTGGAAATAGAGGTGGCTTCACTTCCGAAGGTTGTTTAAAGAAATTTAAGACCGTTTCAGCAAGGTCAAGAGTCAAGCCTATTGCATATTATGAGAGATCTAGTTGTACCTACAGGCTGTACTTTACAACCTGCAAGGGATGTTGCAGACTTATTTCAAAGTATCAGGAAGATCATAAGAATTAAAGAAAAAGAAAATAAAGAATTTAGCATAAGATGGTAAAATTAGAACTACTAGTTACAAAAAAAAAAACAACAAAAAACCATTAAAAATTCTTTCCTGCACAGATCAGAATTCATGAAGTGCTGAAATCAAGACTTGACTCATAAGATTTACTTAGCAATTTTTCTCTGGCACATATCAGAGAATGTCTGCTGGGAAGTAGAATAAGGAAGTACAACTTGACAGTCAGATATTACTTCTAGTTTTGAAATTCAGACATGGAGTTAGTCTCCTTGTATAAATAGAGAAGCATGACAAAAGCTTACGTTGTTGTTTTGTTGTTTGTTAGTTTTAAGTAAACTTTTTTTAAAGTGACTAATGATGTTGGATTGATGTAGCAAGAATGCAGAGGTATGGAGGACCCCTTGGATATCATGACCTGGCTGTTAAATATCTGCTGCCTAACTTGTGTTTTGTCACATATCTTTACATTAACTTTTCTGGAGAGATTGGAAAGGTAATGTGAAAGACTACGAAAAATGAGTTTTAAAGACATATATAGTCTGTTTTCTCTATCCACTGTCACTATCAGATCTACTAGTGTCTCCATCCAAGTATACCTCTCTGTCTTTTGAAAATTGTCCACAGGTGCTTTATGTTTTTCCAAAATAGTCTATTCTTTCCCCTTCTAATATTCTCCTCACTGTCAGTGCCAGCCATGTCAACCATTCTCACCTTTTACCTTTAGCACAATAGTGTATATGTAGTCATAATTACTTCTGAAATTAGCAAATGAATAACAATTATTTTCTGTAGCTGTATTTCCATGTTACAGTAATAATAAATAAATTCCAAAGAGAAAACAAACCTCAAAATGTGACCATGCTACTTAAAAAGATTGAACACAGAGGAAAACCTTTTTGATAGCTTCTTAGAGTTAAATTAAATAGTGAAAATGTTTGATGGTGGAGTTTTATCTGGAGAAGACGATATTTGGTCTGTAATGAGAAGACCTACTAGGCCTTTCGCAGTTATATAAAGTTACAAGTGAAATTCCACCAGAACTGCAGTTTAGACAGGAAGGGATCTTCATAGGTCTCCAACCCCAAACTATACACAAAGCGAGTAGGTGGCTTGGGCCTGTGTTCAGTGAAGTTCTGACTATCTCCAAGGACAGTGATCTCACAGCATCTATGGGTACCTATCATTATGTTCTATCATCTCCACTGTGAAAAAACTTCCCATATCTTTAGTCAGAATTTCCTGTGTCCCAATAATATTCTGTTCATTGCCATGTACAACTCTTATAGGAACCTAGCTTTTCCCTCTTTTCATCTCCCCACTGGATAGCTGAAAGACTTAATAAGGCCCCTTGAAGTTATCTGTTTTCAGGAGAACAGACCCAGCTCCTGCAATCTCTCCTTAAACAACCCATGCTCCATTCTCCAAACATTTTGGTGGCCTCCACAGTACTTGCATGAGTACAATCAGTTTCAGAGGAACCCCAGGATGAGCATAGCTCCCTGGAGATACAGCTGCTTCATGGCTAACATGAAGTCCCTGAGGTTTCAGATCCTTTTCTGTAGGGCTGCTTCTGACAGTAAGACACCCTGTCTTACTGCAATGCTCTATCCATCCCAGGAACCAGGCTTTTTTTTTTTTTTTTAGAAACACAATTTAGATGGCATTGCCATATGAGTAACATAGTTCTGAAAAATAAAGCCTGGGGTTTTTTCCTGTTGACATCTAACTCACACTTTCCCCTTTTAACTGTGGTTATCACTGGGTATGTCCACAGTAGATTTGCTTAACAGAAAGAAAAAATCAGTATTTTCCTAGTGGTACTATTATTTATTAAATTGTCAGTTACTTTTTCAGATTAAGATCAAAAACACAAAAAGAGCAAGCACTTGCTAAGGGATACTTAAATGTTTCAGGTTAACCATTGCTTCTGTGGGCCTACCCTGTGACATTTCTGAAATTAGTAGACAAATCAGCTGCACTTATTAAAAAAATGTTATTCAAGAGGTACAAAGCTATAATGACCAGACCACCTGTACTTTTTAACAGTAGAAGCAAAATTGCAATTTGACAGATGTGTGAATGTCTGTGCAGGATAGAAGGAAACCAAATAATAATAATTTAATTGAACAAAATAATAATTTTAAAAAATTAAACAAGTCAGATGCAGACATTCAGGAGGTCTTTGGTTCAGAAATACTTTGACAAATGAATATGGCAATTAAATACACATAGTAGATAATACTACTAGTATTCACCACATATTGTGGCATTAGTTTCACATGAGATATATTAATTTGGCACAATTAACCTTCTATAATTGCTTTAAAGACCTTGTCTATCCAGGCAGCTTATTACTCCATTGAAGGAATAAATGATGAAATATAAAACTAGAGGCAAGCCTTCAAGAAACTGATTACACAGAATATACACAGTACATATTTTTCTGGTACAGTAAATGACACCTTTTTTTATAACAAATATATCTTCATATTTCTTTTGTGAAAAGTTCCCAAAGACAGTCTGATGAGACTAAATAATTTTGATGTATTTTTAGTTCTTCACAGAATCTTAGTAGTGGAAACATTACTCAAAGTTAAGTGTTTGGTTTTCATTTTTCTCCTTTCAATTAGAGCTAAGAGGTGCAACTGAATAACTTAATGTGGAGTGGTGGGGGATAAAAAAAGATGATAAAAACAGACAGTAGTTTAAATTGTGTATTCATATTAGGGAAATCATTTGCAAATTTTGTGCTCCACTGCCCAGGATATGCTGACACAGACAAAAAGAACTAGTACAGACATATTCCAGTAATAGGTTGTGGAGAAGCTGGACAAGTGACAGAATGCTGGAGTTCTGTCACTTGAAAAGAGTAAAACCACTGTGTGCTAGTTTGAACCTCGAATGGTGTAAAGATACACTGATCAGATTTCATGCAGTAGAAGTTCGTTCTGTTGAGCCAAAAAGGTAAAAGTTATGGAAGAAAGGTAGTCCAGGCTAACCTATGCTTTTCCATAGCACAACAGTACCTAACTGGTAACTGGGTTATTAATAATAAGTTGTGAGAAAAAGCAGCTCTTTAATTTCCATATTTAGTGTTGTATTACCTGAATCAAGTATTAGTTTACTAAGCTCACAGTTCTTTATTTCCACCACTTAGCATGTCATTGAAAGTGTAATTAGGACTATTTCACTGCCATATGACTCACATAAGAAATTAAGAAAATAGTCCATGAGAAATATCCTAACAAGAAGCATAAAGAAGCATAAAGTTAAATTCAGAGATGAGGAGAGTTTCCTTAGATTCCACGCACCTGTGATCTTCACAAGAATCTTTGCAAGTATCTATATCTGCAAAGCCACAAGACTAATGCCTGTGTTGGTAAAGGAAAAATAAAAGACACCCAGCATTAGCACCAATCACACTTTTTGTAAGAAATGTGGTATCATCACCTCGTGACTGAGACCCTGCTGAGCAAGACATTACATGAACATATGTGGAAGAATCAGTTCTGAATCTTGAGTGCTAATAAAAGTATCCAAATACATAAATACAAAAAATGCAATATCAAAGCTAGGAAAATAATTTTGAGCTTCACTGTTTTGTCACTGCTTAAATTAAGATATATCTTTTTGAATACAGAAAAGCTTTTGTGGCAAAGTGGCAATATTTTTCTTGTAAGTAGATTTCCAAGTAATGTTTCTGTTAAAAATTTCATATGACTCCCAAATCCTACCTGAAATTATTTATAGCTCAAAACATGACACAAAAACAAGCCCACCTCAGTGAACTGAAATATCCAGTCTGCCCTCAGGACTCTAACTGAGCCTTGAACTGAAGTTCCAGAAAAAAAATTTAACCTGAAGATCTAAGTTATTCCAAAGGAGCCTGTTAAGTATTAGAGTATGCTGAAAAATTGAAAAGTAGCATTCACAACGTATTTTGAATTCTGAGAAACTTAAACTGATTTGACCTTCTTTTAAAATATTTTTATAACCTCTATTGACATTGCTGGGTTCATATTTGCAAGAAACTAGAAATTAGTGTTCAAGAGCAGATCTGTTCTGTACCTCTTTATTTGCTACTGGGTCGTTCAAATTAGAAAATAGAAGAAAGTGTGATTCAGATGACTGCTCACTTACCTCGGGCAAGACAAAGTAAATCTTTTTCTGAATCACTGAAGTCTTATTTTAAAACAGCAAGTTGCTCATATTAGTCTTGCTGGCTATGTCTTCAACAAAAAATGACTCTGTCTTCAATAAAAAATTGTGAAAGCAGTTGTACAACCCACCCGCTCCTACAAGTATGCAGCTGCCTTGCAAGGAGATGAATAACAGTCTTATGGTGAAGAACACTTAAACAGTTACATCATACCATAAGGGGAAGATTGGGCATAAGAAGTACTGTATACTCCATTTATACTTTCAAGTTCCCTGAATGTGAATTGCCTTAGATTTTTAAATATCAAAACTCTGGAGGAGTATCAGAACTTTAGAAAATTTATCTGAAGAGGAAAATTCCATTGTATTTGAAAAGTCTTGTCAGACAGGTGAATTTCTAGTGACTGGAAGAAAGGGAGCCCTCACAATAATTTTAAAAAATAGTGTAAAAAGAAGCACCTTGGGCACTTCTAGTCAGTCAGTCTCCCCTCCAGGCCCAGACCCAGTAACTTTCTGAAAATGATCTTCCTGGAAATATGTCAAGGCTCATGGAAGACAGGAATGTGATTAGTAAAAGCTAACATGGCTTCACCAAGAGCAAATTATGCCTGACTAATCTGGTGACCTCCTACGACGGAGTGAATAACTTGGTGGACAAGGAAAGAGCTACTGAAATCATCTATCTGGACTTGTGTAAGGCCTTTGATGTAGTCCCACAGATATTTTCTTCAATAAATTGGTGAGATTTGGATTTGATGGATAAGAAACTGGATGGCCACATATAAGGAGTGTTAGTCAACAGCTTCACGTCCTGTGGAGGTCCATAATGAGTGGTGTCTCTCAGGGTCCCTACAGAGACTGGTAATGTTCAATATCTTTATTAATGACATAAACAGTGAGATGATTTGCATCCTCAACAATTTCATAGAAGACATGACACAAAGCTGACATGCAGTTGATACAACAGAGGGAGGGGGCTCCATCCAGAGAGGTTTTGACAGGCTTGAGAAGCAGGACAGCTGCATGATATTTCAACAAGACTACTGCATCCAGCTCTCAGCTTTCAGCCTATGGCCTTGAAAATGGTAAAAGGGATTGAAAAACTCTCCTGTGAAGAATGCTTAAGAGAGCTGTTAAACCTTTCAATATACAAAGGCTGTGGCCTTTCAATATAAAGAGGTTGCATACAAGAAAGATGGGGAATAACATTTTTAACAGGGTCTGTAATGAGAGGACTATGGGCAGTTTTTTTAACCTGAGAAAGGGTAGATCACATTAGGTATAAGCAAGATTTTTTTTAAATTATTTTTTTTACTGTAAGGCTGGCAAGATAGTGGCAGAGTTTACACAGAGAATCTATCGATGACCCATTCTTGGAGTGAAGACTGGATGGTGCCTAGAGCAACCTAATCCAATGAAAGATGTCCCTGCTCTTTGAGAAGTGGATTGGAACTAGGTGATCTTTAAAGGTTCCTTCCAACACAAATTATTCTATGATTCTATGATTCTTGAACCATGACTATCACAAAACTTCATTGAATACTCAGAGGCAAAATACATGGCCATGAAAGAGAATGATTTCTAAAAGTTAATAAAAACATCTACAGAAAGCTGTTATTTTTCACAATGAACTATTGGATCACTCTCAGTAAGAAATTATATGTCAAATTTTTTATGTTGCACAATAAAGAATGAATCATGTAGTAAGTTCCAAGAGTAGCCTTCAGAAAATTGAACAGCTTCTTACAAAATCTTCCCTCTGGTCCCAAACAAAATCTATGTTACCACTCTAGTTCCCAATTAACTTATTATACTATTTTACACTATTAAGCTACTGTTTCTTGCTCTAGAAGCAATTGAGATTAGGCCAGGGTAACAATAATTTTCTGTCTTGTAATTTTGCTGTCGTCTAAGTCCCTTGTGTGTAGCTGCACTTGCTGAAATTAACGGTGTCTCTGTCAGTGTCTGTTTCTAGGACAGATAACACTCGATGTTTACAGTTACAGCAAGAGAATGTTATGCAGAACCAAGGCCACTGATCAGTTCTGAGAAACATGTACTGGTCTGAGCCAGGGTATTGCTCATTTTCTGTCTTGCAATTTTACATTCATCTGAATCTATTGTCAGTACCAGTACTTGCTGAAATTAGAAACAAGTTTTTCAGTCAGTCTCTGCTTCTACGACTAATAATACTCGATTATACTTATAGATACTCGTTTATACTTATTGATAGAGAATGTTATGCAGAACCAAGGCCACTGCTCAGTTCTGAGAAACACGTACTGGTTTGGGCCAGGATATTGCTGATTTTCTGTCTTGCAACTTTATATTCAGCTGTGTCTATTGTAAGTAGCTGTACTTGATGAAATTAGAAAAAATTTTTCAGTCAGTCTCTGCTTCTAGGACTAAAAACATGTTTATAGTTATGGATAGAGAATGGTTTGCAGAACCAAGGCCACTGCTCAGTTCTGGGGAGCATCTTATGTTTCAGAAAGATCAAGGGAGAAAAGAGGTCACACCTGCAGCCCTCCTTTAGGGATAAGATAAATGACCAAAATTGATCAGAGCATTGCACCCCGTATGCATTCCACCCCATACTCAGAACATATTTGAGGGATCACAAGGGTCAAACTTCTTCCCCTTCCTTCAGCCTTTCTCATTCACTCTTTTTCACCTGTTGTTGTTTGCTTCAGCATCCTGGGAGGATTCTGTCCATTCTTTTGCCTGTGGTCCCAATCCATGCTATCCTGAATCTGTGTGTTCCTGCCTCCAGCTCCTGACTGCTGCTGACCCCAGGAGTCCAGCTGTATTTTCCCAGGGCTGCCCTGCAGCCTCAGTGGTGATGTGAGAATTACTGGGGGGAAGCGGAGTGAGAAACATGGTATTGTTTCTCTGCATATTTGTATATATTTAATAATTTTTCTTTAATAGACATCATCTGTCATTCAGTTAATTGCCGGCCCAGTGTTAAACTATGACAGGGTGTAAGAGATTTTATAAAATGCTTCCAGACACAGTTGTAAGACAGCAAGTTAATTGCATAAGAAAAGACTTATTTCCACTGCTGCGTTTTTTACTTTGGTCGGATTTTTTTGGGTTTGTTTTTTTGGGGGGTTTTGGGTTTGTTTTTTTGTTTTGTTTCTGGGTTTTTTTGACCTAACTTTATTTTTAAAGTTACAAGGTGTTTCTCAGTCTGCATATTTCACTTTCCTAATCCACTTTTCATTCTCATTTTCTGAACTCAGATGATTAAACTCTTTACCTTTTGTTGATACGTCTTGCATCTGAATAACAAAATATGTTTCGCAAAGAATTAATACCAGCAATGAAAATGGTAAACATAGAAGATCATCAGATGGCATAAAGTATATTTTCAGAGAGAGGATTTTGGTTGTTTCCTTTATTTTATCCTGATACTGGTAATGTTAAATACGCAACTGTCTGTAATTGAGTGAATAAATGACAACTCAGTGGAAACTGATAGATACATTGAGATGTATCTAGACAGCCAGTTAGATAGAAAAGTTAAAATGAAATTGATTCCTGAACAACAAGAGCCCTAGGCAAAATGGAGGACAAATCTATGAAGAACTTAAATGAAACAAAGCAGGTCATGAAAGATCATAACAGTAAAAATATCACAGTACACAAAGACTAATTTCCCATTCATAAAACTATTTGAAAAGCTTTTCTTATATGAACCCTTATTATTTACAAAACTATTTATAACAAGCAGTGAAAAGAGAGAAGCCCAGAGAAAGTAGCATTGAGTACCACCTCTACTGGAGTCTTTAATTGATACGGACAGTTATTCTATCACCATTTAGTGCATATCTCAGCAGCATGGATATGCTTTGGAAGGGTTCATTTACAGTCTCTGAATCCCCCTACCTTTCTGGAAAGTATCCCAAAGCTTTCCAATCAGATTGAATGTTTTCATTTTCTCATTATGTCCCTTTTATACTTTTCCTAAATTATTTGTTGGGATGAAAAGGTAAAAAGTATTCTCCAGCCCAGAGGTTCTGAGTCCCATCTGGAAGATGGGATAGTCATATTTTATTCTCTAATCCACATACATTTAATTATGAAAGAGAATGTGAAGGGAACTAACTGAAAACAACCCACTTCACAAACCTATATGCTATGCCAACTGGAGACCTTTACAGTAATGAAATTAAAGTCTCTTCAGAGGAAGGAATTGAATCTCCTGCTTCTTCACCCAGTTTCACAAGTCTCTTCCTCTGTGTTTCACAGAATCACAGAATGTTAGGGGTTGGAAGGGAACTTGGGAAACCGAGCCCAACCCCCCTGCTGGAGCAGGATCACTTAGTGTAGGTCACACAGGAATTCATCCAGGTGGGTTTTGAATGTCTCCAGAGAAGGAGCATCCAAAACTTCACTGGGCAGCCTGTTCCAGTGCTCTGTCACCCTCTCAGAGTGAAAAGTTTTTTCAAATGTTTACATAGAACCTCCTGTGTTCCAACTTTCACCCATTATCCCTAAGTCCTGAATATCACTGAGAAGAGACTGACTCCATCCTCATGACACTTGCCCTTTACATATTTATAAACTTTTATTAAGGTCACCCCTGAGTCTTCTCCAGACTAAAGAGACACAGCTCCCTCAGTCTTTCCTCATAAGGAATGTTCCACTTCCCTAATCACTCCCGTGGCTCTGTGCTGGAGTCTCTCAAGCAGTTCCTTGTCCTTCTTGAACTGAGGGGCCAGAACTGGACACAATCCAAACTTTAAACTTAATGTCTTAAAACATGTGTTTCCTTAGACAACAAGATCTACTTTTTGGTAGTTTAATCACACCAAATTTAAAAAAAATAATAATTTCAGCCAAGTTCACCAGAACTTTTTGTCACTAACATTCTTCTTTAGCAGAAAAGACCACTAGCACAGCTACTTGCAGAATATATAGTTCAGGCTTTTATTTATTTTATTTCACAAGATATTTTCCTGAAAAAGCATGATTTGAAAAATGTAAAATAACAGATACAATAGATCATGCATAAAACAATTACAAAGAACTAGAGATCTACTAAACAGGATCAAAAATTTCTGAAAAATTTTGGCTTCAAGGGCTTTAACCTATGACATTAAAGTCAACACGGAGCATGGGATTTACTGATTTTGCTACTGTGTCAGGATCTGGTACAAGACAATTACCTCTAGTAAGTCTCTTGCCCTTTTCTTTCTCTCCAAAACACATTTTAAACACAGAATCTAAAGGAGGGTTTGTAATGTGGGCACTAACAGTTCATACTTTAAATCTCCATTAGTATTCAATAAAATTTAATGAACAGTAAAAAAGGTTTGGATAACCTTGTTAATCCACTCACATACAGTGCGTTCAATGACAATAAATTTAGTAAAGATTTATTTGACAGTGAAATTTTAAATGGAAAATTTTTCTTTCTTTAAAGAAAAATTTAAGTATGACTTCATACAGTCCCAGTTAGCAGTCAAAAATTTTAAGTTTTGGCTGGCAATGCAACATACTTTTCCTATATCTAAAAGGAATGCAGAATCACAAAATGGTAGAGGATGGAAGGGACTTCTGATTATCGTCTAGTCCAAACCCTCTCCTAGACTAGGTTCACCTAGAGCAGGTCACACAGGATCACATCCAGGCATTTTTAATATCTCCAGAGAAGAAGACTCCACAACCTTTCTTGTCAGTCTTTTACAGTGTTCTGTCATTGGCAAAGTATAAGAAGTTTTCCCTCAAAGTTCAGCGTTCCTTTTCGGTGGAAACCTTGCATAATACTCTGCTTTTTGTGTCTGAGACAAGTAGTGATGTACCCAACATGATCAACCGGAGCAGCGGATTTATGTGTTTGGTAGCTACACAGGTGTGCTATTTAACTTGTTTCCTTCATGATTACTGATACCAAAGGAGCATCTAGTAGCAACAACTAAAGAGTTGCAGTAGTTACAGCCCATGCTTTTAGCTGAAAACAGATTCTCACAGGCTTCAGAGGAAAGGCCAAAAGACTGGAAAGTGAAATGGAAGCTCATGTGTGTGTCAAGGTTAGGCACAAAGGACATAAAAGGTCAGCTCCACATTTCTAAGAGGCCAGATTCTGTGGCTGGTAACACTGAAAGATATTAGTCTTTAATGGCTTGCTCTATGAAATATCTTCAAAGCAGTTCAATTCCCAAGTAACTGGAAAGTGACTAGTTCTGCATTTTAACAGTGTAAGCCAAACCTTATGACAATCTAAATTTGCTGGTGAGTTCTGACTACTGTACCAAATCTGTGACCATGTCACATTGTAAAAGGTCGCATAAGAAGTCCTTAAAGTGCCTGGAACTGATCCTCTATCTCTAAACATTAGCATTGCATGGAGTGAACAGAAGTTCAGAGAAAGCATGTAATCATAAACTATTTTCAGTGAATGCATTATCTTGCTAGGAGACAGTGAAAAAGGAAAGAGAAAAAAAAAAGTGAAAAATTACTTCACCTTTTTTTAAAATTATTTATGCATCCTATTTTTATTTTAAATTCAATTTGCCATTACAAGTTGGGGTGAAGAAAGCGATATTTCTTGTGTTTTCTAGGAGAGGTGCTAAATGGCCAGGAAATATAGAACACACTAGAGAGCTTGGAGACTTCTTAATTCATTGCCCTGGTGTACAGTAAATCTATTCTTTGAACAGGTTTATTTCTTTTATCCAGCAGGATTTCACCTAATGGATGACATGGATATAAGATGGTGACTGTAGAGTGAGTAATGTTACTAGGGGCAAGACTTATCACTGTGTTGAAAAGTAAAGAGAAGGAGCACTTTACAAATAAGTGCTTTGTACAGAAAATGGTGTTTAAACCAAACACTTCTTTCATACCTGCAAACAAGTTCATTACTATGAAGAATTTAGAGTTACAGCATTGCCTTGAATGAGACAGTCCACTTCACTCCTACTCTGTGTTCATTCTAGTCCTTGTGGGAGGAAGAAAATTTAGCAAATTATGTATAAAGAGATATGAATATACTCACCTATTGTTGTTAGTACTGCAGATGCAACCTAAACCCAAACTGAATTCAAGGTTAGATAATGACATTTTAATAGATATGGTCTCTGGTACAATTTGGTTTCTAGTATAAGCTAAGACAGCAAAGGCTTAAGAAGAGGTCAGGTTTTCAAGAAAAGTATGGATTCAGTTTGGGGTTTTTTTGCCTTAGAACAACAAATAAAATTCTAGACTGCATTTAGGGACAGTTTTGGCATGCTAAGGCTTCATAGATCTGGGTCACAGCTGTGAGAAAGGATTATGAATAATGTCCCTGCTCCTGCACCTTGTTTGGGAGCCCTCCAGCTGTGCCATCACCTGGTGACATGCTGTGCTGATCCAGACTGTGACCTACAGACTCTGCTCTGTGGCTTGATCTCTTGGTCTCAACTAGAATCCTGGCTGACCCTGGTCTCTATTAGGGACCTGGCCTGGTCACCTTTCTCTGTTGAAGTGGAACAGTATTCATCATGGACACTGCCTGCCCTGCTGTACCTGTATCCGGTCCTGTGCTGGGGTTAACCAGTTCTGCTGCCCCTGCAAAGCAGTCCTTCCCAATGCTTCCTGAAACACTATTCTAAAACTCATTTGTCTCTGCTGAGAGAAATTTACTTTGCTGCTTGAGAAATGTATCACTACATTGTTTTTTTTCTGACTTAGACTATATTTTCACCAAAAGCATTGTTTTTGGTAATTTTTCACAGTGCACTTCATCCCAGTGAAAAATTTCCTGATCTGTGAAACTACCACAGTATATCAAATATCTTCCTTGAAGGTAACAAAATGGGCATAACTGAAATATAAAAAAGACAATCTTAATCTCTGAATTCTGACCCGTAAGAGCACACAGGTTTCAAAACAGATTGTTCAGACCTTGGGAAATGTCGTGGAATACCAAATTATCCACGGATAGGAAAATTCAGGGATGACTTAAAAAATCTCTATAATCCCATCAGAATTAGCCTATGGGTTGATCTAATTCATGGGCTACAAGGTTTTCATTAGTTTTCTGTCATTGTTCAATACAGCAAAATTTGCCTTTGATAACACCATACAAATATGAACAGACAAAACTACTAAGCTGCTGTTGCTAGTGGGAGTTTGCTGACATGTTGTTTAAACCCAAACTAAATGACATGACATCTGTACCCACAGAAATCTTGTTAATGCAAAGCCATCAGCAGTGGAACTATGCCAGCGTTAGTAACAGTGATGCTTACTTTTCCACAGCTTCCCTTTATGTACATGGTTATCAGAAGAACTCATCCAGAGAAAAACCATGATTATTACATACTTTCACACAACTCTAGGATGTCTTTATCTCCAGGATCATAGGCAATACTGCATGCATATTGCAAATCCAATTTAACCAATCTTTATAACTTCCTAACAGAGATCTGATGTACAAAGAGATCATTTTAACCATCATCCACACTGAACAGCTGCTAATCAGTAGACCATATTATTATTTCAGAACAATTCTAAACCAGAAAATCATGAAACAATGAGGACATAAAAATGAGATGAAGAAGAAGAAAGAGAAAAACTCCCACCAGTGACTATTTTCTGGATCCAAACCTGAAAATCTTTATTTGTATTGAAACTATGTGAGATTCGTTGCCTCTCATCCCATCAACTGTTTCCTTTTCACAGACAGTACAATGCAGAGTCTCAAAGAGCACTGCTCTGTCAGGGATGAGTATCACACAAAATTTCAGATATTATAATAAGTGAGGATAGAAAACAGAGATTTTCCCTGAAATGTTCACAGAAATAGAGCAAAAATAGTAAAACTGGTACTAAGTACCATTACAGATGTGGTTAAAGATGTCATATAGACATTGTGACATTTCAAACATTTACATCAGCGGCTCAATGAAAATAATTTTCCTGGTCTTTGCAGCACCTTTACTCACATAAATTAATTTCCAATGTCTAATCATGACCTTTTAACCTCTCCTTTCCACAGGAGAAATTCTGTGAGAAGAATCTTCTTCCACATATTTTAATCAAGTTGAAAATTTAAAGAGAAATACCAGTCTTGTGCTAAATCTTAAGTACAGAAAATTCAGTAAAGTACAGAAGAGCATATAGGTCTAGTAAAATGAGTATGATATTTTGAACACTTGGGAGAGAAAGAATCATAATGGGTAGGAGCCTACAAATCCTTTATCTTGCTTTCATTAAATTATCTTTCTCATGTCTAGTTACTGGATGAGATTAGCACTCAGAGTTTGGGATTTCAAGTGTGTTCTTCTAAATACCGTCAGATTCAGTACTTTTTATTCCTTTCCATAACCATATTGCCTAAAACTATTGGCCTCTGAAACTGATCCCTTACAATAGTAATTTTCTGTCTCGCAATTTTGCTGCAATAAAGGATATATTAACCTTTATATTACTTGACTCCTAGGGTAAAATCATGTACATTTTTACCACCACACTTACCCAGAAACCTGGCTTCATGAAAAAGGGCTTTTTGAAGGCAAGGAGAACACTTTCTTCATATGATCTATTGAGGAGTCCAGGAAGTTCCAAATTTCAGAAGATTACCATAGGAACCCTCCAGGTACTCTGAAAAAAGGGATAGCTTGTCCATGCAAAGATTTCTGTAGCAGTACTTTCTCTTTTTCACAAATGAATGAAAGAGAGCTTTTCCTTCAAAAATGTTGTCCTTTGTGTCATGTTTGTGTTGTTATTAAACTTCTTTGGAAGTCTGTGTTTCAGAAGGAAAATGTTAATACCCATTTTAGCAGACTAAATAATTCACAATCATTGTTGCTGGTTTGTGCCTCATTATATATAGACACAATTTTTTTGAGATTCTGTTCAAACATTGGCCAGTGTTTCCCTATTTCAAATATAGTAATATGGGGAAGTCAGAAGAGGAAACACAATTAAAAAGAGAAGTTTTGCCCCTTCACATAGCCTTTTGGGGTATTACTTGCCTAAACCCAGGAAAGGGTTTGCAGACAGAAATACAGATTTTATATTGTTGCTAGGCCCAGAAACATCTTAACAAACCAATTTATTTCAAAATCACTTTACTAAAGAGTCCTCTGGTGAATAGAACAACTTGCAGCACATTTCCTTAAATTTAAATTACAGGATCCATATCTTGTCTTTCTTTTCCAATTTGGATAAGCATATAAAAGCTTTTGCTTCATGGAAAATGGATGCTGGGCATCTAAAGATAGAAAAAGAGTGAAAGAAGTAGGGCTTTTTAATGTAGGTGACTCACAATTATTTTCATTTACATTCCAAGGCAGTCAAGAAGGTTCTTGTACCCAATTCATCACCTCAGTATCTCTGCAGCTTTCAAATTTACAATTGGATAAGATTACTATAATTTATTAAGTGACATTTTTCTGCATTATTCCCTTCTGTGACAGGGAGTAGGATGAACATCAGGAATTTTGAATGTGTTACTGTTGTAAGAGGAAGAGTCAGAAATGGACGTCTGAGTTTTGTATAAAAGCAGAGAGGTTTGTTGTCATACCCAGGAGTATTAGATCATTTAAAAACAGTATAAAACCCTCGTATATTGTGCAGATGCAATTCATACTGGAGTCAGCTGAACATGAGAGATTGCTAGATTTTAGTGAATGTTAAGCTATATTTATGCTGCAGCTGTATTTCCCTACTGAAGACTGAGGAGGAATTGCAGAAAATTAAAAACTGAGAAAATTGAACTGTAGGAAAATGAGAAAGGATTGTGCAAGTCTTGTGTGCCATCAATTATCTGTGTCCTAAGCAGCTAGCTGTGGTAGGATACATTATTCAAATATGTTGCAGCTTCATTGTGTTACTTTTTGTCCAAGAAGAGGCAAAAATTATTGTAAATCTCAAGAGGAAATGTCTTTTCTGAAGACTGTTAATTTACATTTGCTGTCATTAGATTTTCCCATAGGTTGTATTCATAAGAACATGTTTTTATCTAAACCCACTTTTGATTATTTTTTAGATTAAACTTATTTTCTTCTGTGATATGTTGACTTGCAAGAAATGTGCATGAAATGTGACAAATTGCTGGGCATTATATAGCCACATAACCTTCCTTACAGCACAGGTTACTTGAAAGTATCAAACATGGCTTTCCCTTTTCATAAAATCATCCAGGTTGGAAAGGACCTCTGAGATCATCAAGACCAACCCTTAATCCACTCCCCTTCCGACCCAGCCAATTCTATGATTCTATGATTATATGATTTTTTTTCCTGATCCTGACTTCTAATGTAAATTCATAACAGCATATTCTGGAAGTCTACACAAGGACATCAATAAATTAAATTAAATTAATTTAGAAAAATTAATAACTTAGTAAACCTCTACCACTCATTTTTCTCTCTTTGGGAATAAAAACAAGAGAACAAATAAATACAGAACAGATGTTGGCCACACTACTTAATATGCTACAAGAAGGCATTCAGATGTTTCAGTAATTATAGACAGAGCCGAACGTGAATGGTATGAGACAGCTATTCAGCAGAAATGTGACACTTCCAAGAAAACACTGTGGTATAGGCAGAAATGTAAGGCAAAGACATTTTGAAAACCACATCTTAATTTTTAGAATTATTTTAGTACTGCTTTCATTCTCCAGAGCTTTTGTAATCTTCCTTTGCCAAACTCTCATACTCATAATTATTCTCTACTCATAAAAGCAATGTAGAAACCTCACTAAAACTTCTCACAAACTGAGCCAGATACAGCCTTTTACCACGCAGTATATCTGTATGATAGGTTGCAAGAAAGCATCACGTGCTAAGTTGAGTCATTTGGGAAAAGGCAGCATTTTCTTTGTTGAAACTAGTAGATCATCAAGTTATTCATCTTATCTGTGGTGTCCTTTCTTGTCTTTAGGTCTCAGGAAAATGTAAATCAAAAGCTTGTTGAGTTATAGTTCCTGATTATTCACAAGGTAATCTTGCAAACACAGCAGGGAAATATATGATTTGCAAATTGCTTAAATGACATCTTTGCCATTACTTTAAATTATTGTTGCAGTAAATCTCATTTTACAATATTTCAGCTTGATTATATCTTAAAACTTTACCTTTTTCAAGATAAATACTCTACTTTCTATTTGCATACTGTATTAAACAAACAAAAAAATACCCACCCAAATTTATGCATACTGAAGAACTGAATGCTTTATTTCAAAATGACCTAAGGTTCATTTCTTATGCCAGCATCTATGTGAATTTTAAACTATTTCTAAATCCTTCTAAATCCTTAAGTAATGCAATTTATTATACAGAACTGCAGTAGGATTTGCCTGAAAGTTAACATTTCATTAAGACTTCAGAATAATTTTGGATTAAGCATAATGTTTACCTATGTATCTACAGAGTATTACATTCCCTTCCAGTTCCTAGAAGTAAATAGTAATTTTATTAACTACTTCATTCCTTGGAGTTATGCTGTGAAATATCACTTTTTGATATCACTTCTTGATTTATAATAGAAAAGAGTGAGATGAAATTAATAGACTGCAAAAAAGCAATCTAACTCCAAGAAGAGACAGCTATATGATACTTCTTTCCATGTATGCTTTGTGCTTATGGAGATGAGCATCAGATAGTTCTGGGGATTGGAAAACCTAAGAATCAACTTTAGTCTTCATTTTCCATGTTAAATGTGTGATACCTGGAAAGAATTGAAGTAGTAAGACTAAAATTGACATTATGCACCATAGTATCTCCTTAAGTTATGACTTTTAAAAAGCATGCTTACTGAGACAACTCTTTTCAAATAATTGGGGTTTTTGTTGTTGGTGGTTTTGGGTTGTTTCTTTGTTGTTCTGTGTTTGTTTGTTGGTTTGTTGGTTTTGGGGGGCTTTTGTGTGTGTCTGTTTTGGGGTTTTTTTTATTGTGGTGGTATTGGTTTTTTTACTTTATGCCTAGAGAACCATCAGGAACAGCAGCAACAAACAATGAGAGTTCTTTTAATATCAGAATGTGCTAATCTACAAGACCATTTAGTGCAATGTATGACACTTAATATGTCTTACGTGTTTCCAATTATATTTTTCTGCTTTTCATTACAATTTACATCAGAATCACACCTTAAGCATAATTTATTATGATTCTGATAAATTAATAATAATTAGTAGTATTTAATGTGTAATAGTTTAACATAATTTTATCAAGTTTGTCATTGGGACTATTAAAAATAGTTGGATTTAATTGTAAATTCAGGTGATATGATTTCTCTTTTCTTCTAATGAGCTGCCGCTTTACCTTGTTACTGTATATTTTTAAAGTGTTTCCTTATGACAGCTTTAAACCTGCAAAGGGCAATTAAATTAAAAGTTATCCTAAAGAGAGCAAACTCAATGAGAAAAGAAAACCAAAAACCTAAGAACCTCTTCCAGTTCTTGCTCAACTAATCTGAAGTCTGACTGGCTGCTTCTGTGAAAACAAATCAGAACTATGTGGCACTTGATTAAGCCAAGGAACCACATGATTAGTTGCAACTGTGCAATCCCAAATTTAAGAGCCTGGTTTACAGAATAGGTTTCCTATTTAGTATTTGCCTATATGCCTGGAAGCACCATTTTATGGAATCCTTTGTGCAATAGTTTTTAAATAAACCCCTGAAATGGATAATATTCTGAAGATCTATATAAGAGGAATATTGGTTTTAAATAATAAATTGCAATCAGGAAAATAGAACTCTGATTAAAAAAACCAGCCAAACAACCAAACAAACAAGAAACAAATGAACAAACAAAAAACCCCAAAGCGACTAATACCCTAAGCAAACAGAAATATCCCAATAAACACTAAAGAATATCAAAAGACCAGGTACTGTATGTTTCATCAGATGGATAACACTCACTATTAAATACAACACTGCTGAATTAAAAGACTATGTCATGGTATTTTGACCTTGTGTCTCTCAAATATTTTCCAGCACTCCCTATAGGGAAACACCAGAATTTAGATCACTTCCAGAAAATACAATGTGGAACATACTTGTTGTTCCTTATTCAACCAGGATGATTAAGGGAACCTATAATATGAAATGTTCATCAGGAAATGAAAAATTATTTTCTATTCTAAGAATGATTTTTCAGGCTTTCAGCACAAAGAAAATCTATACTTCAGTCTCTCAGTTGCAGGGTCTTTTTGTTTGGTTTTGTTAGTTTGTTTTTTTTTCTCCTAAGCCTTAGCACTCATAGACAGGTTCTACATAATGCATTCTAGCATAGAAGTATACTGATCAAATGCTTTTTGGTAGCACTTAACATAGTCATAGTAGTCAATAAGAAGCAATGATTACATGCTAGTTTAAGAGGGATAAATGTTACTTCTGCTTTACAGCTCAGAGAATTCTCTCTCCCAATTCGAAACAGAGACACTTAACTGTAGAAATCTACAAGTGCAAAAATATCCAGTAATTGCCCACAGCATCTTGTGGATGATGTCGTACACTTCAGAATTTCAAGTGATCTCCCAGTACCTAGGAGCTAAGCACACAAACCAATGGACTGCTCCAAAGGGATTAGTGGAAATGATTTGTCAGGCAACAATGTATTAGCTGCAGGTGTCTCAAAATACCTGGCACTCAGTCAAAAGCACTTTGAACTCCAATCTCTGTTATCACTTTTACAAGAAAAAACTTTGGGGAGTGATGTCTTCAAACATGAAAAATCTGAGTTTCTCTGCACAAATGTTACTTCTTATATAATGTTTCAGACATAAGGCTGATTTTGGAGAATTCATATATGTGAATAATGTTCAAGCCCATAGAACGAATTACTGTCTTAGAGGCAATGGCATATATTGCATAACCCTTACAAGGGTAGAGAAATGCATTAAAGCAATTATATCATTAGAAGAAAGTTCTCAAAGTGATATTTGCCTATATTAACAAAAGCTGATGAGCTCTGGGATTAGCCAATTGTCGTTTGACGTTGCCCGCACTAATTGCAAAAGGCGAAACATAACCCCCATTTTCAAAAAAGTTTAAAAAAGACCAAGGGAACTACAGGACAGTTAGCTTCACCTCTGTGCCTGGCAAGGTAACAGAGCAGATACTGCTGAAGGATCTGCTAAGACAGATGGACAACATGGGGATGGTTGGTAGCAACATGTCTATACTATGAGAAAATTGCACCTGACAAATTTGGTGGCCATCTGTGATGGAGTTAAAATTTTGGTGGCCTTCTGTGATGGAGTTACAATTTTGGTGAATAAAGAAGTATCAACTGACATAATTTTCCTGGGCTTGTGCAAGGCATTTGACACTGATCCACAAAACATTCTAGTCTAAGGTGGAGAGAGCTAAGACTTTATGAATTGACCACTGGGTGGATAAGGAATTGGCTGGATAGTCACATTAAAAGCATTACAGTCAATAACTTGATGACCAAGTGGAAACCACTGATAAGTGACATTCCTCAGCAGTCAGGTTTGGGACTGCTTCTGTTTAACATCTTTGTTAGTGACAAGAACAATGGGATTGAGTGCAACCTCAGAAAGATTGATGATCAAGCTGTGTAGTGTGAGTGACAGGCTTGAGGAAAGAGATGTCATGCAAAGGGACATTGACGGACTTGAAAAGTGGGCCCGTACAAACTACATGAATTTCAGTATTGTCAAGTGCAAGGTCCCGCACCTGGATTGGGTCAATATCAAGCAGAAACACAAGGTTGGGCCAAAATGGATTGAGAACAGGCCTGAAAAGAAGGGCTTGGTGCTGCTGGCTGATTAGACGTTCAAAATGAACAAACAACATGTGCTTGCAGCATAGAAAACAAAATATATCCAGGGCTGCATCAAAAGAAACGTGGCCATGAGTTCATGGGAGGTTACTCTTCCCCTCCACTCTGCTCTCCTGACAGCCCACACAGTACAGAGTGTCCAGTAATTGTGTCCCCAGAATAACAAGGCTGTGGAACTGTTGAAGTCAGTCCAGTGGAGGGCCGCAAAAAAGATGTACTGATTTGGGCCAGGATATTGCTCATTTTCTGTCTTGCAACTTTACATTCAGCTAAGTCTCTTGTAAGTAGCTGTACTTAATGAAATTAGAAAAAAGTTTCTCAGTCAGTCTCTGCTTCTAGCACTGGTAACACTCGATGTTTATAGTTATGGATAGAGAATGTTATGCAGAACCAAGGCCATCCTCAGTTCTGAGAAACATGTACTGGTTTGGGCCAGGATATTGCTCATTTTCTGTCCTGTAGTTTTACATTCAGCTGAGTCTATTGTCAGTATCACTACTTGCTGAAATTAGAAACAAGTTTTTCAGTCAATCTCTGATTCTAGGACTAATAACACTCGATGTTTAGAGTTGCAGCTAGAGAATGGTTTGCAGAACCAAGGCCACTGCTCAGTTCTGAGGAACATATTATGCTTAAGAAAGATCAAGGGAGGAAAGAGGTCATATCTGCAACCCTCCTTTAGGGAGGGATGAACAAGACAAATCACCAAAATTGACAAGAGTGTTCCATCCCAAATGCATCTGTATGTGATCCCTCAGTATAAATTTGAGGAATCATGAGTGTCAAGTCCCTTTGCTTTTCCTCTTCACCCTTCACAGTTCCCTTTCACCCTTCTTCAACTATTCCTGTTCGTTTCGGCATCCTGGGAGGATACCATCCGTTCATCAATGCTTCACCACATGGATGCATCATCATCCTGCCCACAATCCTGATCCATGCTATCCTGAATCTATGTGTTCCTGCCTCCAGCTCCTGACTGCTGCTGACTCCAGGCATTCAGTCTGGACTTTTCCAGGGCTGCCCTGCAGCCTCAGGGGTGATGTGAGCATTACTGGGGGGAAGGGGAAGGAACGTGGTATTGTTTTTCTGTATATTTGTATGTATTTAATATTTTTTTCCTTTTTTATCATTACCATTTAATTAAAGGTGTGTAGTTTAGTTTCCAACACAGAAATCTCTCTCCCTTATTCTCTGTCCTTTCTTTATCAGGGAGGGGAGAGTCACTCTATCAGTAGATTGTCCATTTGGTTAATTGCTGGCCCAGCATTAAATGGTGACAGATGACCAAAGGGCTTCTGATGTTTTGAAGGTGCATAGCTTAATTTTACGGTATAAGTGTGAGGACCTATATGTGTTTATGAACCTGAGGGATGCACGGGACAGAACACAGAAGTGTCAGTATTCCCTCCCATTTCCTGACATACCCTATAAAATCCAGGAGGACAGGAAGTCCATCCTCTTCCTGATCCTTTCTTACTTACTGTATTCCTGTGTTAAGAGTTCTTTGGAGAGAGGCTCCTGATCTTTATTTTCATCACATGCTCTGCAGGATCTGATTGCTTCAGGTGCTGGAAAGAGCCCTGGATCCTTCATGAAGGACCTTCAGAGACTTGTATTTGCAACAATTGTAATCAGGTCATGTATATATTTGTGTATATTTTATTATCATGTTAGTTACTATCCCTTCTCTGTTCTATTAAACCTGTCCTAGTTTAATTTCCAACATTTAAGTCTCTCTTCTTTATTCTTCTTTGATCTTCCCTTGAGAGAATGCAGGGGAGTGAGAGCAATTCTGTTCTCTGTTTTGGTTCACCCTGACCATTAAACTGAGACAAGGTGGAGCAGGGCAGAAAGGTCCTATGAAGAAAGGCTGAGAGCAGAGGTTATTCAGCCTGGAGAAGAGACCTTATTGCAGTTTTCAATACTTCAAAGGGACCTATAGGAAATATGGGGACAGAGTTTTTAGCATGACTTGTTTTGATAGGACAAGAGGTAATGGTTTTAAACTGGAAAGTGTAGGTTTAGACTAGATATCATGACTTTTTTTACAATGAATGTGGTGAAACACTGGAACAGGTTGCCCAGAGAAGTTGTGGTTGCTGCATCTCTGGAAGTTTTCAAGGTCAGGTTGGATGGGCCTTTGAGCAACCTGGTCTAGTGGAGGGTGTCCCCTGCCCATGGCAGGGAGGTTGGAGATAAATGATTTTTAAGGTTCCTTCCAACCCAAACCATTCTATCATTCTATCTATGAAACGTATAAGCAGCAGGAAATTAATGGAATCATAGATGGAAGTCCCCTCCAGGCTAGCCTCTCTTCAATGGCTCTGGCTAGGGTGGAGAGACACCTTGGTTGTACTCATGCTAAGGAATCTGGCTTGGCCTGAGCCAACCAGGAGTGATGAAGATAAGAACTGATTTCTGCGTGTAGACTTCACCTTTTCCTGAGGGCCAGCACTGAGTTGAACGGAAGTCCCTTCCAGGCCACAGACCTGACTAGGGTGGGGAAAACACCTTGATTGTACTGATGCTAATGAAGCTGGGTTCTGTGGCATCTGACTGACAGCTCTTCTTGGGAACAAAGGAACTTAAGGGTATATAAAGCAGCCTCGTTCCATGGTCATGTTGACATCCTGCCAGTGTCTTGAATTGGGCCACATCCAGAGCCCCACATAGCACTTCCCAATCCACATCACTGAAGAAAAGGGGAGAAGATCAAGCCAAAGCATGAAGTATATAAAGCATTATTTATAGAATATCTGTTCTCTGTTATTTTTCACGTTTAACTGTCAGATTAAGTGTACAGCTTCCACAGAGGAATTCTTACTTTGTTTCTTACAGATTTGAGTCCTTTGTCATATGCTTTATTCTAATCATGAGTGAAAAACACAATAATTTTAGAAAATTTACCGTGATGGCACACATGCACATCAAAGATGTATCTATTGTTTCTTACAAAAGGGAAAAATATCTTTATTAGAAGAATCAGATTACTGATGGATAAAATCAGAAAATGTTGTCATATAACAATGAAGTTTGTCATTCATTGTCTTTACAGAGGAGGAAATTCTTATATTTCTAGGCATTTTTTTTTGCTGGGTTCTGGTCCCTGACTCTACAAAATGTTAGAGAGCAATTTCCAGCAGAAAATGCAGCTTTTGGGACCTTCCTCCTGTGACAACGGACTCCAAATTTGCTTGAGCACATAAGGTTACCATTAGATCCTGAGACTTCTCAAGGTATAGATTACTTAGAGAACATGAATGAACCACCTGAAAATCAGGAGTACTCATTCTTTTTCAGTATAAAATATGGAGGTGAACTTACTTTCCTCCTTATCCTGAAATGAGATAGGACAATTCTATGAGATCATTCTGGATTTTCTGATGTAGGTCAATCTGCTAAAATTCAGACCATTGCAAAAAGAAGTGGTATTCTCTCAAAAACACTCTCATTGCTTCAAGCAAGCAAAAGCTTGCTAAGTTGAGTTTGGAGGCTTTTCCTTCTGTATATCTAAAAATGCATTATTGTAAGATGTGAGAACAGAAAGTGGTTGTAGAGTAAGTAGAAAGATGAATTGTCTGGGACAGTTGTCTGGGACTCTCCAGGAGTCTCTCTAGGCCTTTGGATGTGGAATCAGATCATCTCAGCTCTTATGAATCTGTAATAGAGTTCCTGAAACACCAGAACATACACAGCATTTACCATGTACCTTCAGAGACCCTAGACTTTAGCAGGGATTCAGCTTAGTTTTTTCAACAAATGCATTGCAGTTTTGTCAGCTTGATTATGCTGTTATCAAGAAGGAAACTACACTTTATTACTAAACATTGGCTCAGATGCACTGCTTAACTGCACAGCTGACTTCTGCTGAAAATAAGGTGAACATCAGATCCAAAGTCAGAAACCTGTAACCTAGTTGTGAAATAGTGAGTAGGCTTCTGATATGAGGAAGCCCAGATTTTCTGCAAACATGAATATCTTTTCTATGCATGGAGAAATAGAAATGTTAAGTAAAGTGAGTGATCCAAAAGATGCGCATTCGGGAAACATATGAGAAGGAAAAAACCCTCTGTTATCACAATACACAATGACGTGAAACCAATCAAACAGGATTAGCATCTCAGTGTTGGTTTTTCGGTTACCACTTTTGAGAAAAGTGTTCAGTTCATTGTAAAATATAAAAGCATACTGCACTATGATTTAAAAATTGAGCTTGGTTGTCTTACTGAAGTATCTCTGCCCCACAGGAGTCAATCCTTATTAGAGAGCAATTTTGAACTATCAAAACCAGTAAATTTTACAGGACCCCTCCTACATAACTCCAAAAGGGACATTCAAATATCTAAGAAAAGTATTCCATAGATGCTTGAAAAGTGCCTACATATTTCCTCTGAAGTACAGAAAACTCAAAGTCTTATCACTCTGTGAAATACAGCCGACTGAGTACAGGGCCTTATGTTTATGCACTTTTTGGAGTTTAATGTGTAAGCTAGCATGTGTTGTTTGGAAGTTTGTGTACATGTGCCACTGTGTCTGTGAGTTTCTCTGTATGAGAGAGATTAGTAGGCTGTGTAAGGAAAAAAAAATAGGACTTCTCAATTTTTTTTTCATTTTTCAGGAGACAAATATTAATATTAAACTGAAAGGAAGAAGTAAAGACAGTTATGAAAGGGGATGGATAATAGTAAATTTTTGTGCATAAAAGAAAATCCTATTTCTTTATCAATTTCTGTGGAACTATGATGATTTCTAGTGTTTGAGGATTAGATCTGCTATTCACATGTGCTGAAAAAAGTCCATTATAGCTGCAGTAAACAGGAAAGATCAGGAATTACATGGCTTACAATGTGAATACAAAACTATCCTACCAGTGTACTTGATCAGTGTATTTTCAGAAGCAGAAAACAGACTTCCAAACTTTCTTGGATTTTCAGTTGACTGTCCCACTTCTTTTTTCTATTTAAGAGTGCTTAAAGGTCTGCAGCCAGTACACCTCAGAACCCATGCACAACCAGAATAGCACTCAGCAAAGAGAAGTCAAGCATATGCTGCCAGAAAGAAGACAATTATGTGAAGAACACTGAAGTTATTATAAATTATTTTTCTTTACCACAGTGTTCTGGGAATGGAGAAAGACTCACATCACTTTTTATATACATAGAGTGACAAAGCAATTAAGTAGACATATATGGCACAAAATTCTGTCACGATTTCCTTGGAGATTAAAATGGATTAGATGTTTTTCTTAGCTTGGATTTAGTATCTAAATCCTTTAGTCTTCTTCAGTAATTCCATCCATAAAACTTCAGCCAGCAGGATTCATAATTTACCAACATATTTTTATATCTGAGGTACATATCAGATTAGTGCCATCTGATAATTAAAGTAAAATATGAGTGCCTGTAGAAATGTCAGTGCAGAATGTTGCTGAGGCTGCTGTCAGGTGCCTTGAGAGTGCCACATCTACAATGAACAGGAATTAAACAGAATGCATCCTATGTTTAGTAAGGTTCTAACCCTACTAAACACAAAACACCTGTTAGCTAAGCTCTAGAAAGTGGATGCATTTGAAAAACCAAAGACAACCCTCAATAATACTGTCACTTCATTTGTAGATTCCCTTACCCATATACTGAAGTACTATAATAGATTTGTCCATATTTTGGAGAGATCCTCTCTGTATCTTGAATATATGTGATTTTTCAATATGTATATTATACTTCATTTTAATGCTATGTCATATTATTTTCCTATCAATAGCTGACTAAATTCATTACATTGATTGTTGCTTAGTCATCAAAAAAAATCTAAGCCATTTTCTTGAACTATTTATGTCAATATGTCATCTCTAAACATATGGAAGAGAAGATTATCAGGAGTAGTCAGCATGGATTTACCAATGTTAAACTAATCTGAGAGCTTTCTGTGATGTTGTAACTGAATGGTTAGATGCAGGGAGACCAGTGGATGTAGTCTACTTTGACCTTAGCAAGGGTTTTGACGCGGTCTCCCATAACATCCTCTTGAACAAGCTCAGGAAACGTGGAATAGAAGGATGGACAGTGAGATGGATAAAGAACCTGCGGCACAATAGAGACAAAGTGTGGTGCTCAATGGTTCAGAGTCCATCTGGAGACCTCTAGCTAGTGGAATCCTGTTCAGCATCTTTATCAATGCCGTTGATGATGGGACAGAGTGTTTTCTCAGCAAGCTTGCTGATGACACAAAACTGGGAGGACTGGCTGACACCCAGAAGGCTGTGCTGCCATTCAGAGTGACCTAGACAGGCTGGAGTACTGGGCAGGGAGAAATTTAATGAATTACAACAAGGGCAAGTGCAAAGTCTTGCATCTGGGAAAGAACCAGCACATGTACCAGTACCCATGTACCCGTACAGGTTGGGGACTGAGCTGTTGGAGAGCTGCACAGAGGAAAGGGACCTGGAGGTCCTCATGGACAGAAGGATGACCATGAGCCAAAAGTATGCCCTTGTGGCCAAAGAAGGCCATCAGTATCCTGGGGTGTATTAGAAGGGGTGTGGTTAGCAGGTCAAGAGAGGTACTCTTCTACCTCTACTTTGCCCTGGTGAGCCCTCATTTGGAGTATTGTGTCCAGTTCTGGGCCCCTCAGTTCAAGAAGGACCAGGAACTGCTTAAGAGAGTCCAGTGCAGAGCAACCAAGATGATGAAGGGAGTGGAACATCTCCCTTATGAATCAAGGCTGAAGGAGATGCGTCTCTTTAGTTTGGAGGAGACTGAGGAGCAACTTCATTAATGTTTATAAATATGTAAAGTGAGTGTCAGGAGGACAGAGCCAGGCTTTTCTCAGTGATGACCAGTGGTATGACAAGAGGTGATGGATGTAAGTTGGAGCATAGGAGATTCCATGTAAACATAAGAAGAAGTTTTTTAACTGTGGGAGTGACAAAACACTGTAACAGGCTGCCCAGTGGGGCTGTGGATCTCCTTCCCTGGAGACATTCAAAACCCACCTGGATGCATTCCTGTGTCGCCTACACTAGGTGGTCCTTCTCTGGCAGGGGTTGGACTCGATCTCTCAAGGTCCCTTCCAACACCTAACACTCTGTGATTCTGTGATTCAATAAACAGTACCCTATGGCCACTGCTTATTAGCATTTCATTTATTGTTCATCTCTCTGCCGTTAAGTATAATGAAGTGTGTAATTTGCCTGGTACCATCTGCTGAGCCTTGAGGTGTCAATCAATTTCATATGATCCACCTTGATCCCTTGATCGCACTGCAGTTCCAAAAGCATACTTATCACAGAGGGAATAATGATACTATATGGATGGGTTTATAACCCCCTGAGAATTTTTTGTGCTATTCTGTTTGTTTAGATTAATGCTGAAACTTTTTACTAGAAATCCCCTGTTCATGCATAATCTTAATATTCTATCTACTCATAACAATCCTCATAAGTTACCACAGAAAATGATTAAAAAAAAATTAATGTTTTTTATTGCCTCCTTCAGCTAAATCTGTTGGAAAGTATTTTTCCTAGTCCTAGGTTTTCTATTTTTTATACTAATGATCACTAGTTAGTTATACAAAAAGACTTAGACAATCATTACATTTTTCGTCCCTTCCATAAATCTTTTTCTGCTTTTACAAAGAAATATCTTTTTGTAGCAGCATAGTTGACAAATAATATACCGGATGATAAAGAGATGTTGGTAGACAATCCTAAGAATACTGTGCAATACCTATACTTTCCATCTGTGGATTTTGCCAAATTTTCTGAATTACAAAAACCATTACTATAACTTATAATAGAGCATAACTGTAAACACTTCTGTTGATCACACATATGTGCAGAACTACCCAGAGTGTATTTTACAGTCCTGCAAAAACTTTACTCCAGCATGGAATGACTCATAGCAAGAAACTAAATATTTCTTCTGTGAGAGCTAGTCATGAATTGCTATTGTCCACACACACACACAAAAATAATAAAATAAAATAAAATAAAATAAAATAAAATAAAATAAAATAAAATAAAATAAAATAAAATAAAAATAAAATAAAAAATTCAAACCATACCCACATTACACAGAGACCTGGATTCATACAGTATGGATGTAGATAAAGCCAGCCTGCTTACTTTCTTGAGTAGCTTTCTTCTTCCTGATTTAACTTCCAGCAGTATCTTCAAAAGAGTCACAAAAATCTTCTGTGTTGTTTCTTATTTATGTTGGTGTTGCTTGTTTGTTTGCTTGCTTTAACCTTGTTTGAATTTTCATACAAAGTTAAATAATTGGAAGCTACCCCTATATTCCCAGAAATAGAGTGTTCCTTTTTGCTTTTTAAATTTAAATTGGATACACGAAAAGAACACATTTTGCACAAGAGATGTAAAATCTTGCTCTGAGTTATAAAATGGAATTAGAGTTGAAAAAGAGGTCAGTTTCTGTTTAAGAGCAGATGGGTTAAATAGCAACAGCATTGTTTTGTTCGTCCTGAGTCAGAGGTTTTAACTTTACAGATTCTGGTGGTGCTATGGGTACTTCCAACACACAGATTAATTTTTTTCTTTTTTTAAGGTTGTACAAATACAATAATGCTATGTTTCATGTAGAAAAGGCTATTATCTCCTCTGCTAGATGTGTAGACAGTGAAGAGATGTAGTAACAAGAATTATTCTTCAGATAGGAATCCTTGCTATGACCTATTTATTAGTAACAAATAGATATCTGAAGCTAAATCAAAACCCCATTATCACAAAAAAAATGTTTAAATATCCTACTACTTAAAAAGAGATATTGACTTTAAATTTTGGGAACGGATTACCTTTACAGGTATAAATTACCTTTGCAGCTTGAGAATAGTTTTAAGTTAGAAAGCATGGTTCTGAAGTGTATACTAGCGTAGATAGAGCAGAAAAACTGAATTAAATGTACTACTAGACAAACACTGCCTGGTTTCTACAGGATGTTGTTGTTTGAACATCCTTGTGCTTTAGATTTTAGGGAATCAAGACAGCCCGTGATTTTTGTAAGGGAAAGCCCAGTTCTGTAAAATGAAAGAAAATTCCTTGGTAGGAGCCAAATCCACTGAATTTAAAGATTTCTCTTTCCCATAAACATGTGCTACCTAAAGAAAAAGAAACCTGTTGCTAAGCAACACCGCTCCCCCCTCTCCCATCCCCCGGCTGGGTTTCAGGCTCAAACAAAAGTTCAATTAGCAAGTGTATGTACCAAAGAGTGCTCAAAAGTGAAAACCGGCACCCTAAGCAACAGCAATTTCCACCCCAGATTCTATCCTCACAGAACCCAAGTTTAGAGTTTTTTCTAAAGGGATTCACAGGGCAATGAGGAAAGCAGGGCACATGAATTCTCCGCATTCTACTCACCATTTTCTGCACATTTTAAAACTAGGGGGAAGACAGAGACTTTATTTTGTACAAACCCGGTGACTCATTAGTCCTATTTGGCAGGTACTTGTCTCCCCTAGTAGGAGAAGACAAATTTCCTCTCCATAGCTGATCCAAATGCAGAGGTTTGGTGTTACAGTGTGAGGAACTACCATATAAATGGTCTTGAAAGTGTGTGGAGGCACTCTTAACTCTCAACAGCTTTTTAAATGTCTGCTAGATCATGGCTACACAGCACTCTGGAGCATCAGCCACCCCTCCCAGCTTTGTATCATCAGTGGACTTTCTGAGGATACACCCTGTCCCCTAATCAAGGTCATTGATAGACATGTTGGACAAGACTGGACCAAATATTGGCTGCTGGGGGACACCACTGGTTACAGGCCTCCAACCTGACCCTGCTCCAATGATCGCCACCCTCTGAGTTCTGTCACACAGGCAGCTCTCAATCCACCTCACTGTCCATTCATCTAACCCACACTTCCTGAATTCCCTAATGAGGATGTTATCAGAGACATTGTCAAAAACCTTGCTGAAGTCAAGGTAAACTACGTCCACTAGTCCCCCCTCATCTAGCCAGCCAATAATGTCATAGAAGGCAATCAGGTTGGTCAAACGTGATATCCCTTGAGTGAATCCATACTTACATCTCACAGCAACATTTTTTGTTTATACGTCTTTTGTGATAACATACAGAATGATTTTTTCCAACAGCTTAAAAGGGACAGAGGTGAGACTAACCAGCCTGTAGTTCCCTGGGTTCTCCTTGTTGCCTCTTTTGAAGACTGGAGTGACATTAGCACTCTTCCAGTCCTCAGGCACCTCTCCTCTCCCCCCTGGCCTCCCAAAGATGATGGAGAGTAGTCTAACAATAACATCCGCCAGCTCTTTCAGAACTCATGGGTGCATCCCATCAGGTCTCAGGGCCTTATGGGTGTCCAGTTTGGCTAAGTGGTCTCTAATATGGTCCTTGTCTACCAAGGAAAAGTCTTGCTTTCTCCAGCCTTATCTCTTACCTCCAGGGCCCAGGATTCAAGAAGGCTGGCTTGCTCAGTGAAGACTAAAGCAAAGAAGGCATTCAATAACTTTGCCTTCCCTGTTTCTTTGACCATCGAGGCAACTGCCTCATTCATCATTAATATTGATGTACTGGAAGAAACTGTTCTTGTTGTCCTTGATACTTCTCACCAGGTTTAGTTCCAGGTGGGTCTTAGTTTTCCTCATTGCATTCCTGCATTCTCTGACTTCATTCCTATATTCCTCCCAAATGACCAGTTATGTTTTCCTCATACTGTGAATTTCTTTTTTTTTTTTCCCCAGAAGACCCTTATTTATTCATTCAGGTCTCCTACCTCCACTATTTGATCTCAATGTGTATTTCAAACTATGGAACTTAGGTAATGGAAAAGATCAGATTATTTTTATTGAAGGATAAATTGCACAGTGTGGTGTTTAAGTTGGGAACTGTTGAAACTGCATTTCCCAAGAAGTGAGCCATTTAAAATAATTACCTAGTAGTTTGTTAGTTTTCCATGTGGAGGCAAAAATGTCGAGGGGTAAATACGCCTACCATACTAGTGGTTGCTTCCACAGGTGTTATTATGAAGATTTAATAAGTAGTTTACTGTAACAATATTTTGTTTTTAAAGATGTGGGGCAAGAAGCATGAGTGGTGTAGTCATTAGGATCCAACTGTGATAAAAAATTGGCTATGTTTAATAGTATTTATGAACTGATTTTCTATCACTGAGAACAGAGAATTCTTTCCATTTGACAAATCGCTAATAAGTACTGTAGCTTCATCTTTCCTACTGCTACTTGACATTCTGTTCTCTTTCAGTTATCTATGCATTTTGTCTTTATACCAGTAAGACTATCCACTGTTGGTCTATTATTATGTCAAAATCATCAGCTCCCAGGCTTCCATCCTAACATGGTCTGATAACACAGGGCAGAAGGAATAGCTAGAGCTGGTACTTCTATTGAAAAGTAATTCCACATTTTTAAGTCGTGAATATTCAAAACAACAAAATCTATCTGTGCAACCCATTATTGAAAGTACTGTTTTGGAAAGCCAGTCAGTGAAAATCTCAACTAAAGGGAAATAAGTATGCTAAAAGAGTACCAGTAACTTGTAGATAAAGTAATTAATTTATATATACTCAATTATCTGCCTACATTTCTGTGATAAAAATAATCACATGGTAATATCATCATGATATATGGCAATATGACAAAATTAGACACCAGCTCCATAACAGAAAAATAAAATAATGGAAATTTCTAACCATCCTGAGTGTTTTATATTTTTGTCTCTTATTAGTAACAGTTCAAATAAATCTGCAGTATAATTGCCATTACTTCTTGAGACTTCAGTCAGCCTTTAATTCAGCCATTAACCTTTCATATTGTAGTGTGCTTAAGAAATTATACACACCCCATCCACAGAAGTTATTTAGTTTAAGTGAATGCATATACAATTAAGGATAAACCGGTCAGCAAACAGCATAAAATGGTAATTAAATTATCGGTACTTGGAATAGCTATTAATCAGTTACAAGAGCAGCATGCAGCTTTGACAGGCTTTTAAATTTCTTCTCAAAACAGTCATGCCAACAATAGTTTAGTCTCTTGAAGGAAAGTATGTGTTGTCACAACTTCTTGTGGAAATATTTTTTATGTGTGTAACTATATATGTTTATATATACATATAAAATATACCATTTCCTACTGTTGTTTCCATTTTGTGTTCTTTATGCTTCCTTGTGGACAGTAAGTTCTTCACAGATGAGCAAGGCGTCCTTGTGGCCAAGAGGGCCAGTGGTATCCTGGATTACATCAGGAAAAGTGTGTCCAGCAGATCTAGGGAGATTCTCCTCTCCCTCAGCTCTTCCCTGGTGAGACCACACTTGGAATAATGTATCCAATTCTGGGGTCCCCAGTTCAAGAGAGACAAGGATCTAATGGACAGAGTCCAACGGAGAGAAGCATGGCCAGCATGTAGGGGGAAGTCATTCTGCCCCTCAAATCTTCTCTCATGACACCTTTTTACAGGAGGAACATGGATGTGCTGGAACATGTCCAGAGAAGGGCCATGAGCATGATCAGAGGGCTGGAGCACCTTTCCTATGAAGACAGACTGAGAGAGTTGGAGTTGTTCAGTCTGGAGAAGAAAAGGCTCCAAGGAAACCTTATTGTAGCTTTCCAGTATCTGAAAGGGGCCTACAAGAAATCTGATAATGGACGTTTTAGGATGTCGGGTAGTGATAGGACTAGGGGGAATGGATTCAAACTAGAGGAGGGTAGATTTGGATTAGATATTAGGAAGAAGTTCTCCACCCTGGGGGTGGTGAAATACTGGAACATGTTGCCCAGAGAGGTGCTGGAAGCCCCATCCCTGGAAGTTTTTAAGGCCAGGATGGACAGGGCTCTGAGGAACCTGATCTAGTGGGAGGCTGGAACTATATGATCTTAAAGGTCTCTTCCAACCCTGAAAATCCTATAATTCTATGAGAGCTATAAAGATGATTAAGGGGAGAGAACTGGAGCCGTTTAGCCTTGAGAAAGGAAGGCTGAGAGGGGATCTTATTAATGTTTACAAATATCTGAGATGTGAGTATCCTGGTTTGGACCAGGATAGAATTAATTTTCTTTCCTGTAATTCTAGTTTCAGCTGAGCCTCTTGTAAATAGCCATACTTGCTGAAATGAACTGCAAGATTCTCAGTCAACCTCTGCTTCTAGGACTAATAACACTCAATGTTTATAGTTACAGCTGGAGAATGGTCTGCAGAACCAAGGCCACTGCTCAGATGAGGAACATCTTGTGCTTCAGAAAGAGAAAGGGAGTAAAGAGGTCACGCTTGCAACCCTTCTTTAGGGTGGAGCGGACAAGACGTGACCAAAATTGAGCAAACGGAGTATTGTGTCCCATGCACATCATACTTGGAACATATTTGAGGGAACATAGGGGTCAAGTCCCTTTACTTTTCCTCTTCACCCTTCACCCTTCCCTTCACCTATTCTTCACCTGTTCCTGTTTGCTTCAGCATCCTGAGAGGATTCTGTCTGTTCATCTGCCTGTGGTCCCAATACGTGCCAACCTGAGTCTGTGTGTTCCTGCCTCCAGCTCCTGACTGCTGCTGACTCCAGGAGTTCAGCCCTGGATTTTCCCAAGGCTTCCCTGCAGCCTCCCTAGTGACATGAGTGTTACTGGGGGAAAGTTCGGAGAAAGGTGGTATTTCTTTTTCTGTATATTTGTATATATTTAATAATTTTCCCCTTTTTATCATTACTGCTTCATTAAAGCTGTGTAGTTTAGTTTTCCAACCCATAGCTCTCCTTTATTCTCTGTCCTTTCTTTATCAGGGGGGGGACGGGTGTTAATAAAGAGCATATCTATCATATTTTTGGTGATGTCCAGTAACAGGACAAGAAATAATGGGTTTAAACTAGTACATACAAAGTTCCACCTCAGCATGAGGAGAAACTTCTTTGCTGTGAGGGTGACAGAGCACTGGATCAGGCTGATCAGAGGTGTTGTGAGGTCCCCTTCTCTGGAGACTTTCAAAACCTGCCTGGATGTGTTCCTGTGTGGCCTGCCCTATGTGATTCTGCACTGGCAGAAGGGCTGGATTACATGATATCTAGGGGTCCCTACCAACCTCTAGCAATCTGTGATCCTGTGATGCTATGATTCAAGGTTTTCTATCTAATGGAGGACAGAAGAACACTACAAGATAACAAGACCAGAGAGATTAGGAAATAGAAATTATAAATAACATAGCAAATAATTAACAACCAATGAATTGGCTAGAATTTGTGTGCATAAAACTATGAAATAATTTTTTGTAATCTCTTAAGATATGTAAGAATATTTCATATGTTTCAAACAAAATTTGTTAATAGGAAATTGAACTACCTATGCTCAATAAAATTACCATATTGAAGGGTGCACCTAGCTGTGGTAACCCCATGTCCTCAATTTCTTGTGATTAAACCAATCACTATCAAAGAAACTTATGAAATATTACCTTAAAAAAAGGCTATTGTAAATTTATGCCCTTTTTAACGTATAGATGTGATTCAGGAAAGACCCTTCTTGTTAACATCTTTTGAATCCAGGAAATCAATTATTAGGCTGCTCAGGACAGTTTTTCCCTCAATCCAGCAGCTAAAAGAACTAATATCCTTTCTCTCATTCTTGCAGACATCAGTTCTCAAATTCTCCTGCCATATGTGCATTTTTTATTTTCATTTTGCATAATCATCTAGTTTCACTAAGGGAAATCTTCCATCTGCCTAACCCTTTGTTGTGTGTGCTACTGGTTCACTTTGAAGGGCTTGTCTCCATTTTTGTACGCTGATGTTAGTCCATTTTTGTAGGCTTGGAAAGGGTTACTTTAGTCACTAGGGGAAACTGTACATGATTATTTTGAGCTTACTAGTCTTGTGGGATTGAAAACTGGTCTAAGATTTATGTTTCTGGGATATGTGGGTTTTTTTCCATTTCCTATGATTCATGACCATTGATAACAGGCACACCTGTAATACCTAAAAAAAAAATGAGAAATTATAAGCGTTTAACTCTCATGCCAGCAGTTAATAGAGACAGGCCTAAGTACCTTTAGAAGAACATAACTTTTCATGTAAAACTGTGTAAGATATATCAACATTTGATATTAAACCCATACTTTCAATTCTTATCATAACATAGGCACCCTTCGGAGATACCGTTCAGTTTGTCCCTCAAAGCACAACTTCAGAAACTCTTTTCTGCCTTATGTAAAAATAAAGTCTTAACTTCTGGATGATATGATAGTGAATCCTGAGGTAAAATATGCCACAGGCTTGTGTACTACATTTTTTTTTCCCTTGATTTGTTGGTTTAGAAAGCAGATCTCTTCAAAACAAGCCACTGAATAATATAAGTAAGTGCCTTCTCCCATTCGCATGTTTACCAGGTGCTGAAGTGAGAGCTGAAGAGGGTCGTTCTACAGATACTTTAATCTGTCTTGTCGCTGTATTGTACTGTCTGGTGAGCATATGCTCTGCAACAGAGACACAGCGGTAACTTTAAAATGGTTTAGTTGCTCCTGAGCTAGCCTTGGAAGGAAGAATGTATATATCTGACTACCCATGATCTCAAGGTGTCACTCTTGCAGTTGAGGAGTCTGGATGGTAGATTTTTTCCGCCCTTTATGTTGTATTTCTTTTGAGTTCTTTGTTTGTTTGTTTTTGTTTGTTTGTTTGTTTGCTTGTTTGTTTTCACTCTGGAGATAACAGCTACTCATATTACCTCATTCCAAGTGAAAAAAATTATTACAAATCCCTGGCTCTTTAGAAAAGCCTCAGCTGTTATGTGTTATTATTCTTCAAGAATGCTTTAAGAACATCTTATATAAAAGAAGATGACTTATTAGTTTACAAAGATGTGTGATTAGATGGAGACTTTCTTGAAACACCTATATTTTTCATATTTTTTTTAATAAAGTTTACAAATGGATGGATTTAGGCTGTATTGTTAAATAATGGGTGGCACGTACAGTATTAGTTTATTTAGTAAAATGAAGATCTCAGTGATATCTACAACTCCTTCATTGTGTTAGTAGCATTCAATGACTGTCAATAGTCCTGTTGTAAAATTTTTTCTACTTTGGCAACAATCAGCTTTGTACAAACAATATGTAACATTGTAATTGAAATCTGTACATATAATTTTCCAGAAGCTTGCGTAACTCATTTGTGAAGTCTGAAAAATTCATAGAGAACATCTTTCTCAGAATAACACAGAAATCTTAACAAAATACAAAAACCTACCAGCTTAAGTGAGAAGCTCACCATTTACACAGAAATTATTTTTCTGAGTTTTTAATTGAGCCTTTGAAATTGCAATTTTTTTCTAGAGACATAGAACTTTTATTTATTCATGACCCCCTTGACTGGATAAGACAACTCCCATTTAAGTAAAAAATTGCTGGTCTCCAGCAAAGAGATTCTGAGGTTCAGTAAAGTGTCAGCCAAACATAAGTAACAAACTTACTGTGTCCATGTTTCATATGTACCTGGGCATAAAAATCTCCTAGCCTTACAAATAAAGATATGTAGATGTAGTTCTGTTTTACAGGCCTTTGTCCTTGTGTAGAAGGACTGCCTCAATCATATTGTGTGTTATAAGCAGCCATATTACTGTTTCATACCAGACAGATGTTCAGAAAAATCCCTCTGCATATCTCATTTCTTACATGAATATCAATTGAGTGAAAAAGTGAACATACAATCACTGTCTTGGTAGGCTTGCAGTTCAGTACTTTCACAGAGTCCTTCATTCCAAATTGCCCATCTGTAAACGACAACAGCATCCTAGTGGGATTCTGAAACCCACCAAGGTGCCTTGGTCCCCCTAACAAAGTGCTGAGAATCAGAGACTTCAGTGTTTTGAAATTTCATGATCACCTTCATAGTTTTTAAAATATGCTTCAAGTCATTCAGGGTCTAGCTCTCTATGGGCTCCTTAGAATTCTCACAAGTAGGACTTCCAAGAATTAATTTCACATGTACTTATTCAACACTTATTGAGAGAAGATGATTGAGCAGTTCCTTACCAGCTCACAACACGCTCCTGAATAGCCATCTGAAATGGAAAATCATCCTGGTATAACCCTTCAGCTCTTATTTGCAGGTCTGTGATATTCTTCCCTGATGAATAACGATGGCCTGATCTTCAGCTGTGCAGGACATCGTGTATGTAAGAGGTTCTCAGAAAAGCCTTTAGAAACGGGCTGTTTTCTTGTGCAGGTCCTACAGTTTTGATCAATTTGAAGTGAAGTAGAACTCTGTTAGACTCCTTGGCTCTGAATAATCATAAAGAGCCAATAGTACTAGAAATATATTACATGAAGAGAAATAATTTAAGCACAGGAATGGAGCTGTAAGAACCTCACTAGAGTTGGAATGCTCCTGAAACACATAGGCCAGCTGGAAAGAAGCAGTTTACGCAGCACTCAACTTTTGAGTACAGGAATATGACTACAAAACAAGAGAATTATTGCAATTAAAAAGAAAACAAATACGAAACTTCAATCTTAATTGACTGTGTACTTCTGACATATACAAATGGCAGGAAAATGTTTTAATGTAGCACTACTTAGAAATAAAAAAAACACAGAGACACCTTTAAAGTATGCAAGTATCTTGAGAGACTATTTGGGGCTATTTATTTTGGCACACCTTCCGTTCCATTGCATTTACAAAGTCTTAGGCACATATATACAGACAGTGAAACATAGATAACATGAAAACTGTGAACAGAGAATTCCCACCTGAGTTACTATGGTTTATTTATCTATACAGATCCTCAGAAATGGAACCGTGGGAGACAGGGTAGAGGGGAGTGGAGAAGGGGACAGATGACTCAAAAGGTAATGTAAATTTTGCAGTGTCTGATTTTAAAGCCCTCCTGCTTCTTAGAGTTTCCCAAACTACTGCAAGCATATGAAGTTACTATCTGGCTGTTTGAATGGACAATATGTAAGCTAAATATCTAAGACCACAAAAAAAGGGGATGAAAAATATAGAGGAGAAAACAACCACAACCCAACAACTCATAAGAAGGTAATGAAATTTAGCATGGAGTGCTTGGCCTCCATATGTCCAGACTTCAGATGGGATTCCATCCACCCCAGCTGCCTTGCCAGTTTTCAGCTGCTGTATGGCCGTAAGAGTCTCTCCCAAAGTAGGGGCTATGTCCTATTCGGTATTCACCAGTTGTTGTGTAATGTGCTGAACTGCTGAGCCTTGGACTACATGGCTGGAACTGAAGAGAGTCTGAAAATGTTCAGACCATTGGTTCAGGATGGAGATTTTATCTGTGAGAAGCATTTGGCCAACAGTGCTGAGTACGGGGCTTTGAACCTGCTGTGTTGGCCCATACACTGCTTTCAGCACTTCATAGAGCCCTCTGTGGTCACCCGTAACTGCACACAGTTCAGTCTTTTCTGCTAGGTTGATCCACCGCTTGTTCTGGATGTCTCAAAGTTTCTGTTGGATGCAAAGTTACTGCATGCAAGATGAAAGGCTGCTTTTCTTACATGGAAAGATGGCTGAGCAGGGTGTGCTTGGTGAGTGGTTCTCTTCTTTGTCAAAAATTCTTGGATCTCTTGGTTGTTTTCACCAAACCAATCTTTGCTTTTCTTTGAGGAGAACCCTCAGGATTCATCAGAAGACTGCAGGATGCTATTTTTAATGTGTTGCCAAAGCACTTCAGGAGAGGGATTTATGGGATGCTATAAGTCTAGCTTGAAGCTATATCTAGAAGATGTTTCTCACTGTATCTTTTTGAAGATCATTAACTTTGAGCCTCCTCCTTGGGATGCCACCTCTCTTAGGTTTGGGCTTGAAGTAGAGGGTAGGTTTACATTGCACAAGGAGTTGGTCTGTATGACATTCTACACTGGGCATCGCTCGGGTATGACAGACATCACCAACATTTCTCTGGCACACAAAGACACAGTCAATGAGGTGCCAGTGTTTGGATCGAGGATGCATCCAGGTTGTCTTCAGGCTGTCTTTCTGTTGGAATATAGTGTTGATGAGGATGAGCTGCTGCTCAGTACCAAACTCTAACAGATGTCCATTGCCATTACAGTTTCCAACACCATGCTTGCCTAGTACTCCTTTCCAGGCTTCATGGTTCTTTCTTACTCTGGTGTTGAAGTTATGATCTTATCATCTGAAGGAATCTTCTGGGTGAGATGGCAGAGGTTGGTGTAGAATTTTACTTTTTCTGCACAGTCAGCCTGGAGTGTTGGGGCATAAATCCTGAAGAGAACATATTTCTTGTGTAGTGGGAGGCATAAGGAAATAATGTGATAGGAATGACCTGTCAGCAAATTTTCAAGTTTGGAGGCAATGGAGTTTTTAATCATGAAGCCAACTCCTGAGAGGTGTCTTTCAATTTTGGGTTTGCCTGACCAATACCATGTGTAGCCGGCACCATGTTCTTTAGGACTGCCTTCCTCATGAAGATGAGCTTCATTAACAGCAGAAATGTCAATGTGAATTCATGACAGTTCATGGGCAATCAGAGCAGAACGACACTCAGGATGCCCACTGTCCACTGTATCAAGCATGGTTCTGATGTTCCAACATGCAAGTGTCAATCTGAAAACACCCTTAGGGTCAAGTGTATGCCTTTGTCTCTTTGTCTTTGTTTGACCACATCAGAAGATGCCCGTTGACTGGGGGTAGCCGGTCGGGTAGATGTGGAGATGAGCTTTGGTTTGGCCACCTTTTCTAGGCCCCTCTCTGTATGGAGCAAGCAGTGCTCTCCTTGAAAAAGGCTGCTTGGTCACTCAGGATGCCGAAGAACAAGAATGTCATCTCCTGGATCAGTCTCGAGCAACCAAAGCCCTGAGCCACCTGCATGCAGGGCTGGATCTTCAGCTTCCAGTGCCCCTTTCCCTGCTGATTTCCCTGCCCCTTTCCCCCCTGTTGCTGCAGGGATTTACAAATGTGGGTTTATCCCTCTGGACTGCACTGTGGCTTTTTTAGGTGAGGCACAGCGTGTGTGGAACTGGCCCCACCCTTTACTCCTAAGGTTCATCTGCCAGGGCCCAGCAAGCTTGGATGGTGGCAGTGAAGTCCTCAGGACATGGGTTTAGTTAGGGTATCCTTCTCTTAGATGGATGGCCTTACAGGGCTAAATGAGCTCCATCTACCTGGGTTTGGAGTTAGAGTTGTTCTTCTCCTAGGATGGTTGCCTGAAACCTGCTGAGCCCATCCTACCCATGGACACACATTGTCTGACCCTTCAGTTGTGACCTGGAGGCATATGCCACTGCCAGCAGAGCTTGCAAACTCACAAGGGCACACAAGCTCCTCCCCCACAACAAGGGGGTGCCCGTGGAGGGAGCATTCTATATAGACAGTAGATAAAACAATGCCTGAAAAACCAATCCAGGCATTTCTGAAGGAAAACCACCCATCTCTTCCTTTTCTTTAGTTCAATGAACAATGATATCTAACCATTTAATACAAAATTGTAGTTTTCTACTCCTGATAAAGTCCACCCAACAAACTTTCTTGTAATTTCTAAAGGACAAGCAAGCAGTTCACCTGAAGCCACTTCAGATCTGGACAAATGAGGAACTGTATCGGTATTTTGTCTGAATGGCTTTCAAAATACAAAAATAATACTTTTCTGAAAACAAAAAATAAGTAAACAACAGTAATAGCAGAAATATAATGGGGCAGAGGGTCTTTGGCTTTCAGTTATTAGCATTAAAAAAAAAATGGAACAAAAAGCTAAAATAGTGTGCATTAGGCAAGGCACAAAAGATGAGAGAGAGATGTTTTAAAGTTTTCCACTTCTGCTGTATGTTTCTGGCTGGTTGCCAGAGTTTAAATAGGACATCTGGATGAAAAGGATAAAAGTTAAAAGTTCCTTTCTTTGTATTCTTTATTTAGAAAAGACGAAAAATGTTTAAAATAAGAAGGCAGCAGTAGAAACTATACTACCTACTGATAGCAAACCATAACCAAGTGTCCTAGGGCTAGGTTTTTATAGCAGTGTATTGAACAAGAAGATATAGGGTAAAGATTTTATTCAATTCATTTTTTTCCAGAGATTTTAAGGAGAAAGGTGTTACATGTATATATATGTTGCTGAGATCTAAAAAAAGAAAAACTCAAAAGTCCTTCAAATAGAAAAATGTGTCTGTCTCCTGTAGATGCTTCTTTCAGTGAGATGAAGTGAGAAAATATTGAATGATTTTAAAAGATTTCTTTATCTTAACATGACTAATAGTCACCCAGTAGTTTAACATTGTCTGCAAAAATAAAATGGGGTTTGTGTTTAAGAAAAGAACAACTAGAAATCAACTGTCAGAAGACATTTCCACGCTTTTGGGTTTTGAAAAACACAATAGTGCAGACAGCCGGACACAGCCACTAATCACATATCTTGGAATAGAAAGAGGAGCCTCATAAAAACGTATTAAATACCAACTGGAAAATAGCACAGTAGAGACCAGAGACAGTAGAAACTGCCCTTGTTTTAGAGTGTTTAATACTGGAGGTCCCAGAGGATTCAGATCATTGTCTCTTCTTTTTAGCCAGGCTAAGAAAATTTTACCTTGTGCCATGGGTTGCATTACAGGAAAATGATGAAAAGCTAAGTGAGAAGAGCTTGTTTCAGTGTTAAGGACAATGTCCAGGTGAGTTACCAACTAGTTAGAAAGGTACAACAGGGGACACAGCTGTCGCACAGTAAATAAACAAAATTCTCTGCATAAATCCTATCTCTGTTCTACAGCTACTTACCTAAGCTACATGAACTCATAGATGTTCAACATTTGCCTCTTTCACATAAAAATTATCAGTCATGAGTACTGCTCACAGAGAGGGACTGTAGAGGGCCAGTCACCATATTTGGCCACAATGACCATATTTGGCCACAAAGACTATTAAACATCCATTACATATCTGCCTAATGACAGGGAAAATGGGACCTTTTGCATAGATTTAGCAGAGAACACAGGCACTCCATTCAGCTGTCAAGTGAAGAAAATGTTACAGTATGGATGACATTATTCCTTGGAAGCTCTGTCCTTGACAGCTTACATACTAGTATCTATCACTTAGATACCTGCAGTCAAGGAGTAGGAGGTATAGAGAAGAAAATGTTGAGAAAGCTTTTCATGTTTCTAGCAGGTATGAAAACATTTTGGTTTATGTCCGCCCAGATGCTCAGCAGCAAACACAATACAGATAATGCTGGCAGCACAAGTACTTGATTCTGTATGCTCATTTTTACCACTATAGTAATCCCATAAGTCTCTGCTAAAATAGTTATGTGGGGTTTTTGGTTGTCTGGTGGTTAGTTTTTTGGTTTTTGCTTGGTGTTTTCCAGGGGGTTGAGGTGTCTAGTTAGATTACAAGGGTGGGGATGGAGGGGAAGGGGGAGAAGGTGTTTGGTGTCTTTTGATTGTTTTAAATATGTATGCCTTTGGGAGGTGTTTACACAGGGATCTAAGTGAGCTTCTTTATTGGCTGCCCATACTGGTAAGTGTGCATAAATAAATATGAATATCATAACAATGCGTCTTCTGGCTCTGTGAGGCTAACTTATGCTTAAGCAAAGTGTCATTTAAGTGCCTTTGAATCAGGCATCTTTGTAGATGTTCTTTTTTGGTACCTTTCTTATATATAAAGAAATTTTACATGTTGTAGAGAGACAGTGGCATTTCTTATTTTGTCAGGCTGTAGAAGAAGTTCCTTTAGGTACAAAAATTACTTTCTGTTGATTTCCTGGGTTGCACCCCAGATCCTATCAACTTAGACAGCTTTTAAAATCCCTTTATATTTTACTGGCTGTGATCCATAGAATCTCAATTTCCCCTGTGTTATACAATATCACAGCAACTATATATGGCTTGCACTAATTCAAATTACTTAAAAGTTAATTACTTAAAAATTATACTTTTTCCTCCTTTATGTATACCCTTTAGTTTCAATTATACTCTAAGCAACATCAGTGCTAGACAATGTGATTCTGTAGCAAAGAATAGTGGTTTTATAAACCATACTGTAAAACCTTTACTTTGTTTTGGCATGGGGTATCAGCTTTTTGTCAACCTTTTTATGAAGAAATTTTAGTTGCACAGTTGAAAAAAAAAAACAGATTAAGTTAATAAGAAATTTGGAAGTTATTTTGTTTGCAGTTCAGGTGTTGTTTTTTTTTACTTCTTTATTATATAGAGACAAGTAGTGGAGGTCAAACTATTCCAGGTTTTTTGAAGAATAAAAGTTCATTAAGCTGAGATACTAGTTCTGTTAGAAAGAAATTTCAAGTAAGTAGAGAAATGTGGTTTCAAAATCCATAAAATATTTTGAATTTGGTCACTGTCTTGTATTTAAGGAATTTGGTGTAAATCCCTTATTTCAACTGGACACAATGATTTGAATATATATATATGGCTCTCAGTATTGTAGCATCTGAGAAACAGTATAGAGCATCTGATTGTTATAGTTTAGTTAGTCTGTTCAATGATTATGTCTTGCTGTTTAATGTAAATGTGAAGTCCATTATTCTGCTTTTTAAACATTTACCAGACTATCTTAAAATGAAGTGAACTTTCTTCTCCTATAAATGGTTGTGCAAGTGGTGGTAATATGATTGCAAGATTTCTAAACTTTATTCATCCCATTGCAGAAGTAATATGCTGGACATCTTCCCCAGAAGTTGAAACAAGTTCAGCTAAGAGTTCCTTCCTGGATTTCTGACTGGTTGATTTTATACAATAGCTGCATATCTCCCTAATCTTTAGCTGTCAAAGGGCAATACTTCAAGAAGAATCTAAAATTGTCACACACATTGCTTGGTTTTTCAGTGGTAACTCACACTGCATCACCAACTAGAAAATTTTAAACATTTTCCACTAGTTTTATGAAAACGTCAATGACCCAAAAATGCATCTTTTTTTTTTTCCCAAGAGCAGTTGATGACACTAGGCAGAACAAAATCTTTAAAAAGCTCATAATCTTCTGTCTCTTTATATTTGACAGTTTCTGTTTTGACCACTTTCTACACAGTATTTCCTATGTACAGAGGAAGTAGGTACTAATATTTAGTTTGAATGAAAACAAATTAGGATTTAGAGGGATAACAATTAGATACTTGGTAAGGATGTATTTCTAGAGCTGGCAGGTGCACAAAATTCCCTGCTGAAGAACTTCCATTTCAGCACTTTTTCTCCCATGATCTGTTGTGTGCGGTTTTTTCAGGAAAGGAAATTCAGAAAAGGAAATTTAAGTCATCAGAAACTCACTGAAATATTCCTATATAATATTTCATGTGCATTAGCAATATTCTCACACTGTGCTCTCTGGGAAATATTTTTGCATACATAATGAGACTGAGGTAATTGACCCAACCTGTGTACTTGGTATGAACTCTACAATATTTAATTTATTTTATTTCAAATAATATTTGAGGACAGACAGGAACTTTTTGTGTAACTTTCTCTGTTGGACTTGCAAAATGAAAAAATTTTCTTCTGACCAACTAAAATTGTATAACTAAGTAAAAAATATAGAACTCAACTTGTATGGTTCAAGACAATCGTCTAATCACTAGAATATATAGGTGAGCCTAAAAGCTCAGAAGTGACAGTAGTAACTTAAAGAAACAAAACATTTTTTCTGCAGAGAAAACTGGAAAAATTAGATGAGCTAAACATATTTGCAAGGAGGGGAATGACACTTGGCGGCAGAATTACAGGGAGAAAGTGGTCTTAGAGTAGGCATCATAAATATGAATGTATAGACCTGATAAGCTTCTAGCTAAAACAGAGTGCCAGGGCACCAGCTACTTTGAAGAAAGACCTTTGAATACCATGTGAAAAAAGAAAAAAACAAATTATAACATAACATGATGAGGTAGGAAGAAGACTCTGGATGGAGACTCAGAAGCAGTTCAACTTTTAGCATGAAGAGAAGGCTGAGGAATGAGAAAACAATATGGTTATGGCTCACAGCCAGACCACAAAAGCTTTGAAACCTAAAAGCAACTCTAGTTGCACTCAGTAGTAAGAGACCACAAGTGTCTCTTTTAGGCTTATCCAAGTCCAGTTAAGAGGTAATTACGTTAATTAATTAGCTTAATTAATTGCCTCTTGGATGGCAAGATTTTCAGTAAAATGAGAAATAGCTCAAGTTAATTCAGAGCAGTGATATAATTTGACAAGCTCTACAAAGTCTTGGGTCTCCCATCAGTTAAGTTTATGAATAGTACCTAGTATCTCATGCCTACACTGATCCCTCTAACTACCTCTAAAACACAAATGCACACCTCTTGCTATCATATTTTAATTTTCTTCTGATGCGCTTTTTCTCACCAGGTCTCTCAGGCCATAGATAGAAAACAATATATCCTAAAGATATATATATATATATATATATATATACATACGTTTAAGAAAAATTCTTCTACAATAACATGTGTTATTGTACACAGTCAGGTCTAGAAATGAGTTTACTGAAATATTTGTCTATTTTGTATAGATATATCTACCTGATAAATTCTTGATTAAACTTCCTTCTTTTAGTCTCTTATTAGTATTGTTATAATTTCAGCAGTCTTATTTGTACACTATGGATAATTTTAATACTGTCCTTAATCATGCTTTCTGTGATAACATGTTACATTAATGTTTTCAGAACCAAATATGCTGAGAACCAAGAGAAAGCTCAAACTAATTATGTATTTTTATGAATGTAGTTCTATATGTCCTGCACACTTGAAATACGTTAAAACAAAAGTCAAGGTCAGGTTTTTGCAGAGAAAAAGAAAAGAAACAACTCGTAATGAAGAAGACTACATGAAGTCTTACTTTCTGTCATCTTGGTCGGGGATACTTACCAGGATTAGGGGCAAGAATTGGTGGATCTCTACTTACACCGTTAAGACTACATGAAATAGTTTCTGTCTTTCTGGGTAACACAACATTGACCCTGATATGCTTTCTGTCACCTGCACACATCTCTAACTATCCAATATAGAAACTAGGTACACCTGAGTCTCAACCATCATAGGGGATTTGTGGGCACACACAGGCAGAAACTTCAAATTTTCAGGCTATGCGGAGACATAGATGTCTCTTTAAATTTTAGTTAGAAAAAAAAAACAACAGAGAGCATGACCTGCCTGAGTCTTGTCCTCAACCATTGAAGGGAACTTTTGTATACCTTCTTAATATTTATCACATTCTTATAGTCTAAGATGCCTCTTACAAGACTGCAACTGTAACAGAGCCCAGCCTGCGTGTGAAGTCATACATAAAATATCAGTTGCAATATAAAAGCTCATATAATATATATATAAAAAATATTTTTTAAATGACAGAAACATTCCTCTTTCTTCACCAATCCTTCCTAAGGGGTATTAGTCATAGAATATCATAGCAGAGCATGAGCTTCATCCTGCAGTAGCTGTCATTAAGGCAGTTTAACAACTTGTAGCTTTTTTGGTCCTGTGATAAAATCAACCTGGTGTGCCACATCAGGTAGTCAGGTAATTGGGTCAAGTAATTGTCAATGTGTAAGTTTGATGGACCTGCATGATGTGTTATAGATAGGCTTTTTAACACAGCTACAAGGTCCTACGAAATATTTTATACCTCTTGTTAGTCTTTACATTATTCTTCAGAAATACTGGACTAAATTTCCCATGCAGTTTTTTAAAGAAGACCCATAGTTGTACCACCACATTCCAAGCTTGCATTTACTACCCAGAAGCTGCATACAGGTCACTGACTGTGAAAATAGTCAGATACCTACAAGCTAGGTGTCAATTTTAATCTGTTTCATGCCGTGAAAGGAAGAATATAAGAGAAAAAAGAAGTTACCAGTTTCTATAGTTTTAATTAATTCCCCCTCCTGATATATACGTATGTGTATATGTGTGTGTGTAAACCTTCTCACTAAGGAATTCTGCATTATTTAAAGTAGGTTCCTAGTCAGGGCTTTTGCTATGAACTGATTTTCCTTGTTTCTTAGGCTGGTAGAAGTGTACCTGAATGGCAGATCAAATTATTAGTTTTAATAATTTTTTCCCCTAATACAGATAATCTTGCCAGAAAAGGTCTTTGTAGATGTTTACATGATTCATATTCTGAAGTATGTTGCCTTGTTTCTCATGCAATGCAGATGGAGCCCAGTGCTTTGCTTCTCTCTAAAATAGAAAATAATTTCAAGTTTTGAATGTATTTTTCCTAAATCCTGCCTAATCTCTGAATTTTTAGTATAATGGTCCTCAATAACTTCTGGAAAGCAGATATTACAAAAATTAGCAACATTATTCTACAAAACTACAATATCCTTCCTTCACTTATCTTTACAAGAGATTTACAAGATTTATTTTAGAGTTTAGGGTTTGTTAACATAGACAGATATGCACAAAATCAACATCTTTGCTCCTGTTGCCCTTTTGCACCATGGAAACAGGACAGTGTTATTAAGTTCTCAGAAGGGACTACTTTCTAAAATATTATTTATATGAACTAATTTTATTTGAATATTAAAACCTGTAAAATTGGCATGATGTATCCTTTTTTTTTTTTGTAGTTCTGGAGATCTATACACTCTTGTAGCAGGATGCCTAACTCCTTCCCATACAGGGGTAGCAGAGGCTATGCAAGACTCACTGAATCATGTAAGTCAATGATCAGTACCATATTCCTACTCAAAATGCAAAAAAAAACTGGGAAGATATATATATATATATATATATGCATAATTTTTTTTTCTGCTTCCTTTCTTCAGTTCTGGAGTAGTCATGAAGAAACACGTTGTTAGTTCTTTATGTGTCTTGTACATTATGTCAGTAGATATCTTCAGCAGTTACAAACAACGAACATTCTGGCACTTGGAAGTGACATCACCTCTCTGATGTCATCTGTCTAGTTTAGGGTGAGGCTAGGAACATGAAGCTGACCATAATTAATTATACACTAAATTTGACTCCTGTTTTCCTATTAATCCATTAATTAAAAAATAACATAAATATTAATATGAATATTATCCATTAATATAAATACTAATTATGATATGTGCTGACAACAAGACAAAACATTACATAAGAGGGAATTTAGTTAATAACTTCTATGATTTTTAATACATCTGTAACAGCAGCCCTCTACTCTCATTCTAATAGGTGACGTTCATATTTGGTCAGGCAATTGTCACAGCATTTTGGTGTATCAATTTTGAGAAGAGAATTGAGCATAATAATCTGAAAAGTTTCACACAGTGCAAACTGTTTTTTCTTCTTAAAAGGAAGCCAAGATAAATCTGGCCTCATAAAGAAAATTTTGATATGAAAATGGAGAAAAACAAGATATCATTTTGGTCAGACCGGAAGCCTGGGTAAAGGAGACACTTTTCTAATTCTGTGCATTACAGTAGCAACTTTCTGTTGTGGTTTTATGCTGTTGCAGTGCCCTCTGTCTTTTAATGTTGCTATTTTCATTTCATTATCCCACAAGATGCATTGGTCTTTAGAATCATGAAAGTTTTGGCTAGTATTTCTGTTCTTTGACTTACACTCTTTACAAAAGAAAAAAATCATTAATGAGTTCTTCCAATAAACTGGGATCTATTTCACATCTCTTAGCAATACACGAGTTATTTAAGCCATTTTTCCATGAGTCTTATTTATACTAATGTATATATAGACTAAATGTATCCATTTCGGCAGCTGAGAAAACTATACAGAATGAAAATTAAAAGTTACCAGGTACATTATTTTAATAGCTGACCACATCGTCTTTTCTGATAACTGCAATAATGTTGAGATGATATTAAGATAGTTCTCACTTAGTAAGTAATACTGTTAGCATTAAATCCAGGTAATTTTATGTTGTTCAATACACTTAAGAGACATACCTACCCCTTTGGCCCATGTCACAAACAATGTTCTGAAGATGTTCTGTCTGAGGAGTTCTGGTTTCAGACATCCCATCTTCAAGTGCTGGGATGCTGGAATGCTATCTTCAAATATTGAAGATACAAAGCAACAACATAGACAAATTATTTGAGGCAAGGTCCTGTTTTCAGTGGGAAAGAGGGTCCCCCTGTTATATGTAGAAAAGAAAAGGTTAGAAAAGGAAGTGCTGAAAATACCTCAAAATGGCAACATTCTAAAAATACCTATGCATATAGCTTTTCCATACACTGTGAGATTTGAATTATCTTAAAAAAACCCGTATGACCTGCTTTTGCTTGAGAAGACTTTGTTAGTTTGTTAAAATGCTGCATATTTCTTTATCTCAGCCTTGTACTTTTGTATGTAACACATTCAGGTGAAATATGCCATGTGACACCAGTTCTTATGTTTCTTATTATAGGAAATCATTCCCTTCCCCCCACCTCCTCGCCCCCCCTCCCCTTTTCACTCTCTTATTTCCTCAGTATTACAGCATCACCCAAGAGAGCTCTAAATGATGCATGGCTAGAACAAAGGCAAGGGAATCTAGGGCACTGCAACAGGACTATACAACCTTGGTTTCTGCTGTAGAATGTAACAATGCAGAGTATTAAACATTTACACATTTTTTTGTTATCAGAATTGCTTATCTTGTACTTTTTTTAATAATAACTCCTTTGATTTTACTGTAGCATGCAATCTGCTCTTAGCAGGAAAGAAACACAAAAGAAATGTTTCCAGCACCAGATAATATTTTTCCCACAGAGAAGCAATTTATATACTTTTAAAACAAGGAAAATAAAACCACAAAAAAAAACAGTGGGAAAAAAAAAATATATGGAGACAGCAGATATGCCTCTCCTCTTTACCATTCTCTGAAATCTGATTATATGGGATTATTTGCAGCAATTGTACAGACAGGAAAAAAAACCAGTGTAAAATTTGGGAGGTACTTAGCTAATCTTAAAATATCACTTGCAGAATTGTCTTTGTTTCCCGAAGCATCTATTTTCAACACCATTAAAGAGTGTTCATTGTATAGCAAGCCAAACAATAGGAAAATGTCTCTCTAGCAGTGTTTTTCATTAATTTTTCCCATATGTCTTTAAAAATAAGTTACAAGTGAAAATTGGAAAAGTACTTACATAAAAGTTCAACCTACCACAATGCCCAGTGACAAGATATTTTCAGTACTGTCCTAGCAGAACTCAGGTCTGAGTTCTAAGACTAAGGCCATGGACCTAGATGCATTAGGTCAGTTATTTGGCTGGCAAATCACTGTTAAGATGGCAGAGGAAATGGCAATGATGATTAAGTACTTGGTTTTGTTCTCTGTGTGATAGTAATGAACTAATGGTATCACACATTACAGTGAGGTGCTGTGCTTAGACAGGCAGTTAGTTATCTTGGAATAGTAGCTGGAATTTGTCTGCCAGGAGGCCTAGGACTCTTTTCTATCAAATATGGGTGTTACACAGGATGGAATTTCTCCAGCAGATTGCAATTAATCGCATACAACCTGTTCAGATTTCCCTGCTGTTTCAGACAGATTTGACACTGTTTTTACCCTAAGTTCTTACATAATAAAACTGTGAATTCTTTTGTCCTTGCAATGCCTCATTCAGGAGTCAACAGGGTGCCATACACAGCAGGAAATGATCAATATATACAAGATAAGCATATGTTTGTGAAGGGCTTATTTCCTCAGTAGATGTGAGGAGTATGGTGTGCAGACCCACTCCTGTACTGAGGACCACTAACTTCTGTTGGTCTTCTACACGCTGGGAAGGAAATGTGTACTGCAAACAGGTGTCACCCACCAAGACATTTCAGTAATAGATAGATGTAGACCTCATCCTGTAGCTTTTAGTCTGGGTGCAAGGTTTACTTCCTTTGCAGAGTTCTACAATAGAAGTATTAAACTGTACCATGGAATTAAAAGTTGTGTTACCATAAAATGAATTCTATCCTGGATGTACTCTAAAGATTCCCACTGATTCCAACAGCTTCAGATATATTAGAGAGCAAACCAGTCTGATACAACAAGAATGTTTTCCCTATCCACAACACCTTCAGGAAATTGATTTAAGTCCATTCACTCAATTCAGACTATTAGCTTCAAATCCAAGGAAGGAAACCAAAATCAATATAGCTATTTGAGAAGCTGACAATGCTTGCACTTGAATTCAGGGATATTAGAGTACACAACTAGCACTTATTGATGTATGTGTAAAGATAATTAATATCATGTAGTTGCATCACCCCTACCAGGAGTTTAATATTTTCAAGGATACTATAAGATTTTATTTTCCTTTTCCTACAAAAAGATCCCAGGTGAAAGGGATCATGCTAAGTAATCCATTTTAGGTAGCTCAGTTACACCTGAAACAGTCTCCTGTGCGTAGGTTTTCTTTCTGGTCATTGTCTCAAGAAAAAAAAATAGTTGAACAAAAATTTAGCAGACTGTCTCATGTGGTTATGCAGCATACATATACTTCCAGGTACTGACAGGAGTTCTGCTCAGGCTAGAAAAATGTAATTGATCATTAATAAGTTAATAAATTTATTAAATTGATTGGTTAAAATAAGTATGAATTTTATATGAAAACATCAAGAAAAGGTTTTGTTAAGAAACTGCTAAAATTTCACAAACTTATGAATATCCCTCTAACCTAATCTTTTAAAAACAAGATATTTTGACTGCTATAAACAAGCATGTTTATTAGCTATAAGCATACACCCTATATACACTAGATATAAAGAAAATCACAATTCAACTGAAATTTTAAAAAAAGTTTACTTAAGAAGATTAAAATAAATTTTATTTACAGCAAAGCTTACTGTAATGCCTTTTTAACAAAACTACTGCAACTACACTGACTTTTTTTACACAGAGTTTTTCCTGCTCATCCAGCTGCAATAATGGAGAAGGAGGCCAAGTATCTGACAAAAAAGAAATCTTCAAAGTCATTCATGCTTTTGCTGTGATGTGAGGCACTATATCACCTTAAACCAAGGCCAAACACTCTCTTTTTTTTCCCTCTAAGAAGAACACCTCTTAGTTGCATCCTCTTCCCTTTCAGTTTGTATGAATATAAAAAAGAACTTTTCTTACCATAGTGAAAATGAAAATTTATTTTACTTGAAGAATGTACTAGACTTTAATTTCTTAAAATAGCTGGGTATGCTTTTTTAATTATAAAGGTCTTTCATAACTTAGTGTGGTAGCCCACTCTCAAGAAAAGACCTCCAGTTTCTTATGTTGCTAAAAAGAAAGAGTGTATTTTTTACTCAGAATTGGTGCACTGTCAACTATCTGCATTTAAACTGAGTGTCTCCAAAACGGTTTATGTAACAGAGTTCAGGACCACTAGCTTTCTTGAGTGCCAAAAAATGGACGTTCTTTATTTTATATAGTTCATTTATATAGTCCATTTATATAGCAGCAGGGTGCTGCTACTCTTGGATATGAGACAAGCAAGGTAAAAATTAGAACTACACAGGAAAGAAGGTTGAGAAGCATAAAAATACAAACTTAAAGAGAGTTATGTGAAAGGCTCATTAAAGGTCTCAAAGTGTAACTGTCTATTCAAAATCTTTTAATTAAAACTAAAAATAAAAGTGTTAAAAAATTTTAACAGATGAGCTAAAGAAAAAGATGGTTTTATATAATCCCACAGGCTTCAATCTTGATAATTCCATTAATTTTTAATTATCTTTTACTTCTTTGTTGGAGGCATTCTAAACATTTTAATTTTTGGTAACTGAAAGAATAAAAACCTCTGAGTTTAAAATATCCTTTCTTTTTCTCATTTTGTTAAAGAAAAATAAGTATCCAGTCTTTCAGTTTGTCTAACACAAACAAAAGGTGAAATGATTATACAGTTTATTTCTTCACCAATTCAAGATTTATTCTGATATCAGATTGTACTGTGAACCTACCAGGATTTATGAATTACTCAACAGTCAACATAGACCTGTATATATGAACTTATCTTCCACCAACAGATGACACGACAGCTCAGTATAAGAAACACAGATTCAACGATGTGATGAACGGGGAGGAAAAATTAAGAGAAAACAGCAATAAACTGTAAGACCTTTAGTGAAATGAGTTGAGACACACTGCAGCAGTCTGTTCCAGCTGTTGTTTTTTTTTTCTTTTTTTTTTCCACAAAAGCTTTTCCATTCTCTTTTCCAACAAATCTCATTGCCATAGTCCTTGATGGAAGCATAGTTTGAGTCAAGGTCAAAAACCATCAAGACAGAATGGAGAGGAGGCAAAGGTGGAGGGAGCTTTACGCACTAGTGTGGTCAAACCCTTTATGAAATCACAGGAGGATAAGAATTTGCAGAGGAAGGAACAGGCCTGTGTGATCTGTTATGGTCACGCAGGATCAATTTGTCTAATACATGGATTCAGACAAGGATTCTTTTTTTCTTTTTTCATTCTTTCTCTCTCTCTCTCTCTCGCTCTTTCCCTTCCTTCCTTCCTTCACTCCCTCAGTCCCTCAGTCCCTCAGTCCCTCACTCCCCTATAAATGTGATTCCCACAGTTTTAATTTCAATTATCTAGGTAAACTTTATTTTCTTTTAAAAAGTATGGTAATTTTTTAAATGTCTGTTTGATTTTTTTTGTCATAGGAAGTTTCATTTTCTGCACTGCATTAGAATGTTTGCTGTTAATGCTCCACTTAGATTGTATTTGCACTGATATTTATTGAGTAAGCATTTGATTGCCCTTTTCACATGCCATGTTTGTTTTATAAGTACAACTAATTTTGTTGCATGCTTTGGATTATGCACTTTACTTTATAACTAACTCTTATTTCCACGTCATCATGCTGTTACAAAATGCTGACTTTAAACCCATCCATATTCCTTTCCTTAGACTCTGCTCACACCTATGTGTGCTAAAAAGCCTTAATTTTTTCCTCTATTTAGTTCTGTGTAACATTCTTTTCTACATAAGTAAAAATATAAAACTGTATATTAATAAAATGTGTAATAACATATTTCTTGTATATGCTCCCATATGAACACATGTACTTTCCTTTAGATCCTGAGGCACTGATTGGCTCAATATTGAATTTCTATTTGTTCATCCATTCCATGGTGTGACTTACCAAAAAGAGGGAGGAATAAGCCCCAAAGGCCTTTCACAAGAGATAAATGTATATAGTTCATAAATTCAAACCACAACACCCCTTCAGGCACCTAGGGCCGTTATTGGTAGCCAGAGCACATATAGCCATTAATTACAAACCTACAGGTCCTCTGCACCATGCCAGGCAAACTGTGGATTACAACAGCATAGGAAGTCCATGCAAGTCCAAGATAGCTGTAATCCAGTATTGAGTCTGCTTTTAGGGCTCTGTTCTCTCATATGCATCTCATTGCTTTAGTTACCCAGTAAAAATGGAAAACCAGCACAAATTTGTCCTTTGATTCCTGCTGACAGAGCGCTATTGCCTTCTTGTTCACGATGCATCTGTTCTCTCTCTAGCATTTTCATTATGTAACTTTAAAATGCCTCAAAATAGTCCCACGGGGTTCTAGGGAAAAGTTCTACAGTACTTTCATCTGTGTTATTTTACAGATATGTATAGAACTATGGCCAAGAAGGCTAATGATTTTAGCAAACCAGATCCCAAGACTGTTCTTCCCTCAGAATAGGCCCTGGGCCAGACTCTGACTGGCACTGCTATCGGAAAAGATAAAAAGATCGCAATGGTGTTCTCTTCCTACACAGTTCCTCCCACAATGATCAGACAAAATTACAGATCCTGTATTAGGCAAGATCTGAGGTATGAGCTCAGCTATGGGTTTTGATTTAATGATACTCAACAGCTTACTTAGCTGATTCTTTCTTAGCTTTTCCATTGTCCCATATTGTGGCCTTGATTAAATAACTCATCTTAGTATTCTTCATCCCTCCTACCTCCTATGGGAAGATATTTTAAGGAGAAAAAAACAAAAAGGTCAAGGTGTTATCTGTCCAGTTTCTACTTTGTCCATTTAGATTGCAAATTTAGCTGGACAACGTGTCTTCTTATGCATTTATCTCACAGGCTCGCACCATCGGGGCACTGGTCCCGCTGACAGCACTTGAAAAAACATTAGTCATATACTCCCTACTTAAGTGATTCTTTGTATTCCCCTATGCAGTTCTCAAGTCCATGTTCTCATCTGGTTATCCAACACCCTTGAGAGAAGAACATATTTTATTTCACTGCAAGGAAGGATGTAATCTTAAACTGATTTTGTGGAAATCAATGAATGTGCTGCAAACATGGAGAAATATTGCTTCTTCTATGTGCAGGTAGAAGAAGAAAATCATGTGCGGGTAAAATGAATTCTGCTGTTTCTTGTGGGTTTAGGCAGAATCAAGTAGTCTATTACCATACTGGCAGAGTCATCAGTCCTTTAGGAGGAGGCTAAGTAAAACAGTTGAAAATATGCCAGTTATCAAGTAAAAAAAAGCCATGTCTCCTATTTCCAGTTTTGTGTTGTTTGTTTTTTTTTCAGGGGGAGTGGGTGGATTTCCTTCAGGTTGGAGGGTTATTTTTGGTTGTGGGTTTTATTGTTGTTGTTGTTTGCTTGGTTTTTGGCTTGGGGTTTGGGGGGTTTTTTTGGTTTTTTTTTTTTTGTTTTTTGTTTATTCTTTTTAGTGTAAATGTACTTTACAATGGAAAGAAACTGCTTGAGTATTTTGCTTTCTTTCATGCAATTAAAGGAGTCTGTTTACTTCACTGCTCAGGGCAAAATGAAATATAGAATCATGGAACTGTTATTCTTTCTCCATTACAAAAGTATCTGGCACAGAAACAGGAATGCAGGATGTACAGATGGAAGATGTAGTGACTAATTCACCTAGCATCCTCTGTCACTGGAAGCTAGAATTCCTCACTCTTACGAATAGCTTATTTGAGGGAAAGAAGACATAGAACAAACTTATGTTCAGCTTGGTGCAGACTCTAGCAAGACTCCTAATGAGGAATTTGAGTTTATGGCAGATAAAGCTGATCACAGTCCTAATAGGGAACAAGAGAAAATTCTTCACTACTGTGAGTGCACTGTTATTGGGAGCAGACAGTAGTAACAAAACCACAGTTATTAAGACAGGTAGGCAATTTGCAAATTTCAAACTTCTTTGAAGCACACAAAAACCCAAAGTCAAATAATTTAGCTGGGAAGTTTGCAGTAGTTTTTATTTCAGTACCCTCCCTGCCTTCTTCCGCTATTCTGTTTTCCCTTATCTATTTATTGCTAAAACTGGAAAACTGGACATCAGATCCAGAACTTTTGTCCCTCAGTGCTGCCTCCAGAAGAGAGCTGACTAGACAAGCTCCTAGGACAATGAAAAGACAGACTGGTTAAGAAGGACTACTGTGATTCTGAGAATTCATTTTGTTATTTAAAACAAAAAAACCCAAAAACTAAAAACCATCCACAAGTAAAAACCAAAACCAGACAAATAAACAAAAAAAAAAAAACCAACAAAAACACTCCAAATAAACACAAATCAAATCTCTCCCAAAAAAATAATTTCCAGGCATTCTAATTTTACCCAGTTTAAATTGTGGAATTTCAGAATCTGAAGGGGAAATCAATTTTCAGAAGTGACTGTTCTGAGAAAGATTATGATCAAGATGGTCACAGATGTTTTTCCTTTTTTCGTCTTATAACATGTTGGAAAAATAAAACTCCTGAAAATCTAAAATGTCTCCCTTGTCCCTCATTGCCAAAAAAAACCAAACCCCCCAAAAAGCGCTGTAGAAACCTGATCTGCCTTGTTAACTTATTATTTCCAGAAGACTGTACTAGGTCCGTCCATGAAAACAGATTAAAAGTTTTCCAAGTACTTTTTAAAGCATTCCCCTCATTTTCATAAATAGTGTACTTTTAGCCACCACTGTTTGCAGCTCAAAATAAGAAAGGATCTTGCCTTAATAATATCTTCTAAGTTCTTGATTTGGTTCTATAGAATCAGATTTTTATATATACTGCAAAACATTTAACTGCTTTATCAGTGGCTCAATATTTTCCTCTTAACACTCTGGTAGTGATTAGTTTCAAAAAACTAGTCTTGAAAATAATTAAAGTTTAGCTGTAGAATACATACATGTACACATTAAGTAAATATTCTTGTTATAAAGTCAAACACTGCTTTAAAAAGGAACATTCAAATAGAAGGTAGTATGAAAAAATGGAAGGAAATATACAACACAATAGTGGTCCTTAAAGATTTTTATTAACAAAAAGTATACATGAACATAACCTGTAGAGAAGAAAGAATCTTTTTTTGGAGTGATACTGAGGGTTAATTAAAGGAAGAAATTATTTTTGCAATAAATTTTTTGCAACTCTGCAATCTCGTAGGATGAATTTCACATACGTTCTTGAACCTGTGTTCCACTGCAGTAGATATATTGCTCTAAGTAACTACAGTGACTCTTTTTCTTTTTAAAGATAACCCATACTTTTTACATGACTTGCAAGGCTTTGCAAACGTCTTTAAAAATATTTATTTTTCACAGCAAGTAATTCAATATGGAATAAAACCACCATGAAGAGTGGGAAGATACAAAGAAAAAAAGAATACTTAAAAAAAAATTATTATTTTAAAAATATTTAAAGAATAGAGAAAAACAGTGTCTGAATTTGATAATGTTGCACAAATTTCAGGTGCCAGATATTCAACTGGAGAGTGATGCTGCTTTCATAAATACATACACAAATGTATATGTATATGTATATGTATATGTATATGTATATGTATATGTATATGTATATGTATATCTATATCTATATCTATATCTATATCTATATCTATATCTATATCTATATCTATATCTAATCTATATCTATATCTATCTATATCTATATCTATCTATATCTATATCTATATCTATATCTATATCTATATCTATATCTATATCTATCATCATCTATATCATCATCTATATCATCATCTATATCTATATCTATCTATATCATCTATATCTATATCTAATCTATATATACATCTAAATCTATCTATATCTATATCTATATATCATCTATATCTATATCTATATCATCTATATCATCTATATGTATATCTATATAATCTATATATATATAGATATATATCAACAGCAGGTACTAAAAAAGCAGTTGATTTTAATACAAATTGGGAGAAAACAGTTTAATAGGAAGTCTTTGAAGTGTGTGATTAGCTTTTCTATGAAAAAATCAATTGGAAAAATCACTGTATTTGCTATCGTCAAATCATTAACTTTTTCCACTGTTTTAATTTATTTATTTATTTATTTATTTAAAAAATTTATTGCATTCCAGTAATATAAAGTAGTCGTTAAATTGTGTGACTTCATGATGGAACACTAAAAGCACTATGTATTAATCCGAAATGCAGAAGCGTAAGTTTCAAATTACATTTATGGGTATTTTGTTGAGAATATTTAGGATTGTAAGATCACAGGGAGCATTCAAAGTACTTAGCAACACAGCTGCTCAGGCACAATACACCCACTCACATATTCTACAGAAAGGATTTTTTTGATTTCCCCCTCCCATTTCGCCTTCTCCAATTTGTTCTAAGAAGTAATTAGTTCAAATTAGTCATCATGAGACTTGTTACCATAGTTTAAGTGAAAGACTAAAAAACTCTGAAACCATGAGGATTGAACAGAAATTAATTATTGAATATTTTGTACCAGTTTCAGTGTAAAAGATTTGAACGTTCTAGTCTAAAATATAGCTTGCTTGTAGAGGTGCATAGCTTCAACAGCAGGCAGGTTATTACCTTTTTTCCTTTGGGAACGAATCATTTTCTGTAGTCAAAGATTCAATAAAGAACACTCTGAGGCCATCTATGGCATATTCACAAGGATATATAAAGTCTATCAGAAAGAAAAAAACAAAACATGAAAATGCAGCAAACTTAGGAGTAGTCTGAATGCAGTATTTGCATCACTGATGATATCAAGGCTTCCTCCTTCATACTGTTCATGAAAAATAAAATTTAAGGAGTAACCTGATGCACCCCTTGTACAAGCTGTGGGGCCAGCCTGAGTAGTCTAGGAACATAGTCATTCTGTCTAATCAGTAGGTATAAATTAATGAGCCTAACTTTCCGTAATAAACTTTGGACATTCAGGAATTACCTTATACTATAAATTTTTTAAAGTCTTTGTGACACAGAAACACTGTCCTAGTAATTACTACAGAAAGGAGCAGTCTCCTCAAATGTTCTAAGGTCTTTGTGCTACAATTTCTAGCTTGGCAGATTGAAACTGCAACCATGTTGCCTTGATCTTGCTTCTGGGTTTATCATCAAAGAGTCTATAAAGGCAACTCAGAGCTCAATGACAAATATCCTTTCCATAATAAACTTGATTTGTGTACCCACAAATCTCCCTATTGTTGGAAAACTGCATATGTCTCTCAGGAAAAGATGGTAAAATCTTTCTGCATGTTCCATCTGCAAATGGTAATCCATCTCACTAGCACAATTGCACAGTAATGTTTAGTCTGCACCCTAATGAGTCCCAGATCAATGGCTGTGACATCTCTGTTTCAATATTGGTGAATCTGGCCCTTGAGCTGCTGCTTATTTACACTGCCTTAAGCGATGCCACTGTCATAGGACAGGCAACAATCAATATTTCGTTATTAAAACCTTCAGCTTGTTCTGACTGGTCAGGAAACCCAAAGTTTTGAGTATTGAAAATGCATTTTTTAAAATGATCTTTATCGGGGTTTTTATCTTGATTTTTTATCTACTCAGTATAATGTAGCTATATCTTCAGCTTCCCAGAACTTAATGTTTAATCTTCAAGAGTTAAGGACATTGCAGATTTTATGTTATCGCAAGTTATCTAAGGCAAGATATCATGCTGCAAGAATAAAATGAAACATATATATATATATGTATTTTAATTTAAAAGACAAAAATCTGTGCAGAAAAAATTAGCAAGAATTTAAATTAATATCTACACATTTGTTAAGATATCAACACCTAAAACTGGAAGATAAAAATACAAGTATCAGTAAGTTTTCACTTATAACATACTCCTAGTTTATTGCTTGCTTGTTTTTAAGACTTACAACTGTAAGAGTTGTATTTTGGTTTTCGTCTGGGAATATTAAAGTCAATAAAGCCACAAATATTTCTTTTCTTTTTAAATTTATCTTTAAAAACAATTGTCTACATTACTTTCTTAGTGAGTTCTACATTACTTTCTTAGTGGGTTCTACATTGAAAACTACTTATTTTTCAGCAGTAATATCAAGAAAGTTTTACAGATTTGTGATTCTTAAACACTACAGTCTGAAACCACTTCAAAGCCATAATTACTCAAACACAGAGAAGCAAAATTCATTATATATTTATTGTACAATGAGTCTAATCTTTTGCAGATTGACAAATAATTTAACTATTGTGGGAAGCTTCTCTTTTAATTATTTCATTAATTGCTACAGAGACCTTAAACTAGCGTATCACTTTTTCTTATTTCTAATGTTTGACTCAAAATAATTTATCATAATTATTCAGTGAAGGTTAGGCCTATGTACCAATTACAAATAATTAAAAAAAGGAGGTAGCACTAGTATCTAAAGTACAAGAAAATATTCTCTCTGTTTCTGTGGGATCGATTTTAGACAAAAAAAACCAAACCAGATTTTATTTTTTAAGGCACGACTAAAATGCTTGACTGAAGTGAAGAATTTTAAAAATTAAGACATTTACAGATTTTCTGTTTGAGTGCTTTTTATTATTATTTATTATTGTTCATTACTGAGATAAAATATTCAGTTGTTTTTATTCTGTTTCTGAATAGATGACAGCTTGCAATCTTTTTTTAAAATTATAAACCTAAACAATCACATTTCAAAATGTAGTTGAAAAGCATTTGCATTTCCTAGGATGGAAATATCCCAGTCTTTGAAGTAATAGGTTAAAATGTATTCTTTCTATTTTTCATTTGTGTAAACTATTAAAATACTTCCTCAAGAAAATGTTTTTTAAAAATTTAAAAAGTAAAAAAAACAAAAGTTACGGCTTGGTCTTCCTCAATCATCCGTTTGAAGCTTAAATGAGAAGGTGGAGGGATGTTGCATTTCTCACTAAATTAAAGAAGTAGTTCTACCTTTTTCAGCTATTAGTGGATAATTGCAAGTGTTGATATGATAAACATGGAGCAGAAGTGAGGAAAGGGTATGTTAGAAATAAGCACTCCTAAGGAAGCTTTTCTGACAACTGTGAGGAACCCAAAACAACAGAAGATATTGGTCTTATATACTAGTAGTCATAATATACAGGGTGCAAGAAGTAGTGGAAAAACAAATCTGTCGTAAGTGGTATAGTAAATACTAAACAGAAGAAAAACTTCTATGGTGAGAAAGAGATGCACATTTGCACAAAGAACAAAAGTGTGTTGAAAATCTGGAAAAAATAACACAGCAATCATAGAAGCAATGTTTTAAACTAATTATTCTTAATGAAAAATGCAATAGGCTGTTCTCTGAGAAATTAATGAGGAAAACAGTGAAGTTCAATATCTATTAGATTTAATTAATACTTTATAATTATTGAAAGGGTAGACCATGTGAAGATAAGTCATCTGAAACAACAGCAATGTGTTTGCAACAGTTGTGATTGCGTCCTGCTGGAATAAACAATCTTATAATGAGAAATCTAAATGAAGATGCTTTAATAAAGACAGCCACTCCCTTTGTTTTTTGAAAGACAAGTCAGTTAAAACAGCATTCCTTGGAGAGGAGGGAATGTAACCTTAATGTTTTGGTGGGTTTTGTTTGTTTTATTGTTTGTTTTCACAAGAACTAAGAAGGCAGCATAAGGTAGACAGTCTCTCTTCTCTAAATAATGAAAAAAAAAAAATATTTTCCTTACCAATCCAATGATTGAAGTAGAATGACAATAAATGACATAAAATAGATAGCTTTAATTCTGTATCTTGAAAGACCAGCTCTGGTCTGCAAGACTTGAATCTCCAAAGATTTTGCATATAGCTCTACTGAAGATAAATAATGAAATTAGTTACCCATTTCTGAAAAGTCATGAAGCACATGTAAATATTGTACTAATGTCTTAAAGTTCTAATATGATGACACCCTGTCTCCCAACATCCTGCCCTTGACAAGTATCGACAGCATTAGCACACTGGCAGCACTGACTCCTCACACCCGGTCCCCTGACCTGTAACATTGTCAGCAGAGGCGAGATGCTGTTCATATTTTCCAGGCAAGGTATGAACAATTGTTTGATTCACACAGGTGCTGGTGGAGCCAGGAGGTGGCACAACTCTGACCTGCATTCAAAATTTTTTGCATGATTGACTCTTGCTGCCAGATGACGCAGGGCATTAGGTGTTCCTGGCAGTGCACCATAGAATTACAGAATCACAAAATGGTATTGTTTGAAAAAGAATCAAAGATTCTGTTTAAGTAGAGTCCAACCATTAACCTAACTACCAAGTCCAATGTTACATCCTATTCCTAAGCACCTCATCTACATGTCTTTCAAGCACCTCCAGGGATGGTGATTCAGCCTCTTCCCTGGGCAGACTGTTCCAGTGCTTAATAATTATTTCAATGAAGATGTTGTTTTTATATACCCAATTTAAATATATATCTAACTTATATATTTAAATATATATCTAATGTAAATTTAAATATCTAATTTAAGCGACCCCCAGTGAAACCTGAGACCCTTTTCTCTTGTCCTTATTATTAGGGAGAAGAGACCAACCCCCACCTAGTTACAACCTCCTTTCCACTTGTGGAGAGTGATAAGGTTTCCCCTCAGCCTCCTTTTCTCCAGGCTAAAAAACCCCAGTTCACTCAGCTTCTTCTCATAATACTTTATCTCCAGACCCTTCACCAGCTTTGTTTATCTTCTCCAGACTTTCTCCAGCAACTCAATGTCTTTCTTGTGGTAAGCAGCTCTGAACTTAACACAGTACTCAAGGTGCAGCCTCACCAGTGCCTTAATACAGTGAGATGATAACTTCCTGTCTTCTGCTGGCTTCACTATTCCTGATAACAAGCCAAGATGCTGTTAGCCACATCATGGTTTTTTTTTTTTTAACATGTTGCTAAAGTCCATTACTGTTTGGACCACACGTTAAGTGTTAGATCTTTCTTGACAAATAATCCTTTAAAAGAAAACCTAAGCTTAGTAGGCTGGTTGAGGGAATTGGGATGGATTTGTTTACAATCTCATCTAGAAGAACTGTTGTTGCATTTGAATTTATGAGACTGATTTGAAAACAGTTTCCCATCATAATCTGCCAGTTACTATACCAGGGTAGATGCTGTTTTGGCCAGGCTTGTTTACTTGTGTCTTCTCCATTTTTTTTTCCCCCCTGAAGGATTCCTTTGTTCCTGTCAACATGAAGGCTCCAATTGCCTTTTACACTAGGCAGGAAATAAGATGAATGTTAATTTCTGTGCTTGCCTCAGCTCTGAGAATAAACAGCAAGAGATTAACAACAAGTTGATCCAAAGTGAGCAACCAGATTTATGAGAGCAGTTTGGTTTGATGATAAACTGTGGTGCTGCTACCGCAATTTTTGGCTACACCAAAGAGGAAACAGATAGTATTTGCTGAGCCTGAGCTACTGTTTCTCTTCAAAATAACACAGTTAATGTAAAAATTCAAAGGAATTATTTGATTTTTTTTTAGAACATCATACTATTTTCTGTTATTCCTTCTTCATTGTTATGTCCATTACTTATTTCTTATTTACTAGTCAAGAACAGCAATGTAGTGTTAAAATTATTTATATGGAATATAACTATGATTGAAATCAAATAGCAATATGTTTAGGAATAGAACATTTGCCTCTAATATCGTTGGAAATACCTTGTTTCTAACACAACTTCAGATAAGTCATCCTTAAGTGGCAAATGGAAACATTCATGAAATGGTACAAGTTGCAGACGTCTGGTACACTTACAATTGGAGATCAATTCCACAATTATCTACAGCTGAATCATTTTTTCCTACTACAGATAAAGGCACAATCCTTATCCCTGACAGGAAAAACTTTTAAGCATACACTTAACTGTTAGCATATAAATATATACTCCTGACATTGAAGTGATTTGTGCCTTTCGCAGAGTGCTTGGCTGAGCTAGGGTCCAGTGAAACAGCATTTTAAAAAAACAGCCTCAAAATATGTTTGTAACACCCCTAGCCTTGATATAGGAGCAAGCATTTGGAAACCAAAGAATCTGCCCTTTTCTCTTTCATGTGATTTGTAGCTTCAGTTGTCACTACTCAGTAATGCTTCTCAGACTAGAGAAGTGATTCATGGGTCATGGCAGCTAAGTGGAAACAGCCCACTTCCATGTCATTTTAACTCATTTTTCCCTACACATTGTTCTGAAAGGTCTTCCTGCTTCACAGACAAAAACTGAGCTACTAATACTATGACTGGGATTTTCAAAGGATCTTGAAACACAGCTTCTAGAGTGCAGGCAAATCTACTCACCATTCATTTTTTAACAAGTCTATACTGTCTTTGATGCATGAATTATCTTGTAAATAAATAATAAACTAAATAAATTATAGCACTGACTATCACAGAAAGCCAGTGTCTATTCTTCTCCATCTCTCTGACCTACTTTTTGCATCTATTTTATATGTATCCTACTATATTTCCTTTCTCTCTTCTGCTTATTTCCATTCTATTTGCATTGCAATTTTTTCTTACACGGACTATTTATTTTAAGATATGTCTCATTTTTCTGTTAAAATGTACATTTAGTATCTGATTTTGTATGATCCTATTAAAGCATGTTGAAAAAAAAGCTTTAGTTTCTGATGTCTTTTCTCAAAAAAATGAAGCAGCAATGCATATAATGTAAGGCCTACAAATACTGGAGGTTGAAAACATATGCTGATGTATCTTGTAAAAGTAGTTCAAGGCCACCCAGTATGTATTTGATTACTCATTAAGGTCATGAGGAAGGTTTTAGCCATGAATCCCAAGTGTGCTTCAAGTCAGAATGAAACAAAAAGCCAATAATATGAAATAAAAATAAAATAAAAGTAAAATGAAAATAATAATAATAAATAAATAAAATAATAAAATAAAAAATAAAAATAAAAGTCAATAATATGAAACAAAAAGCCAACAAATATAGAATTAACAGAATCAGCACCTATATACTTCAGGTTTAGATCCTTTGGGTCTTATTCATCTTTTACAACAAAGTAGCATAAATTTGTAGTTTTGTGATACAAACTTCAGTAGTATAATGACTGAGTTATAGCAAGTTAACAAAAAATTCACAAGGCATGTTACTAGAGGGTAATACAGTCTGTCCAAAATTAAGAAACAATTACATGGCACAGGTTACAAAGATGCAATACCTGGAAATTCATCCCTGCCAAAACAATGCACATCGGAAAACAAAAGGAAGACATTTCAGACTTGTGGTTGATTTTGAAATAAAAGCATTTAGCCAAACAGAATGGCTCAAGAGAATATGATTTCTGTCATTCCATTTTCGTGCATTTTGGAGGGAGATTAGATACCCCCTTTTAATAAACTCCTGTAAAATAAGGCAGTTTTACTACAGTTGTTTTCCTCGGGAGGGAGCATGTGTATGAAAGTGCGTAGACTATACATCTGGTAGCCCATATCCTCATTTTAAATAATGTTTACTGTTATTATTCAAGTATACATAAAGTGCAGTTTCAGAGTATTGAAAAAGTTGTCTTGTTTCATCAATTAATTACACATGAACAACAATATTAATACATTGGTATGAAGGTGCCAATTATGGATTAATCAGATTTGAGTAAAAAAAAACTTAAATACTTCCAAAAACCCTGGAAGGTTCAAACAAAAAACACCTAGAAAAACATAAGATGTTTTCACTTTTGAAAACACTTTTTTTAAAAAAAATTATTATTTTTATTAAAGCCAGAGCTGGTTTTACCTATTCAGTCCTAATAATTTACTTACATCTTCTATTTACCGCAGAAATAAAAAAGATAGGTTTTCTTCTATAATGATTTGCAGACCTTTAAAGAAGATTTCTTTTAATCTGATACCTTTGCATAACATTCACTTCATTTTTAATGGTGCTGGAGAGTATCCATTATCTCACAATGAGAACATTCACAGACTCTTTCCTGTGTTCCCACATAACTTTCCCTCAAAAGCCATACAGAAAAGGCACAGCGCACATCAATCCTCTGAACCACTGCAATGCTGCAAAGCATCCTTTTTAACAGCTCAGCATCACAGGAGGAAGTGGCACTGCTGCACGGTGAAGTGACAAGTTCCTATAACAAGACAGAAAGAAACTGGTGTTACTAGTTCATGTTTCATAGCCATAGGCCTTGAAAAGAGAGAAATATGGTCAAAGGCCTACTGTACTATGCCTGACACACTCAGTTCTCTGAGACTGTTTGCTATGTTTTGTTTGTTTGTTTTCTTGTGTGGGTTTTTGTTGTGGTTTGGTTTGGTTTGGTGTAATTTTTTTTCTCTTAAAGCTACCCCATGGCATCTGTGCTTCACAGACAAGATAACATCTTACTAAAGTCGTTCACACAACCGTAGTCTCTATTCTCACCAAACAGTGTGCCAAAAATTATTTGTATAGGTATAGGGAAGACTGAGTCAAGGATGGGTTTGAGAGATTTGCACAGGAATCAGGGAAAAGAGTGAGGAAGACCCCTGCAGAGAGCCACAAGATTCAGAGTGGACCTCTTGCTTTCTAATATTCTTCTCAAAGAGGAGTCTAGATGTGGCTGAATCTACTCCAGCCTTTGTCAAAGGTTTTCAACTAAGGGATTTAAGTGTAGGAATTTCAGTGTTCTACTTAAACACATAATTATGGGTCTGGTGTGATTTGAAATAGTAGGAAATCAAGATTGATTAACACTATTATACCATTACAATGGATAGCAAAATTAAAGTAACAACATAATCAGTAATCAACAATCTATTACAATCGATACAGAGGTTCAGTTAAACAAGGTTCCTAAACTGAACTGGGCACACACAGAGGGATTAGAGATTAATTTGTTAAGATGTTAGACTTTGATATTTAAGTACATGAAAGAAGTTGCAATACACACCAATTACCACATAGAATCAAATTATAACAACTTAATACAATTTGAATTTCCACCCATAATGGCCAGCTATGTACTCATCCCAATCGGATAAATCAATTTCCTGAGTGAAGTGCATGAGATGCAGGATTGCTGTTTAGTGCTATCCTGAGGAGCTCAAAGGACCTGCCTCTCAGAGTCAGTATTCATAGAGTCTCAAGAGAATTGACTTTGATCAGTATTTTTCCATGATGGACATAATTTAGATTAGGTCATCTTTAGTGACCTAGGGAAGACCACACAGAAACATATCCAGGTGAATTTTTAAAGTCTCCAGAGAAGACTCCAGAACCTCTTCGGGCAGCCAGTTCCAGTGCTCTGTCACCCTCACAGCAAAGTTGTTTCTCCTCATGTTGAGGATCTGCCTATAATGAAGTGAGAGTAAGTAACATAAAAAAAAAAACAACAACAAAAACAAACTACAACAAACCAGGGATTGCAGGAACATAATGACATGGTGTTGTTTTCAGGCTCTGGTTCTTACTCTAGTATCTTCTGTATTCTAGACGCTTGATTCTTTCATTTGGTGGAAAACTTATTTTTCCTCCGATAAAATCTACTAATTGTGTTAATTGAAAATACTTGCACAAGTATTTTATCTTGCATAAGTGTCTTTTAGCACCAAAAATAATATACAGCAATATCAAAGATGACCATCATCTTCTTTTTTATATAAAAAGATATATATATTGCTGTAAATGAGGAAACAGATATTTTGTTTACCATTGCTTTTCTGTTTTAAAAGCATCTCTAGTATCTACTCACCAAAGTATCTGGAGGATGAAAAATGTCTGAATTAAAGTAATAAATGCCTTAAGGATCTCACCTACAATCTTTGTCATATCTGGGAACTCAGCACACATCTGTTTTAACTGCATCACCTTTCTTTGGTAGCTTACCATATATGTGAGTCATGCACTGTAAGCTTTCTTGCCAGATCCTTCTCTCTTCCCATTTTAATACATAACAGTTTGTTTGCTTTTATTATTACCTTCCCTTTGCTTATGTTTCTGCATCCTGTCTTCCATTACTCTTTTTCAACGTTAATGGACTAACTCTGGAAATTTCATACCCGCCCAAATGAATTGCCAGTATTGATTTACATTGAAAAGTTCCTGCATAATGTCACCTCAGTGACCACTGTATTCCCACAATAATAACCAGCTACATTTCCTCAGGAAATATTTTTATGCTTAGTGGCAGATAGAAGCTTTAAATACAATACTTTACAGACTGTGATGCTCTTCTCTGATGCATTTACAGAACACGTATTTGGATGAAAAACCTTTAAACTCTATTGCAAGATCTGCAATGATATAATATACAGCCACTACGTTCTATAAAGTTTCTCAGTTACCATAGCCAGTCTCAAAACTGCTGTTTAATAACCTGGAAAGCTGAAGGGTTTCTACTAACCTTTCTAATGCTCTAAACTCAAAGGGGATCATACTTGCTTTTTGTTTGCTTTTCCATGTTCTATTCAATCAATGAGAAAATACTGTTGGAAAGTTTATTCCCCATGCTATTGCAGTGGCAAGTATGTTTAATGATGATAACTAAGAGATACTAAGAATGGGTATAGTTCATACTGTGTGAAGAAGTGAGTGACCAGAAAAAAAGGAAAGGACAAAAGAAGGAAATGAGATATTCACATTATAAAATCATTGCCCTGCATGTTCCCTGGGTCCTAGATACTCAGCTCTAATAAAATAAAAAAGACAAGCTGAGGTAAAAAGATTACCATTTTGCTAAAGGGCAGTTAACTTGAGCATCAGATCAGTAAAAGCTTTTGATTTATTCACAGATATGGCTCCTGATAAAGTGTCTGATGGGGAGAGTCCATTTGGCTTTTACTTAATGCATAGGTACTATAAGTCAGGCTGAGTTGACTTAAAGGGTCGAAAACTTGCACGATAGTCAACAACGTAGGATACCATCAGAGTAATCTTCAAGCCCTTTCCCAAAAGAGTTAGCATAATCCAGAGTAGCTTTATCCATCACCAACAGCAATAAGAAACTAATTAGTTCTTACTATCATGAATTCTGATATTTCCTCATTCCTCATGGTTCAAAGCACTACAGTGCAGCAAACTGCAGTACAGACTGGTGAACTGGCATAGTCTAGCTTAATGTCATATTCTAGTCACTGTCACATTCTAGCTGTAGAATTAATTGATTCTAGCTCCATGGTCCCATGCAGTGTCAATAGGATTAATAGTTACTCACTGGAGATGACCACACTATTCACAACAGTTTCTTTAGAAAGTTTCATTTCCTTTTCTCCCTCCAAGAGAGTGAGATATTTTTGCCATTTCTTTGGAAGCACTTGTCACATGAAAGTAATTTCTGACTCTCTTCCTTTCAGGTTGTCTAATTGTGAAGATAACAGCATATTTAGCCAATTCTAGCCAATAAATCATCAGTTTCATACTATGAAGCCATATTTAAGAAACCATACTATGAAGCCATATTTAAGGCCACAGAAAGATAAATGTTCACATTGTAAAATTATACAGGTAAGCATTTTTTGAGCCGTGACCAACCTGACACCTTTTCTTGTGTGACTCTGTGTATTACCCTCAGAGCCAGAATTCAGATTTAAATACTTAATTATATATGTACATTTTTCATAATGAACCTACAATAGTCCCTTTAAGCAACTCTTACTATAAAATTTGCACAATTCTTTTGACAGTCTGGAAATTATGCAGAATTTATTAGTTATGGATATGGTTAAGAAGTTATGTTTAGCTCTAATTCTCTAAATAAGCTGATTTCTTGGGAATTCTGCTACTTGACTGACCTTTCTGATTCTGTTAATTTGCAGAGCTAACCTTCCCATTTTAAATTGATTGAAACTGTCTTAACTTCCAGTAAATGATTAAACAAGAAAATCCAGCATTTTTCACACACCACAAGAAACCTCGTAATAGAAGATATATGGTTCTGTTTTGCATACAAAACTTTTCTCAGAGTTCTGTTGCCAACTTTGTTTAATTATCACTTGGCAGTGATAGATCCCAGCTGTTACATGCCTGCACAGCACATGCATTGAACTATTCAGCATATAAAGAACTTATATTATTTTTGTCAGGCAAATAAACAAGAAAAATTGTGAATATTTTTTTAAAAAGTAATTTTACCAGTAATTTTGCCAAGAAGAGGGAATTGACTAACCCTGAAGAATCATTTTAATTGCCTTATCAGGGGAAAAAAAAAAAAAAAAAAGTTTTATTGAAACCAAATAATATTAAAACTTGAAGCAGTACAGAGAACAGACTTGCATGACATTCCTATTGTTACAAGAAAGTTTCTGTTGTTGCTGGATGTACAATATATGTGATTTGCATAAAGAATATCTCATATAGTATTATTAATGTAACATCTTTTACTAACAGACCGTGCAAAATGAGTTGAAAATTATTCTAAGGACCAGTGAAAATGTTTTAGCTTCCTTCTTCATTAAAAAAATTCCAGAATTTATTTTGATATGAAGAATCCAGCTTCTGCCAGCCTCAGAATTTTGTCAGCCTTATCTAAATTCAAGACTTCTGCTTTGCTGTGCATTGTGTTCTTAGTAGACAAGAAGGCTGGATACCTTAGAAATCTGTGTTAAGGAGTTCCCCAACGATGTGTATTACACACAGCACTGTTGTTAAGGGGGTATTTATGGGCTTCTAAGTCAATAACTGAATACAGTCTCCATATGCCAAATATAACCCTGCACCAGCTGGTTGAAAAGCTGTTTCTCTCCCTCACAGGGAGAGCTCTGGGTAAAATATTCATGACTTGAAAAGAGGCCTTGAAAATTATTGCTTTTATAAATGGAAAGAAAAATTAATTCTATGCTTAAAGGATAAAAGAAGCTCTGTAACTTTATATTCTCCTTTTTCCCATGTTAGCTCAATTCAAATAGTCACTCTGTATCATTTGTCTAGAAGCAACTTTCTTTTTCCTCCTAATTTATGAAACAAAAAAACTGTGTGCAATTCAAGTACTTTATTAGAGTACAAAAAGCTAATATTAGGTGTGGATGAATCTCTAAAGGTTCATATAGTATTCAGATCTGCAGACACCTCATTAAAAATATTTAATCTACTAGAGTTCCAACACAACCTGGAGGATAAAAGTGTACTTGTGTCTGTGTTCATGTTTTGAGTTGTCAGGAGATGAAACAGCCACACATTACTGAACATTAAGTGTTACTCTACAAGAGGCAGTTCTGTTTGTGTTCTGTGTCAGATGCTATAAGTTGCTTATCTGACCACTGAAAATATGAGGTCACTGTAAAGTTTTGATTTATATTAATGTTTTCTTTTCCTGTTCACTATTTAGAATCTCAGCTTATTACATGATTAGAGAACAGGATGAAAATAAAAGCTTTCACAGGGTTTCTCTAGTCAGATGCAAGGTAACATTACATAGGAATAGTGGGGGAAAGGCAAGGGAAGATAATGAAAGGCAAGGGAAGGTAAGGCAAGACAAAGCAGTTCAGTTAACCTTAACTGAAAAAAAAAATTTTAGATGCCCAAAGAGTGAGAGAAGAACACCCACAACTTTTCATGTATTTGTTTTCCTTATATATATATATATTATTTTTTGATTAAAAAAAAAAAAGTCAAGCAAGAGAAAAAATAATTATCTGGGGACAAAATAGTTTAGTACTAAAAATTGTTGATTCTCCATCTGTGTCTCACATATGCTTATCACCAGGAGTTGCAGAGTGTACCCTCTATTCTGTTTGGAAAGCTATCAATTATATTTTTACTAGCTAGTCTCAGCAAAGAAAAAATAACTGAAAACTCTGAGATGCCTAATTTTTATTCAGTTTCAGAATTTTCTCGGTCCTCAAATGAAAGTAGTTTGCCACGACTACATATTAAAATATTTGATCTAATGTGTTAAAACATAATAAGAGATACACATACAGTGAAAACAAAGAAATAAATTGGATATTACACCTGTAGAAATTCAGCATTTATCCATCAAAATAAGTTTTTCTTTCACTCTTTAGGGAGGTAATGATTTAATCAATTTAGAAACTCTGATCTGGGCTCAGAGTATCACTCTTAATAGGCCTATTTCACTTAGTTACACAGAAGACTGCTTTATCAATGTTAAATTATACTTATACAACCACCTATTTTACATTGTGAGACAATGCTTTGGCTTCAGGGGGAGAAACAATGCCGTGGTTCACCTTCCTTCCGTACTTCTGGGGCTATAATGTCACCTTGCATGCAGGACTGCAGCCTTCTGAGCCATCTAAAAAACTGAAATAGTAACCAGCTGCCATGCCACATGTTGTGAATGAAAGCAGTTCCAGCAGCACCTGCGGTAGCTGTAGCAGACTGCAGAGATGCTTCTTTCCAGGTGGCAGAATATTGCTCCCATGCCCAACCATAACTCTCCTGCAGATGTTTTCTGACTGTCCTGAGATGAAGAGACACAATGTGGTTAAGATTTGATTTTCACAGGTGCAGTGGCCTAGTGTTTGATTGAAATAAATACAATTTTGGTAAATGAAGCTTCATGGCTGGCAAGTCTGAGACACTGGTAATAAGCAATTGCAGGCAGTAACTTCTTCAGTTGGCATAGCTGTAACTGGAAGAGGATATATGCTGACAGCCTTACTCATCTGAAATCACACGGGGAAATGTGAAGGAGCCAGAATGGTACAATATGGCCAAAAGACAGGATGAAAGTTCCATGGATGTTCACAGACAACCAAGATGCTCTTGCTAAAAGAGAACTTCAGTCACCATTAGAAATGAAGGAATAGGGTCATTATGGCAAAAAGGAGCGTGATACACAAAACAATAATGAACAAACCATGAATTAACACAGTAAACAATGACTGTAAGCTGCCTAACCACTGTGCAGTGTTCTCAGAGACATTTACTCTACAATTCAAATTTTCATTGGAGATCTGAACTCCTTATATGTCATGCTACATCTGTAATTATTTGTGGGTGCAGCCCCTATTATTTATATATTTTTCTGCACTCATAGTATCTTTCTCCTTGTGATAAAATATAGGGGTACTATAGTAAGGTTGTTTGAAGCCCTCTTAAAAATCAGACTCATCTGTCTACAGCTGATATGAATCAATGTGCCAGGTGAGAACAATGCAATTGCCAAGGATTGTTAGCTTTAACCTTGGTGAATCTATGTTATACACACTATGGGAATTAACCACTTACCACCAGCAGTGATCCTGCCCTATTTTAGGGTAGCATAGCATTGCATCAATAAGGTTTCAAGTACAAATCTGGAAGTTTTGGTAAAACCAGAAGGTATTATTGGAATGTCTTTTTATGATCAATATTAACTGAAAAATTTCCACATGCTTCCAGAGAGATAGAAGATTCCCTAAGTGGGCCATTGAGTCAAAATCTGCCAGGTTGAAATTATTCAGTCAAAGAAAAGCATACTGTCTGAGAAAGCAGAAATTTTATCCACTCAGGCACTTCAAACAGGTACATCAGTAAAATTACTGTAAGGTCTCAGAGGGGCTCAGTCCATGCAGTATGTTCTCCCAGTTCATCTGACGGGTATTTGTGTTAAAAATCTGGCATCTATGTGTCAGTGGAAATAAACAAACAAGCAAACAACACCGCAGTAGCTCTTTTAACAGCATCTGTCTCTACTTATTTGGATTTGAAGGTGTTTTGAGAGGTTATTTTACCTATTAGTATTTCTATGACACAGAACCCAAAAAAACCCCAAACATACAAAAACCCAAGAACTTCCAGGCTTTGTTCAAACCCAGCAGTTTCCATTGTCACCAGACAGCGGTGATTGTTCGTGCAAAGTGATTACTTTCAAAACAAATTGCAAGAGAACTGTGAAAAAATTGATTCTAGATCATGATGGAGACTGAAAAGAAACAGAAATGCATACTTGAAAAGCCTACTTGAAGAGGTTTTTTGCAGAAGTTTTTTTAGCATCTTAAATACTATAGAGCTCAGGCTCACCATCAAAATTAACTGAAACAGTAGCTGCTGAAATTCTAAATTTCTTTCTAGTTTTCTATTTTTTTTACTGCTTTTGTACTTGTTTTCTTTTGTAGAAACTAAAAAAAAAATTTAAAACAACAAGGGCAAATAAGAAATAAGAGTAAGGATTTTTAAAGGAAATTGGGAGAGAGTTCTACATTAATACCTACTGGCACGTGTATGTAAAACAAAGAAGTGAAATTAATAAATATTTATAAATAAAATTACTTTTTAAAGTAAAAAGGGAAGAAAACTATGAAATTTCAAAGTTACTGCACAAGTAGTTGAAGTTATGCTAATTAAATAGTATGTCCAAAGATGTTCTAAGTGTATTATCTCTGCAAATAATCTGCAGAGCAGATTAAGTTGTCATGAAGGTTTAATGGAGTATTTAGATTTACAATGTATTTCAAAATTTTGAACGTTTTGAAGAGATATTCACATTTGTATTGTGAAAGTTCCTTTTGAGAAATTACTTCTCTTTGAAGGAATTATTTTTAATTGTCATATTAAATATGTTATGTCACATACTAATGCTGAAAATGTAAATGGCAAAATCAAGAGTGATCTGTATTGAGGGATGACAATCACTTTTCAATCTTCCTTTTTGTAACAAATCAAAATGTCTCTTTCAGTACTTATGGAATATTATAAGACACAAAAATCACATGTGAGACTGAAAGATTTGTAGAAGTCAGCAGCAGGGTACTATACAAGCCAACTTTCCATCACATAACTGAGCCTGGAGATAATACACCATGAAGATGAAATGCACAAAGATAAATTATAGGATATGGTGGGTGGTGCCTTTATAATGCTTTGCTTTTTTAGGTTTGCTTTCTTATATCAGAAGAAGAGTTATAATTCTCTGTGCTGATTTGCACTCAGCTGGCAGGTAAACCCCCATCTAGTAGCCCACTCAATCACTGATACATGGATTTGAAGAGAACTTAGAGGGAAAAAATGAGAAAAATTATGGGTCAAGATAAGGACAAATTAATAAGTGGAAAGAAAAACAGTGAAGTGACACAACAGGAATCACTTCCTACCATCTAGTCCCTGAGGACGAGTCCACACTCTATCACCAGTTTTGTCAGTTTTATCAGTTTTGCTTCTGAACAAAACATCAAGTAGTGCATTATATCCCTTTGGTGAACTCAGTATAGTTGTCCCAGCTGCCTCCCCCTCCTAACCTACGAGATAGCAAAACGGAGTGAAAACCAGTATGCTTTGATGTTGTGCAAGCACTGTTTAGCAACAGCTAAAAATATAACACTGTTATCATCTCTGGTTTTGGTCACAAACCCAAAACATAATACCATGTGATCTGCTATGAAGAAAATTAACTTAGCCCCAGACAAACTGGAACTAAAAAAGAAAAAGGAAAAAGAAAAAAAAGGACAGGGGACAATGGAGAGAAAGGAGAAGGAGAAGGAGAAGGAGAACGAAGGAAGAAAGGAAGGAAGGAGGAAGAAAGGAAAAAAGAAAGGAAGAGAGAAAGGAAGAGAAAGAAAGGAAGAAAGGAAGAAAGGAAAGAAAGGAAAGAAAGAAGAGGAAGAAAGGAAGGAAGAAAGAAAGGAAGGAAGAAAGAGAGGAAGGAAGGAAGAAAGGAAGGAAGGAAACAAGCAAGCAAGAGAGAAGGAAAGAAAGAAAGAAAAGAAAGAAAGCAAGCCAGCAAGCAAGAAAGCAAGCAAGAAAGAAAGAAAGAAAGAAAGAAAAACTCATTCTTTATCCCAGTCAGGAATCCGAGAAACAGCTAGAACCCTTAAAATTAATGTAGAAGATATTTAAGTTGCTATGAAATTACGCTGACATGTTCCATAGTTTTTTTCACAGTCAGAAAACTTAAATTAAAAGGTTTCTTTATAAAATAATTAATGGTCTTTATTGAAAATTAAGGTAGCAAATTCATTATAGTTATGTGGAAAGATCTGCTGTTAATGCTCATAACTAGAAGTTTTATGCTGAGACTAATTTCTGGCTTTGAATTCAGACACATAATTTACTTTGCTTAGTTTTTCTGCCTCCAATTTTATTTCTGCATTATGTCTGTCTTGGTAACTTAACACCACAATCCTCTACACATACTTCTTAACATGAGCAGTCCTGCTGATTTCAAGCCCGTATTTAGAATAAAGCTTTTTGACTGTAAATGCTTCATAATACTACTGATTTTTTAATCTGAGTATCTGTTATAGCTTGCACAATAAGAATATTTTTTTTTTCCTGCCATAGGAATAAAAATGTTTTTTTTTAAAAAACTAATGGGACTGCATAGATATTGCCTATGTTTCTGTAGCAAATTTTATCTCAGAACAGGGACAAGAACATATGAGGGAACACTAAACAATGGAGACAGAATTTGGAAACATGAAGAAGGCTCACACTAAATTTTAACAGTGATAACTTTGGTATGTGAACAAAGAAAGACAAAGGTATGGTACCTATTAGGCTAATATCATCACCATCATCATATGAAAGAATGTTGAGATATGTATTTCTAGAAATATCTTATTTCTGACTCCATTATGTTGGTTTTGTTACTCTAGCTACTGAGTCTTGATAATAGCAATGTTGTAGATATCTTAGGTTCATTTGCTAACTATACTGATTCATTTGCTACCTATGAATATGCAGTTTCTATTGTTAGTGAAGTCAGTAATGTTCTTATCAGTGAAAAATTACAGATTAAAAATATGGTAAAGTGTTCAGTATCTTGCTAATCGTTTCACAGAATAAATACCATTAACTCACAGAGACTGATGGAAATATCCTAGGTGATATTTTCTGCAAATATATTGTATTATGTTGTAAATGCTATTAGAAAAGGATGTTAAAGTCTCTGAATAGTGTACAGTGTGTCTGATGAGGTCTGTTACCTACAGAGAACTGATTCAAGTTCTGTTCCATATACCACCAGACAAGGTGAAAACTGTCAAGGAGCTAGAAGAATAATTTATTGTTTATCTTCTTCAAGCCACTATAAAGATCATTGAATAGGAAAAAAATTAGTACAGCAGCATCCCTCTTTGTGTGTCCTGCCTGCATATGAGAGATTTGATAATTAGACAGACAGCTTCAGTCAAAATTTTAATATTCTGTGGCAAAAAAGAAGGCTAACTCCTACTGAAGAACCTTGATATTGTCTTAACTGAAAATACTAGTCTTTGACCAAAATATTTATCTGGTTCTACACACCCTCCATTAAGTTAGTTACTGACCTATTCTGGTCAAAAGAAGTTTCTGTCGAAAAAATTGATATAGACACTATTTTAAGTAAACTTACACTAATCAAAGCAGCCACTGGCAAAGAAACCAGTGTAAGGATACTGGGTAAACCCGGTGTGCTGTTCTGTGTTTAAATCTGCATTAAACATTATGTTCTTTCTTGTATCAGATTCCACCAGACATCATGCTGCTTTAATAATCTTCCTAACCTATCCCCTAACCTGAAACAGTGATGATCAAAAGCACTGTCCCTTACTTACTCTTCTGTCCTGCAGATTTTTACATTCTTTATTCCAAACCAGAAGTCCCCATGATAATCCAGAGGAATTTATATGCCTCACAATTGTTTTTGAACAGATATTGGTCATATAGTTTTCTACTACTGTTGCTCTTCATTATTTCAGATTATTGCCCTGTCTACCACTGAAAGTTTACTAGCTAGTTGCAGTGTTCCTATGCTAGTGATGAAGTTGTATATATAAATATTGCTGTATCAGCAATATTTATTCATTTATTATTGCTTTAAAGAAGACAGGTGTTCAAGTGTCCTTACTCTTTAAGAGTCCAACAATCGTCTGGATAGTTTGGGGCTCATATTGCATTGTATGCAACTGAAAAGCCCCAAAGTATATCTGTAAATTGGCTAGATTAAAGTAATTTATTTCTCAGATGCCACAGTTTAAAGAATTAGGCAACACTCAGGATATCTATATGCAAATTCCCCAGTATGTGAATGTCTTCTGCCAAACATTGATCCTGTCATGTGTATTTGTTATATAGAATCACAGAATCATATAATCATCAGGGTTGGAAAGGACCTCTGACATCATCAAGTCCAACCCTTGATCCACTACCACTGTGGGTACCAGACCATGGCACTGAGTGCCATGTCAGTCTCTTAAAAACCTCCAGGGACAGAGAATCCACCACCTGTCTGGGCAGCCCATTCCAATGCCTGATCACCCTCACTATATAAAGAATTTTTTTCTAATATCCAACCTAAACCTTCCCTGGCAGAACTTAAGTCCATGCCCTCTTGTCCTACTAATAGCTGCCTTGCAGAAGAGACTGACACCTCCTCCTCTCCCTCCCACCGGCTCCAACCTCCTTTCAGGGAGTTGTAGAGAGAGATGAGGTCTCCCCTGAGCCTCCTCTTCTCCAGACTGAACACCCCCAGCTCCCTCAGCCCTTCCTCACAGGACTTGTGCTGGAGTCCCTTCACAGCCTCCTTGATCTTCTCTGGACCTGCTCCAGCACCCCAATATATTCATATCCTTGGGAGAGGCAAAAAGACAGGCATTCCCCAGAACCATTTTGAAGTCAGGAATCCCTTGTAGTTTTGACTTAGTGTCATCTTTCCTGAAGATGTTATAATTTTTACCATGTGGCAGCTACATAGGATATTTTTCCTGACTGAAGGCATCTGGAATATTATTTCTTGGGGAAAAAAATCAAAGGATAATCTGTGTCCTTAGCTCATATCTTAAAGATTAGGTCAATTTGTCTGGACAGGATAGAGAACACATATGTACATGTGGATGACTGCTTAACATCATATGGCCTGGTTTGTACAGAGCAGCAGCCAGCTGTATCAGACTCTGAAAAATGGCCTCTGCATTCCTTTCTGTACAAATGCACGTATCACACGAAGGAATTTTTTTCTTCTATTTATCTTGTAAGGGACTGATCCAAAGAGGCCATTGCAATCCCTCAATCAGGCTCTCGTTATCATTCCAATCACTGATGGAGAGGATGTAGACAGCAGGAAGTGTCTGCATATGGCCTAGGGCCTGCTTGTGGAGGTAACGATAGCAATAAGGATAGAAGAGCAAAGTGGGCAGGGGTCTACTCCAGCTGTTCAATCTGGTACATCTCAACCACACTTACTAAGCAAAACAGGCCTATAAAACAAGGGGCTACACTGATGGGCTTTCCGGGTTTCGCTGACCCTGTTAGCTGGCCCAACACTGGATACAAGACCAGTGATTTTCTGTTATCTACCTCTCAACTTTTCATCTTGTCTCACTTTTTCTTTCTCTTTCCTAAAGTCATTAAGTAACACAAGGCTTGCCAAAATTTTTTGGCAGGTTGCACAGCTTGAATATACATGTATTGTGACTTTTGTGATCAAAATAACCAATCTGTATGATTATGCAGCCATATATAATAATCAAAGTATTGTCCTTTATGAGTTATTCCTTCTGTAATTCTAATTAAATCTTATGATCAAATACAGACCTTGAATGTTGTTTCACCTTAATTCAATCCAGGGGTACCTGTCAATCGAGCATCTTCTCAGACAGTAACATTTTAATTGCTCTCCCTGAGAGGGCCAGTTCTGACACTATAAGGTTGAATCCTGTGCCCCAGTAACTCTCTGAGAAGGAGTTTAGAAAGCAAGGGTGTCCAATCTTTGTCTCCCTGGGTACCATATTCAAGTTGTGGCATTTCTAGACAGCTATTTTCCATAATGCTCCTTTGGGTGTTTTTGCCTTGCTTAGTGTTAAGTTTATTCTTTTACCTTATAACAAAATATGGAAAGTGACTTGATCTCCTTACATTTCCAGATCTGACATTTTTTTCATTATTTATTTTAAATGATGTAAAATGAATAATACCTATGAAAATAGTACCTCTGCTATGGTAGTAGTATCTATGAAAATAGAAAAAAAAAAGAGTATCTATGTTGAGTGTCACTGACTGACATATTTAAAAATACAACTGCATTAGAGATGCTGCCAGCAACTTCCATATCCCCAAATCAGAAAATAGTCTATTGCAGATTAAATTAAAAGCTAAATAGTAACCAACTGTCAACAAATCTGTCCCTGTCATAACCCTTCCAATAACTGGTTGAAAAAATAGATACATAACTGCTTTTTAAAACTGAGACTGCAAAGTGGATGAGAACTGTTTGCTTAAACATTTTAAATTGTCTACTACTTAACCCGAGAAAATACGTGATCGGTGCCCTTGTTTTCTTTAATAAATCCTTTCTTCTTGCTCTTGCTATTTCTATAGATATCAATTTCCTTTTAAGGATTGTTTGTGATGTGGCAAAACAATAAAACCAGCTGTGTCCTACTACATACTAGTGTTGCATAGGCTAAGAAGGGCCCAGGGTTAAAATAAAATTTTGTACTTAGACATAGAAAAATCCACACAGAAGTAATTCAGTTTCTCACAAGAAGCAAGTGACTTCCAGTGTCATCTCACCTCATCTCTTTCTCACACTTCTTCTTCTTGCAAGAATTGCCTGGGATAAAATGTCTGCAAGGCTTCAGACCATTGAACATGCAGTCCCTGGTTAAATCAGACACTGTGTATTTAAATACAGTTCACATTAGTTTTGCCAGGATTGGAGTAGATTATAATTTAGTTAGAGCAAGATTCTCTTGTTGAAGAGGTAATCACAATCAGAGTGGTGGATCACAGGTGTGTTCTTTTTTGGTTTTTTTGTTTTGTTTTGTTTTGTTTTGTTTTTTAAACAGAGAAAAAGGTAGAGAAGAACATTCAATGGAGAAGTAAATGAGTAATCCAACTCCAACACATTTTTTCAGACTACCAATGTTATGCTTGATAATGATCATACATCACTAAAACAAGCTGTTTAGCTGTCTCAGATGTTATCAATGATAGCAACACCAGGAAGGTAATTCAGAAGTACTTCCTCTGTAACACCAGTTTTGTTCTGGGGCAGCAAGAATATCTCTTGAAGGAAACATTAACTCCTTACTTCATCAGTGTGGCTGTACATCTTCCTGATTTGCACTCTTCCACTGCTGTGGCTTGAGGGAAGGCTAACTCATGTCTGTCTGCAGATATCTGTATAGAAATGATCTTAAAATCTCTACCGGGGAATAGTCAGTTAGGAATATCTTACAAAATTTTCTTTTTAAGCACAAGTCCATAGTGATTTATTCTGTGGGTGAAAACAAATGATAAACTGTTTAAAAAATATATACACACATAATGTACACATACCCAGTAATTGTGGTATAAACATTCAAGGTAAAGTTAATATAAAAGGGAGGAAAGAAATTACTTAGCTGTAAATTATAGTGAATTTAGTTGAAGACGTTAATGTATTTTATGTATTAAGTCAAGCCAAAGGAAAGGATTTAGAAATGCTAAGGGATATTATTCTTGAAAGACAACACAAACACAAAACAAAAATATCTATGAGATATTAGTTATCTCTATTAACTCTATTAGTTATCTGCATAAAGTTATCTCTATTAGACTGTTTATATGCCTGTATGAGAAAATAAAATATGAAAACTCATGTCCAAACTGTGTTTCGGGGTGTGGGCAGGGATTGTCTTTTCTTCTGGGATTTAGAAGAGCACAAGAAGGAATTAATTAATAAGTAAAACACATGTCCATTCTTCCAAGAAATAACATTTAATAATTTTTTAATCTATAAAAATGTTTTGAAATTAGTTTGTTGAAGTATCCATGAAAAAAAAATCTCTTAATAGATCAACCATTCATGCATAGTAATGGCATAACAGAAGAACTGACCAAGAAGGTTAGAATTATTCACTAACCTCTTAAATCAGAATATGTTGAGCTACGTAAGAACAAGATGTAGTCAGCTTGTATCCCCCGTAGCAGCATGGACAGACAGAAGGCCACTTCAGACAGTCCTGGTATGATCATTACTGGGTGTGTGTTTCACACAGCACTTAAACCTTTGTCAAAACTGCATGGTATACATACAGCAGTTTCTAGCTGTGCCACTGTGTCCAATCCTGAGGGACAAAATCAGATGGCAGTGAACACAGAAGGACAGAGAGTAATGGTGTAATCCTCATAGGGTTTCTACTCCTCTGCCAGAGGTAAGCTGTGTTACCTTTGTCCTCACAGCATGACAAGAATGGCATCTGCTGTATCTTCATGACTATTTACTGGTAATGCTTGAAGCTGAACATCAGCTTGGACCAGTAACTATAGATACTCCCGGTTTTAAAGAGGCAAGAATGATTATTCTTTGAGGATAAAGCAATTTGTCTTTGTCTTCTAGTATAACCAAGACATAAGCAAATTTTGCTTCGATATTTTTCAACTAAATACCAAGAACTAGCCACATACTACTCAGTAGCCATCTATTTTTTCACATTTATCTCCTTACAGTTTGTTCAGAACACAGTTATCTCTTCTGTTTTTTCTAGCAATGTTGTGGTATTTTGAGATTCTCTTACTGTGATTTGCTGTTGTCCAAGGAAAGAAATTCAGCAGTTTTCATGTGTATTACATGCTAGATAAGATGGAATGAGATGTCAACAAATTTTTAACCCAACTGAACTCCTCATTAATTACCTTGCCTCCCCCTCCATGAAGAACATAACACTACATTAAATACTTACATACTTAAATTAAATAACACTCAAAAACAACAGGCTGTTGTCTTACCAGCCCAGTAAGAAGATGCCCAGAATAGGCAAAGACACTCAGGCTGGATTTCTCCAGTCAGATTATTATTATTGTGAGTAAAGAAAAAACTTTACTCTATCCTTATACCTTATCGGCTGGCTAACCCTTAATTTCCACTTCCTGTTCTGTAAGTGCTGGCTCAGGATGAACTGCAGTATAAATCTGGTTGCTCTTATGCTGAAAGGATGACATAATATCACATATATATTTTATGTTTACTAATAGAATACATTATGACTATTTCAGGAGATTTGATTTATAGCAGAGCTTAATAAATACTAGGACCTTTGCTATCCATTCGCAGCCATAAAGAAATCATTTATACTGGGACGTAACTCCATGTCTTAATAAATAACCTATGAAAGTTAAAAGTCAGCATTTGCGATATTGGCTAAAATAAAATTTTTCTAGTGTGGTGCTGCAGTGTTGTAAGGTTAACTGCATTCTTTTCAATGTGAAGCTAAAATTAGACTGGTAGTTTTATATTGGCAGAAGAGCTGAGCAATCTATGGATAACTTTAAGGCATTTTACACAGTCTACTGGCTGCAGTATGTACTGGAGTCAGAGTTTATTTGAGAACTGGAATGTTGTTTTTCTGAAGCATTTCATTTCATGGGTGGCAGATCACATTGCAAGGCGTCAGTTATGACACTTAAACATCTTGCATTGTGATATGTCAGCATATGGTAGAAAGCTGCATTTCATCACGTGAATTGTTATAATGTATCCTGAAACAAAGAATGAAAGAAAGCTTACTGGCAGATCATTTACCCATTAAGTGCTAGCATCTGATCTGTAATCAAACAGGAAGACAAGAGCAGACAGAACCGTGGTTCATCAAGTAGTATAATTATTTCTGAATCACCAGGCACACCTCTGGAATCAGTGAAGTATTTCCTTTCTCTTTCCTTGACTTTCATTTATATCTATGAGTATGAAAAGTGACATCTGATGGCACAAATATATTGTTTATAATATAATTAATAGCACCATTCATAATAACATGCAGCAGTGACACTCCTGTCGTTAAGCAACACTAATACAGAAGCAAAAAACCCCATGAACACCCTTTTCAAAGGTGGCTGAAAGCAGCTGCTTAAATCTATGTATGTATGCAGCTTTCTGTAACTGCAAAAAATTCTAAACTATTATTGAAATATATTTCATGAATGCTGTGTTTCCTGACATCGGTGCCTTTTATATTTCTTTATATTTGTGTGTGCATACGTATAGGATATATGTTTCCATTTAATACAGTACTCTATGATATAAATTACATATATAACATTCACATGAATTTTTTGATTGGTTTGGTAATGATCTGTAATTGCCAGTGCTATGAAGTGCTAGCTAGATTTTTCCATTATTTAACAGGTAATTATCCCACCGATCATCTAGTTTAAGTCAGTCTGACTTTGGAGAGAAAGCAGCCACAAAGCCCTGGAAAGCATAAGGGCAGCAACACATTCCAGTCACATATAGGTATCTGATTAATACTATTTTTAGAATTCCTAGCAATTGCTTGTATTATTAGAGAACACAGGTTATGTTGTAACTTCTTAGTAATTATGAGCATCTCTGTTTTCTTGACTAGGCACAAAAGACAAAGGACGAAAATTTAAAAAAAAAAAAAAAGCAGTATTTTCAGTATTTTTTCCATTCTGAAGCCTGTGTCTGCACTCACTAATTACACATTTTGCAAAGAGAGGTGTTCAGCTTTGCTTTTCTGAACCTTGTACCCAAAACCACTCTACTACTTGGAAAGAAGACTGCATCTTATCATGCAACCAGCTTACATGCAACATAAACTGGCACCAACAGAACGTTATTAACAGCTGAAAATTCCATAGTGGACTGTATTAAATGAGTTGATGGAGAGTTCTTTGCAGATAGAAGCCCACTATAAAGAAATACTTCTGTTTTGTACATTTTCACATTGACTGTTTTTCTCTTTGTGTCATATTCTTAACTTCTGTGGTGTGGTAAACACCTGCAGCATTCTTGCCTTAAGCTTAGCCGTGAATAATAACAAGCAGAATCGCACCAAGTGCTGCTAAGAAAGAGCTGTGGAATATATGACCTCCCTCTGTTGCCATTCAGGTCAATCACTTCTCATTTCCATGAAAGGAAATTTGTATTTATAAGCAGGAAATTCAACCACTGTACCAAAGTAGAGAGCTGAAAGCTGATGAATAAAATCCAGGATTTTGTTTCAGATTCCACTAGCTTGGCTAAAATGTGTATAGCAAAATAGAGAAAAAAACCCACCAAAGCATAACAAGCCAAACAACCCCCCCCCTCCCCAAGCACACACACAAACCCCACATACACACAGACAGAAAAAAAAAAAACCAACCACAAAACCACAATACCAGGTAGGCTGGCCAGAAAGGTTTTTATTATTATGGGTCAAAATGACTTTGTGTAAGTAACATTTCACATGTGAAATGAAGTTATTTAGAAAGGTGTTTCTTCCAGCATTCTATATTGCTGTGCAAGGATACCTGATGTGTTTCTTGATAACTTATTTCAGATGCTGAAAACAGATTCCTTGTTTTTGACAGCACTCTTCTCTGACTGCCAGAGACGTATGAAAGGCTTTTTATACTTTATTTTGGGTTGTATATATATGGCTAAGTCCCCTTTTTAAAAGTGTCTTAAGTCCTTTATAGACTAAATCCTTTTGAAGTTTCTAATGTGCTCATTTAAAAAAAAAAATTACAGGTAACTTTGCATTTTTTTCTTCATTTTCCCTAGATATGTTAAATGTGTGTAATATTTAAAGATATTTTAAAGGAAAACATGTAACGTAAAATGCTTCTGAGCCATAACTATCTAATATAATGTGACAAAACTTAACTTATTAAAGATATATATATAATATACACCTGGTTGTTTTTTTTCATATTGTCATTTCCAGCTGATCAACGTTTCCCTTTTGAAAAGACAGATGGAATTAAAATATAATCAAAGCACCTGAAGGCAACCAAAGCAACAGCTCAGGAAAATTGGGAAGAGCTAGACACAGAGACTTGGCTTCATTCAACAATTCTAAGTGATGTGAAATCCAGCCCACTCACAATAACCCTTCCTGAGGGGCAAGGTGTCATACGTACAAGCAACACCTTGGAAGTCTTGGTATACATTAAATGATGGTAGTATCTTGATTTAATGAATCTTCTTACATATGAAGAACATTCTCCTTCAAGTTAGAGGAAAAAGGGGTAAGCTCCTGACTACTTTTCACTGTCTTAATATCTGAATATTTAAAAATCATGAGTGTACTTCATCTACTGCCCTTGAGAAAGAACCATGTACAGAGTGGGTACAGAGTGGGTACAGAGTGGGTCACCATGGGTACAGAGTGAACCACTGGCATAGTGGCTGTATCAGTTAGATCTGTATGAATAGCCTACACCCCTAGGTCCTTTTCTGCTGAGGACCTTTCCAGGCTCTCTTTATTTTTTCCACAAGACAACCTAAAGAGGAACAGCATTCTGTTTATCATTCTCTATAAATTTTCTTTGAGCCGTTGTCATACTTTGTAGAAACTGTCGTTTTCTGACTGGAAGAGAATTATATAGAAGAATGAACATATACAATATAAAATATATTACATTTACATATATATATATATATATATAATATAGAAGAATGGAGGGAAGTGAGTAGCTTAAACTCAGATACCATGCTTATTTGAAATGAAACTCAAATATCAAGTAATTGAAATTTGGTAAATTTCTTCTATGACAACAACGTGAGCTTGCAACATTATCACTTCTGAAACAATTGTTTTCCTTAATAGAATTAGTACAGTTAAACTAAACAGTGTTTGTTCTCTCAGTGTAGTCAAAAGACATCCTGATGTTTCCTGCTTGTTCCATATCTTACTGGCATAGATTTAATTTGACTGCAATTCCATCATCTCATAATTCTGAATGAGAATGATCTTTGTGAAGGTTTGAAAAGAACAAATAAAATTGCAAACCACATTTTAAAATATTTCAAAGTTTTATATGCAAACATCCCACTGACATGTTCTGTCAGCAAGTATGTCATTACTCTTCTAAAATCACGAAGCATAATTTTGAAAGTTTTTAACACCAACATTTGGGAAAATCAAGTCTGTGTAATAATAACAGTGGCTTTATGACTTTTGTAATTCACCAGGTGCATATTTTTTATGCTTTATTAAGTTCTGTTCTTCATATGTTTTAACTCACAATTGGAAATATAAAAAAAATAAAAGAGATGTTTAAATAAATTTAAAAATCAGTCACATCTTTGGAACATGTAATACGACAGGAAAGCTTCATTGAAATGTAAGCAAATTTTAATGGGAATAGAGGTCTATGAAATTGAAGACGGAGTTCCAATTCAATTCCAATTGAATTTTGGAATTCAGTAAAGGGCTACAGTTAGACTTCTTGAGCAAGATGACCAAAGCAACTAAAATACAATGACTGTGTAATAGTGTCTTATTCTATCAATACTTCAGTGACATCAATGCAGCTGATGATGTAACAAGACAAAGTAATCAGCTATGCAGACCATGATTTACACTTTGGAACTACATATCAGAATATGGCAATATTTCTGTGGCACTGTGAGCAAGATCTTGTGAGCTGAACCATGTGCTCATTTTTTATACCTCAGTTGTCTAGTTAATTTGAAAATTACCTGTTCTGTGAACAGTTTTTTTTAACAATGAGTGCATCACGGTTTCTTGGTTGTAGACTTCTAGCTGTCGTCTATCTTCAGGTGCTTTACCCTCTTCAGATATGTAGGATTTCAAAAAATTCTCCTGGAGGCAGGACAGGGGTGTTCATTCAAATGAGCCTGTGTCTTAGTCCACATCTCTTTCCATTCTAATGTATGTAAATTAGAGACCCATGGATGTCAAACTAAACATATAATCTTCTTATTGTATAGATAATTTTTTATTTAGTGACTTTTATCTATTTTTCTCAGTAGTAATTTTATATTTACACAGATGTGGATAAGGATAGCTTAAATTCCACCCTGCTGTTGTTCATGTACAGCCTAGACTCCCACTGACACTCCCACTGATACAAGGAGCAGTAGCAGTGTACTTTTTTATAATTTTGATTGGTGGAATATCTACTTTCAACATTTCCAAGCTACATGCCAAACCAAATTAAAACGTGTATTTTCAGACATGCTCGGTTTCTAGAGAACTAGAAGACTTAGGTGTTATACGATTCTGTCCTAAAAGTGATGGCATCCAAAAAACCTTCAAGATAGCCAGAAGCACTTTAAGACCACTGTGCCTAGGAAAAGCCATACAATCAGAAGGTTAAGTAAAATTTACTGAAATATCCTTCCCATCAGTCTCTGATCTACACCAGAAGAATTGCTACGGATTAATCGAACTTCTAACAGAAAAAGCACACACAGAAATAGAATAGTTCTGAGGTATTCCCTGTAACTGTGGCTTAGTGTTCAGTCACAAAATTGTAAAGCTACATTAGCAGCCATTTGAAAACATGGGCCAAAGGCAATAAACACCATTTACAAGAATTATGTGCTCAGTAAAATTTCCCAGGACAAACAGTATTTTAGTCCTCCTGGGCCTAATTCGTGGAATTTGAATTGATTATTTAGTTTTTATTGGTCTCAAAGAGGCTATCAAAGAAATATTTGAAAACAAAGTTTTGTGTTAAAAGAACAAAAGCAGGTTTATAGTATTTTCACTGTATTTCACTGTATAATATTTTACTTCTTTTTCAATTTTTGTCTAAAGTTTAATTAACAGTTATGAGAAAAAACTGAAGTGTTTTCTGAAGCTGAGAAGTTTAAAAGAACAGGTACTGTGTTTAAGACAGAAAATATCTATCATGAAGACATTAGATTTCCCTGAAAAATATTCAGATTAATGCTTTGAAAATAATACATACTTGAGCGAAACAGTGACCTAGTGAACGTGTTTTACTCCCAGTGCTTTTCAGACATTGTGATTAGACAAGTTTTCTTAAAGGAAACATCCAGCCCATTAGATTCAACCTCTTACAAATACTTTCTTAAAACATTCCTACTGTCTATGTAGTTGAATTTCTACTCAACAGTTACTAAAGTACTGTAATACAGTCTCCAGGTAGATAGACAACTGAAAAAAAAAGGTAACCAGAAAGAGTAATTCTTTCCATCAGTGCATCAGTATTGAAGAGAGTATTTTTTAAAACTTTAATTTATACTGATTTTAAATTGGCCTTTGTCAGGGATTCTCAAGAGATGCGGAATCTAAAAATGAGTGAGAAGTGTCTTGGGAGTCTACTTTCAGATAGTCAAGACCCTATTGTAGGTCTAGGTTTCAATTGACTGACACACTGACTTTGATAATATCTACATGCCAAAACAGATTTTAAATTTGCCACACACCTTTACATAGTCAGATTTTGGTTGTAAGATCATTTAGGAATTGTACAGGAAGGCTTTTTGCTTTTGGAAAAAAAAGCTGGAATTTAAGAAAGAAAAATATTATCTTTCTCTGCCTTAGCATTTCTAAACATACCATTTAGTAACAAATTCAGTAGACTTGGACTTTAGTAAAATACTTTAATAGTACTTTTGATCTCCTTTACAGTCTTTAAAATGAAGTATATTAAGCAAAAGGGAATATATAAACATGTATGCTTATTGTAGTTTCCTGGTATTAATATTTCATAACTTCATAAGATACAAATCATGAATGAAACCATTAATTATTTATTAAAATGCCCTACTGATGAGAGGTTAACAACGATACTTGAAACAAGCCAAAGCACATCTTAATAAGCTGCAAAGCCACAGAAATCATACTCCTGAGTATTTCTGCTTCAGAGATTATAGTTTTATTTCATTGTAATATATACAGCAAATTGAGACACTATTTCTTAAATATCAACACCCACATTTTTCCCTATGGATAAGAGACAGAAGATAGAAAGCGAGCCTCAGTTTGGAGAACTGCTGACTACTTACTTCTTGTCCAGTCCTAAGATGGTTCTAATTTTTATCATCGCAGACTCCAGTAATCATGACCTGAATTAACATTTTACAAAAGCATGTGTCAAAATCTACTGACTTTGATGCTGATTGGTGCAAAGTGTGGAATTTACAAACCATTAAGAAGTCATTCTATGCCATGCCCTGCAATTAAGAAGAAGTCAAGCAATAATAAAATCCAATTAACTGTATGTCTGCATTTAAATTTTCATCTCATAGTCAGAAAAAAGAATATGAAGTCACTGATAATATTGTAGCAGTGCTGAGCCTGGGAACACACTGGGCAACAAAAATTGTAAAGCATAAGAAAGAAACACAGAACAGCACTCCTCTGTCTCTGTTAACACATAATTTCTCATGTTCTTTAACCATTTTAATTAGGATGCTAGTAAATTTCCTGATAGATTTAGTGCTCAGGGACAATTGTGAGGCATACACCAAAATAAAATCCAATGCAACAAATTTGTAACTTGTAAAAAAAATAAAAAATTATTGCCTAGTCAACCACAGTAGATTAGTGGATTTTTTTTTTTTTAACTTCTTTTCCTCCCTGAAGGAAAAGATTGCATTTAGGAAAAGATTTAAACGTTAGCCCTAACATATTAAGCGGAATTAATGATCTATTTGCTTAGATGCCATATATTACTTCTAGTTTATCTATCCACTGGGTAAATGATAGGCACTACTTGGTCACGATGATAGATTTGAACGCAGTCTGGGACATCAATCAGCACTGGCAACTGAATAGTTGTTTGTGTCTTTGACAAGCTCTTCCATCTCACTGAATGAAAGCTTGCTGATTGCTCTCACTTCTTTCCACATTCATTGCCCTCCACTGCCACTATATTATATGGTTAATGCTGATGGTGGAAATCCTCCTTGACAGCTAACAGTGAATTTCTCCCATTTCCTTACCATTACATACACACTGTTCCATGTTCTGTTAGGGACTAGAATTTCTAAGTGAGGTCATCCATACCATTAGATATACAGTAGGCTGGCACAGTAAGTCTTGGACCTGCTGATGATAAAGGTTTTGTGAGAAAGGAAAGTAAAAAAAGGTTGCATAACAGCATGATGTGTGTCTGATTGCTCACATATTAAGACCTGGTTGTTGAATAAGAGATTAGGAGTAAGAAGGGAAAATTCCTAAGAATAGTGCAGTTGGAAGGTTATGCAGCAGGGTAGCTGAATAGGATGTGAAAGGCACAATGGGAAATTCAGTTTCCTCTTGGGGCCAATGGTAAAATGCAGAAATCTTGGATGAGATTTTCAGAGCTGCTCAGGGGACTTAGTTGAGCCCTACCAACCAATAGTATTTAAAAAGTCTAGACCTTTGACAGTAATGGAATAGATTTAGCAGATATCTTCACCATTACTGCATCATCATTATTTTTTGCTTTTCTGCAACAGATGGAGAGAATATATTAGCTGAAGTATTTGAGGAAGAACAGAAAATATGAATGTTGACTTTCGTGACAACCAGCATTGTCTGGCATATGTTCAACATGTGTGATTAGGCATCAGGAGGACTGGGATACCAGTAATGAAGATCAGTGATGCTCTAATCAGTTGTAAAGTGCACATTGAGGACAAGACAACAGTAACATGCTCTAAAGAGTCTTTTGTTGTTTGTAATAAGAAGTGCAAAGTGTATATTTAGACATGACTTAGGTGATAATACTGTTTGGAAAAAGCTTTGTGGGGATTTTTTTGTTGTTTGGTCTTAGTGGTTTGGGTTTTTCTTAGTTTGGTTTAGGTTTTTTTTCATTTACTTTGTTTTTCTTTTTTTCTGTGATAATCTTTTCAAGGTAAAAAATAGGTAAAAAACACAGACTACTGTTTTATGTATGAAAAAGATTATAGTGATAGGTATCCTTTGGGAAACAAATAGGGATGCTCCTGCAATGGGTTAAGTACTTTTGTAAAACTAAATATAAAAATAAACAAATAAATTTCACAGTATCTCGCAGCCACAGATGTTAATTTTTTAAATTAAGCAAATAATTATTTTTACACTTATGTAAGAACAAAACTAAAGGGGAATATAAAGGGAAGACTACCCCATGTTAGTAAAATTATACAAATAATCCTGACTTCTTAAGATAACTAAGTAATAATTTACTGCAAGGTCACTACCAATTCTATGGTCCTGTTTTCACTGGGGAATAGCTATACATGCAGAAAACATAGCTATTATTAAAAATCTCTCCCCTACCAGGCACATATATAAAAGCAACTTACTCTTCAGTCCACTTTTGTATGTACCTCACCTCATTCTTTCTGTCTCCTTGCTTATGTTATGGCTATCCTAATAGATTACTGGAAAGGAGGAACTCAGTAAAAGGATGGCTACCTGGTGGTGATTTCTGATATGTCACAGGTTTTTTTTTTAATATATCATCCAAAGATATGTAGCCCTTTGGAGTACATTTCCTAGATAACTAATAGATTTATGCAGACATTTAGTATGATGAGATGGTTGGACAGAGTCATTTGCTCTGGCTCATGCATCTCTGACAGAGGGTCAGTAAAAGAAACTGTATGACTTCTAGAGCTTTGAAATATCAACTCCCATTTGGTATAGAAACAAAACAATAGAGACTGACAAGATCAGTATTGCAGCAAAGTGAGTTACTGGCAGAAAAACATTAACTCTTCTGTATTTTTGCACAGCATTAAATAACCACAGATAACATTGCATGCCATCCTGTGCTTTATTACTCAGTTGCAGTCCAGGAATTCAAACATTGTGCATTATTGTTCGTTTATTAGATATGCCTTTTAAGAAATCATGGCAATCATTTTATAACACACATTATTTTCCATGTAGGTTCTATATTTCAGATCTCCATCAGCACATTAATCAGAGCTGAAAGGCCAGAAAACCTTTGAATTCTGTGGCTTGAATTGCTACACCAACCTTGAATCATTACAGATGCTACATATTTCGAACACTTCCTCTGAACATTTGAATCCATTCAGGCTCAGGTTTCAGCCTCTGTGAAGACTCCAATGACATTTTTGAATGAGGAAAAAAATGTAGCTTAGGCAGCTGTTTCATATTCTATTCCATGGCAGCAGCAAAATTTGGTGTCTACTTTCCCTGCTTTGATGCTCAGCTCTGACATCCTTTGTACTAGTCCACAGTGAACCTTTGAAAAGCACAGTTTTTGAAGCCGAGAGAGGTATGTGCAGATGTCTAACTGGGACAGCTAATCATTAACTAAAAGAAGGATTTATTCACTGGTTTTGCATTAATTAAAAGTTATCGAAGACGCTGAAGTAATGCCATATATCACTTCATATATTGTGCTTCATTGCACTGCACTATACTGCTTTGCACTTGCATGTCTAAGACTTATTATTCTAGATGTAGTGCAAAAAGGAGAAGACAGAACAGAAGAGAAAGCGCCAACAGCTGTCCCAGGAAATCTATAATTTAAATCGGAAGGCAGCCACAGTATTCTTCATTAAAATAATTGTTATAAAAATTTGATCCACAAATAGTTTATCTTTTTCTTCAAAATCAGGAAAATATACTTTTGATTTAGCAATAATAGGTGTTCTATATCCTTTGCATAGAAATTTCTTAAAATAACAAGGGCAAATTTATCTCTATCTGGAATGTGAGTATATCTGTGAAATAAAGTAATTACAAGAGATATTTTGTAGTACCTTTTGAGTCATTAGAGTGTTCTTTATTGATAAATGTTTGAAAATTAATAATGTCAGTCAGTCTTCATGCCTTTCTGAGTAAGAAAAGCTATTCTACATCCTCTTTTTACCCAACTTTGATGAAAATCCTTTTCTTTGCTGCTTTATCTTACTTAAATAGGTTTTTATTACCTTAAATTCAGATTTCAGGTTTTATTCAAATTGAATTACTTTACTTATCTTAAAATATATTAATAATTGTGCTGGTGGATGAGAAGTTCAACATCAGTGTACACTTGCAGCCCAGAAAGCCAACCACATCCTTGGCTGCATCAAGAGAAGCATGGCCAGCAGGTTGAGGGAGGTGATTCTCCCCCTCTGCTCTGCTCTCATGAGATCTCACCTGGAGAACTGCATCCACTTCTGGAACCCCTTTTACAGGAGGGACATGGATGGGATGGAATGTGTCCAGAGAAGGGCCACAAGGTTAGTCAGAGGGCTGGAGGACCTTTCCTATGAGAACAGAGAGAGATGGGGTTATTCCGTTTGGAGAGGACAAGGCTCTGAGGAGACCTCATTGTAGCCTTCCAGTATCTGATGGGACCTACAAGAAAGCTGGTGAGGGACTTTAAGGAGGGTAGATTTAGATTAGATATTAAGAAGAAGTTCTTCACTATGAGGGTGGTGTGAGCTAGTGGGAGGTGTCCCTGCCCATGGCAGGGAGGTTGGAAATAGATGATCTTAAAGGTCCCTATAAGTTAATCAAGTTAGTACTTAACTGTTTTTATGGAGCATTGCAGAGAATCAGATATTGGGAGGAGATATTTAGAATAGAAATTTTTAAAGAATTGATCCACCTTTTTGTTATTTTTATACTCTTTGGAACTATCAAAACCCCTCATTATTATAAGAAAACAAATCATAATGTGCTATTACTGTTGAAAAAGAAGAGTTATGCAATAATTTTAAAGGTTTAATACAAAGGATCACTGTAAATTTGGAAATCTATTTTAACTAACTAGATATCAAGAAAGTGTTTTGGTTTTAGTTTGGGGATAAAGTGAGATAATTGACAAGGATAATGTGGGGATTCAAAAAATGGTTAGGATTAAATACATCTTCAAAGGTACAGACTTGTGATTTTGAAGGTTTTTGTACAATTAACGATCTTTGTATCTCCTTCAGTTATGGAAGAGCAGATGGAAGGTGTCATTTGATGGGTACATTTGAAATGGATAGAGAGATGATATGGTTGATAGTTCTAGGAGAAGCACACAAAGTACCATACAGAAGATCAGGATAAGAAAAATGAGAAAAAAAAACAATATAAAATTTGTTTTACATGTGTAGCAGAAGGGGTCAAAGAAACAGAAAGTCATAACAGGTCAAAGAAATCTCAGTAAGCTGTGAAATGTCTGGATCAAATGCAAAAACCACAAAAGCATGAGAACATGCAGTGAACAACCCATAGAGAGGCATTCAAGGCATGAACAAAATGGTGATTTTTGCTCCCCTTTTGATAAAATGGAAAATACTTAGCAATGATCAATAAGTGTTGAAAGGATATTAAAAGCTAAAAAATATAGTTAATTTAGTGAGACATTTTTCTTGATATTGATATAGAATCACAGAGTGGTTTTGGTTGGAAAGGACCTTAAAGATCATCTAGTTCCAGCTCCTCTTTGTATACAGGGAAATATTCCACTAGACCAGGCTGCCCAAAGCCTCATCTTCTCCCTGAAGACTTCCAAGGAGAGGGCATCCATTACTTGACTGGGTAGCCTTCTCTGCTCCTTGATCTGAGCCAGAGCCATGGGTAGATCTTAACCACTGTTAGTGGCAGAGCCTGCTTGTCGTAAAGCTTAAGGTCAGGTTTCTCTGCAGATTAGCCATGTACAAATCATCTCATAATGACTTCTGCACTTCTGCCGCTGTTCACTTCCAAACGCCACCTAATGGAAATGCTAGAGCAAGTTAATCCAATCCTTAGTGAATCAGTTCTCCATGTAAAAACAGCTTTTCAAACATATATCTTGGAATTATGCAGTAAGTAAATTGGAGATGTTTCACATAAGGCCTTGAGATTACAAAGTTCTCTGGTAAATCATTAAGATTGTTAATGAGTATTTTATATGAATTTTGTAGATGTGACAATTGTTCTCACTCATGCTTTATCAAAAGCTTGATTTTTCTCTAGAGTGATTTTTTTTCCTGTAAACATGTGCACACTGAACTTCAGGCTGGACAGCCGCAGGTTCTGATGAATCCAGCTTTCATTTAGAGCAGTTTTCTGTCTAAAAAGATGACTGAACACCCTGCTCAATATAACTGAGTTTACTCTTGCAGTTGTCAAATATATTTAGAAATATTAAAGATGTGCTTTCACATATAAAGTATAATTGATAGCTATTGGTATTTTTCAGCCAATCAGGTACCTACTGAGACCCTGGCCCTCGGCTGGGAAGGTTGCTGTGGCTCATGTGGGAGTGGTGATAGCAGCTCACTGCATCTCTGCCATACACTAAATACTAGCATTTAATTTTCACCCTTAAGGAATATAAATGCAGCTGGCAAGTTTCTTTCTGTGGCTCAGATATTTCACATAATTCTAAGTGTTAATTAGTAAATGTCAGTCATAAATTATTCCAAAGTTCTAAACATCACAGAAGTTAGTCATGAATAAGAATTACAACCTTTACTACCTGAATTTACCTCAGTAGATTTATGACTCATGCCTAAAGATTAAAATCTGTGTTTCACATTTAAGAGGCTCTCAGATATCTATGTAGCTCTAGAGGAAATTTTTTTTTCAATATCTGTTTTAACAAAAGTTGCAGAAATGAGAATACACCCTGTCATCTTTGTGTCAAAGCCCATTCATGAAATTCAGATGAAACACAGATCTCCATTTAAGAACTGGAAATTAGTTAGTGATTTAAGCTATGTAGAATACACGTAGTTTAGCCTAGGAAGCTCTTGACCACATAACAGTGTTCAAAATTCAAACAATAAGCAAGAAAAGACTAGACTCACAGTCTATATGGTGATTGTACAAGAATGATTGCCTCATCTTTGCCACCTCTCAAATAAACATTCATCTCAGTCTTTTTTGTAGTTTCCCAAAACTGCTGATAGAGTATCTGAGATCAATAGCTGGGAGAGGTGAAAAGTCAGTGTAGTAGTGGGAAGAATAGGGGGAATCAATTTTTTTACCACTTCCACCTTCAAGGAGAGTGAGTACAGAGATAACTGTTTTAGGAGTAAATGTTATATTCTTTCTTAGAACTCTCTGTTGTTTCTCTTAGTCTTTTTTGTATTTTTACTCTTAACTTCCCCTTGACTTTTACATAGGTACTGCTAATAGTCAAACGTGTTGTTTTGAGACAATGGGAAAGGCTGAGTACTGAAAGCACTGTTTATCCAAATCTGTGAATAAAGGCTGCTGTCCTCTAACTACTGCTTGTTTTCATTCCTGCTGCTAGCTACTCAAGTGAGCCTGATTTACAAAACAGCAGCTTAAACGCAGCACAGAGGAAGATCCTCGTTTCTACTGGAAGTTCTCCTCTGTGACAAGAGTTGGAACAGGAATTTATCACACCTTATCTAGTATCAGTGTTCAATATTTATACCAGGCTGATGATAGCTTGGTCACTGCCACTAGTGTTGATTATCCATGTTCCTTAGTAAATAGTATCTATCTCTATGTCTGTCAGCATGCAAAAAATGGACTAGGCTGTCCATTTATTCCAAATGTCTTATTTTAAGGCTAGTCAATATCTCTGAATTGGGGAGAATTTCAGAAGTAGAAACAAAGGGCAGAAAATAACTATCTTTTTAGAAAATTATTGGTTTACAATTATTTCTGGTGGAGACTAAGGACTAAGTAACTACCACAAATAACAAACGAGACATTATTCATCCACACAATAGTACAAAACAGGACAGCCTAGTTATTAATCCTTCATACCTATTACTGAAGCATTAGTGCCAGGCAGGGTACATACCCGTGCTTTTTTCCTTGTCTTAGACATATTTTGAAGACAGCTCTACCTGCATTATTATTTATGTATAGTTTCACCAGGTTGCTATACAGCTATATGTCAGCAAGTGGGCATTTGTGTGACTGGCCCTGGGGCTCCTTGTACCATCATGCTCCTCAGCTTTCAAGATTCTCTGCCAATCTGTGCTCTCAGGGACCCCTGATGTGATGCTGACAGGTTGTTGCTACAGACAGTCTTAGTCTCAGTTTACTGGGATATGACTTTACACAATAAGGTTTAAAATCCTATACATATATATATATGGGTGCATCTATATAAATATATGTATGTGTACATTTTTTTCTCAACTTTGTCTAACATCTAGTTACAGCAGTGTTATTGTTGGGGTAATGGGGAGGTGGGTGATGGAGTTGTAACAGTCCTTCCTCTGCTGTTGGTGAGACTCTGAGTATTCATTTCTTCCCTTTTTTTTTCTTTCCCCAAGTCCAAAATTTGCTGTCTGGAACCCTAATGAAGTGTAGCTGAGCAATATATAAATATCCCATCTTCTAGGTCATTTGTAAGCATTTTTATTTGCTCAAAGTAATACAAAATATACATGTTCATAAAAATTTCAACTCTTGTCCCACTATAAGGTTAAGCTACTGCTTAAAATAAAATCTACCTGTATCATAATTTACAAAAGCAGTACTAACATTTCCAGATAGTGAGCCTAAGAACATTTAGATTAAATTAATTTTCCATGATGTTCATGTTGTAACTTTTATCTCTAATAAATGAAAGTGGAACTGTGTCAGGGGCTATTGAAAACTATTCTGTTAGTGTTACAAGCATCAACACAGAAGAGATAAGGAGCCACTTATTAAATAGGATGAAGATAGAAAGGGATTTATTAGTAACTATCAAGGGAAAAAACAAATGGAAGACAAGGACACAGTTTTGAAGTACAGTTCTCTTTTCCTTGCCCTTTTTTTGTTCTGTTTCTCATTTAAGACTTTAAAAATAATGATATAGAGAAATCAGCAGTTACCATGAAGCTTTTGCACTAAAATATGTTACCCACATCTCTCTGTCTTTCAACAGATGTCAAATCAGATGGAGCGAAATAGATGAGTGCTGCTGACCAAGTAGGTCTAAAATGTAACCTTTTGCTTGTGTAACACCTTTTTCTTAGTCACTTTTGCCTCTTTCATTTTTCTCACCTAGTTACTCCAATCATTTTTAATTTTCACAGGAAAAAAACCCTATTGGGAGTGTCAGTGCAAAATGGCTAAAGGCAGCTTTCATAGTTACTGCTTACCTCTGCTGTGCTCAGTTGAACTACCATGATTTGAGCTCTTCATGCCCTAAAAGCATGAAATAATCACTTTACCCCTCTCTCATAATCTATTTGATTCAACACTTCCAAATCGGGCTCAGGAAGGATAATATGATTTGGGAAAACTGAGTTCTATCAATAAATGTTATCCTCTATTGAGAGGTGATGTAAAGACAACCATGAGTTCAGGAGCTCAGTAAGTTTTTCCAGTAGGCTTCTGTGTTCTGTCTTTAAAAATGAAGTAATAATGTGACACTCAGTCAAAATGAAAACCATTGTGGCTGAAAAATGAAACAAAGTGAATGCATGAAGATATGTCAATGAAAAGAGTTCACCTAGAAAATTTCCCCAGTGGAAAAGCTAGCTGGGACATAGTTTTTCTTTATAATTCTTCACTTAAGGGGAGGAGAAGATATCAATATCGACCAGAAATATGAGAGAAAATGTATAATAATGTAGTAGAAATACAACTATAATTAATTATTTGCTTCTGTAAGATCACAGATAACAATGTAGTTACCTACGTATTATCAGTGTCCTGAGGGCCTCACTCTGCTGTAATACAGTATATTAGACTGTGCATAATGGAAGGGAGGTAGGAGTGGGTAGGAAGGCAAGGCTCTGGAAATACAGAACCTCTTCTTACACACACAGATATTCAGGAAGATCCTTAGTTCCCATTTTCTACAGATTTGCAAGTTTTCCCCATTTCTCCCCTGACCAAAGGAAAAGAAATCAAAACAAAAAAACAAACAAACAAAAAACAAAACAAAAAACCCCCAAAACAATAAGCCACAAAAAAACCCAAACAAGGTACAAACAAAGAAAACCAAAGCCACTAGCAAGCAATAATGTCAGTAAAATAAAACAAAGGTGTACCCACTTATGTACAATACTCTGCAGAGTCATAGAACTAAAGGGGAATCTGGCATTGATTCCAAGTACATAACAGCTGAACATTTTTCTCTTTTGTGGGTCAGTAGAGACTTTTGGTTGCTTGATTTTACTCCATGGCTCTTGGCTATTCATCACATTTGCACCCCCAGTTCCAAAGCAGGTGGCAGCAGTCACAGATTAACTGAAATCAGATTGAGTTCTGGAACAGAAGAAGCCAAGTATATTTAGAATATTTAACATAATTTCATTCACTATAACAATAGTGATAATAAAAGGCTAAAATTGGAGTCACACATCAAATGGAACATATATTAAGTACCTATAACACTTCACAAAGGAACATAACTTTAGAAATAAAATAAGTCTCTCTTGGTAAATCAAAGATGAACTAGAAGACTGTTTTCCTGTCATTGACTTTCACCACCTACTTTTTCTTGATGGGCTCCTAGCAGAGACTACTGTGTCTTTCTTCTGACCTGAAACACTTTATTTCTGTGAAGAGTACCCAATGAAACTCTAAATTGATCAGCATTTGGGGATCTTTCTCTGCTTACTCTTATAATGACTCAGTTAAAATAATATTTACATACAGAAATATTCTCATTCAGAATTCTTAACATTATAAATGTATATGACTGAGAAAATTATAGTATTACTAATAAAAATCATCACACTGTTGGAATGTTGGGTAGTACTGGAGACAACTCACTGCAGTAGTCTGTGATTTATGTTAAATCTCTGTACTTTTGTTCAGATGGTAATTCTGTGAGGTAGTATTTTTTATTCAGTTTTAAGGGTAAGTGATCTTCGATATCAACCAAACATTTTCAGACAAATTAAAAGTAAGTGTAGTGTCAGATGTGCAAAGATAATTAGCCTATTTCAGATTTTTTAAAAAATTAAAATCTGTAATCTTAACCTTGAAAAGTAAGTGAATTCTTTGTTAGAAAGTGGCAAAAAAGACCATAGCTTTATGTGTCAAATGGTAATCCAAAGCTAATTCTCAATATATGAAGATGGGACTGTGACTTATAAAATTTTCATGCATTTGACTGATGCATGTGGCTTCTTGTGATCTCTGTCTCAAACAAATCTATGCCAAACATACTTCTGTTGGTACCTTCCAAGTTAACATACTACACGTCTTTCTAGTAGTGTGGTATGGCGAAAAAGACATAATACAATATCATTGTGTGCTTTGACCCTGGCTGGACACCAAGTGCCCACAAAGCTTCTACATCATCCCCCTGCTCAAATGGTCACGGAACAAAATGTGATAAAACTCTCATGAGCCAAGATAAAATGATCACTCACTAATTACAGATAGGGAAAGAACTTGGGAAATGAATTTAATGCAAATCAAAACCAGAGTAAGAAAATGAGATATAAAAACAAATCTTGAAACGTGTTCCCCCATCTCCTCCTTTGTTGTTGGGCTCAACTCGTCTCCTGATTTCTCTGCCTTTGTGATGATCTGTTCCAAACCAAAGCATTCTGTGCTTCTAAGACTTTCTGCTTTGACATACATCTTCCATTTCACTGCTGCTGGAGATCTTTTGTTGCTTTTAATTGTCCTCAGTAAGTGATATTCTTCTTTGAACTTAAGTTACTTCTGTGACTTTTCATTGCTGCAGTTACACTCCATCTTCATCATAATGCTAAGGATCAAAATTATTTCAAAAAATTAACTTTTTTCCCCTAGAAGTAGATTGTACACTAAACCCAGGAAACTTCATGGATGCCAAAAACTGAAGTCTGGGAGTACTACTGAAAAGATAAATTAATTTGGTAGTTTCATGTTCTCAGTCTGTAATATCCAATATGGTTAGAAACCTTTCAGCTTTTGAATGTTTCTTTTATTGAGAATAGGGAACGTCTGTCCTGAGATTACTTTTTTTTTCCTTCTTTTGTAAGAAAGTTTTGTCTGTGAAGAAAATGATTTGGAGTAGTGGGGACTGACTCTGTCTTAGCAATTTTTTTCATGAATAGCCTCTTGCTCTTTGACCTCAACTGAATGTTATCAACATCCATCAGTCAAGAAATCAGCTTTACTGCTTGTACTATACAACAAAACCAAAAACTGTATGGTTTTTATGTTTAAAATTATGTGAAACTGGTATGTATAAGATACCACTACATCCTAGCTTGAACACTTCCATATTTATTGTCCTGAACACCAGTGTCCCTGGAAAAATATTTTTGGTAATGCAAATACTTTGAAACATAATTTTCATTTTCATGTCAGTCTGGTGAGACAACATTGTTTTGTGTGATATTCTGATACCTATTTCCATACCGCAAGCATATAGTAGGAAGCTATCTGAAATCTGAGTAAAAAGTTTCAGTTGTTTCTATTTTAAGTTTTGCTCCTGGACAGTTTGCAAAAATTTCCTGGAAATTACTGTGGCTAAAGTATTATACTTGCAGATTCACAGGTGAAGATGTCTATGTTAGCATAAAAAACAATGGAATTTAATAAGACACAATTTACAGACACCCTTGAACTGGGGCTACATGTTCTGTACTCTTCATTCTTAATTGTACTCAATGACTCAATCTCAATAAAATCAGTATCTTTTTACATGACAATTTGAAACTTGTCTGTGACTTTCACCTGCTTCCCATTTTATTACCTGGTATCCAAGCCTTCACCAATTCATGCTTTCACATGCTGATGTAATAAGGATTTGGAAAGAATTCCTCAAATAATTAAGAGATGAGAGAAGGTCAGAAATTATTCCTAGTTGCAAAATTAATGACTTGGATTTGCCTGGCATTCTCTCTACACATATACGTAGCAAAATGGCACTATTTAGAGGGAATGAGGAACAAGGTGGTAAGGTTTTGTTGTGTTGTGATTTTTCGATACTTGGGGTTTTTTTGCATCTATGGTTTTCTGTGGGTTTTTTCTTTGTTTGCTTGCTTTGTTGGATATTTTGACTTTTTTGTTGGTTTTTTTTTGTAGTTTTCTTCTTTTTTTTTCAGGCAGTGACAAGCAATATCAGGAAGAATGTGAATAATATATGATGATGACAATAATATAAAAAATCTTTTCTAGATTGTTCCTGCCTATCAGCTATGTCTATATTATTTAATATTTTACTAGTCATTTCCCATGTTCAAGATTTAACAGAAGTGTAGCTATTGCCTTTATGTTACAGTAGAATACACTGCTACTCCCATCTCTAAATTTACAAAGAAAGTGTACTCTGATACTCCTGGAAACCCTTCAGGATAAAATTCTTTTTTCTCCTAGACACTGCAGATGTCTTTTCAAAAATTATAGTTTGCTAGATATCTTGGTTTAATGGTGATCTGATGATTTGGAAGTCGAGGTGCCACAGCGATGACTTCCGTGAGAAGCTACTGGAAGGTGCCCCTGGTTCCAATACTGGCCCTGCCTCCAGACAAGGATGAGCAGATACAGAGATCTGGATGAGCTTCTCCAAGTAACATATTCAAGAAAAGGAAAATGCAAAAAATATGAAAAAAAGAGAGCTGCAGAGCAGAGAAGAGAAGTAAGTGAGAGCAATGGCAGAACAAGGACACCTACGTCAGTGAAGAAGGAGGAGTAGAAAGCGAATGAGCAGAGGTTTTGCAGGAGCCCATGGTGAGATGGCAGCTGTGCCCCTGCAGGCCATTGGGGGAGCACAGTGGAGCAGTCCCTGAAGAAACATGGTGGAGCAGTCCTTGAAGCACAATGGTGGGGCAAATGTGGATTTGTAGCCCCTGAAGTGTCACAGGCGGACAGATATGAAACAGCAGCATGTGCGGGATCACGGAAAGGGGCAGATGTGTATCTCCAGCCATGGAGGATATCTGGGAGGTGACTCTTCTTCAAGCAGGCCATTTACTCTGTTGGTAACCCATGTTTTAGTAGTCCCTTCCTGAGGGACTGTACCTCGTGGGAGGGACTCCTGTTGGAGGGATTTGTGAAGGACTCTCTCCCATGAGAGAGACTCTGTGTTTAAGCAGGGAAATGCTGTGAGGAGTCATCCCCCTGAGGAGGAAAGGGTGGTAGAAATGTGTGGTCAACTGACCCTAAAGACCAACTCCCCATCCTCCTGTGCTGCTGAGGAGGAGGCATGAGTGAAGCAATTAAAGACTGGGAAGAAGAGAGGGTGAGGGGGTGGAGGTATTAAAATCTGGTCATGTTTTTTTCTCTCTTCTGGTATATTGCTACTTTTTCTCTTCCCAAGTTGGTTCTGTCAACTTTTTGCCTTGGGGAGTGAAAACTTTCCCATCCTTGATTGATTAATGATCCTTTAGGAGGATTTTCTCCTCCCTGTCCCATAGTGGAGGTAGGGAGGTGAGTGAGTGAAGGTCTAGTTGATACCAGCTGGGCCTAAATTGTGACACTGGAAAACTGGGTTTGTGCATAAGGAAAATAACCATTACACATTTTCTATTAAGCAACGGATTTGTGTTCATAAGAGAAAGAGATTGAATAAGAAAGCAAGGCAAAGAAAGAACTCAGACTAAACACAGCTTTGAAACACTAAAGTGATTATACTCCACTGAGTTCTCTCAGCAAATACAAATATGAAAGCAGGCATTCCTTCTTTGTTCTAGACATGCAGATTATAATAAAGGGGTATGAAATTAAATGCACTACATTAGATTGAAACATAAATGTTAACTTCATTCTGATGCATTCCAAACCAATTAGAGTTTTCCCAAGATAGATTATTAAAATAACTTGAGATACATAAACAGTTCAAGGGAATTGCTAGTTCGTGTGAAATCACGTGAGTAATTTTTTTTTACTGGAAGATTTTACAAATGCCTGTAGGGATTCCTACATAGATTCTGGTTAGTGGATAAAATGTTAATTGGAAAACAAAAAATAGGACAAATTCTCAGATGCTTATTAGCTAAAAGTTTCATTTTATGCAGGATTCAACTGCTTTATAAGAATCACAATGGAAATAGCTGTAATGAATGCTATGTATTGTGTATGACCCCTCACAGATGGTTATTTTAAAATTTTCTCCTGTAATTTATCATAGTAGTAAAAGTATTTAGAACATCACTGACTGCAGGAATAATCCAAATTTCCTTTAGTATTGTTTTTGCCAACAAAGTGCAAAAAATAAACCCAACCCACAAACCCCCAAAAAAACTTATGCTTTTACATTATATTCTAACAAAAAATAAACAAGGAGGACATAAACAATGAAATTACATTCTTTGTACTATATCAAACTGGGTACTTGCATAATTAAGAAATACATATTTTTTTCATTTATGTATCTCAGTGGTGCGATGACTCATTAAATAGTGAACAAGCAAGTTTGAGTAAAAGAATCCTTATATTTAGAGCTGAGGACTGAATTCTCTCTGAGGCTGAGACTTGACTTATATTTCTACCTATTCACATCCAGATCTTATCAGCATATGTATAGAGAATATTTATCCTAGGCGCTTGTCAAGACAATATTACAAAGAAGTCATTTAAATTGTAGTACTGGAGTAAACGAGAAGAAAATTACTAATACAGTGAAGAAACAGGTAATGGAAGCATTACACCCAGGTCCTCTGAACAATTAATACTTGCTTGGCTGATTTAGAGCTGCAGCATAATCCATACTGAGAACACAGAAGAGGTGTTTAGGTGAATATAGAAAAACAATGAGACAGTAAAAAAAAATATATTGAAGAATATTGTTTGGCTACAACAACTAAAGCAGACTCCAACATTTGTTTGTTGGATTAAGTGAATGCCATTAATAGTGGAGAAAGTTGTCAGCATGATGTACAAAACTGGAACCATTTGTTTAGTGGAAGACACAACACAGATATTTGATACATAAAACCAAAAAACAAATCAAGCAAAAAGAGGTAGAATGAAAAGTCTAGTATTCTACTCACCACTAATTGTTAAAAGAAGGATGAAATCTCTCTATAAAAATACTTTAAAATTATCAAGTTCAAAGGGATTTTTTTACACTTCACAAGTTTTAGATAGCAACTGTTCTGCAGAGGAGAAATCTGCTGTTCATACTGCAGGACACTAAATATCTGGTAATAGAGAGGGACCTCAAAGACATCAGGAAGATATGAAACGGTTTTATTTTTCTTGTACAAAACACAGTGGAACGTTTTTTTTCTTTCTTTTGGAAAAATAACTTGGTCTTGGTCATTAGAGACCTGCAATGAGTATTACTCCATGAGTATTATTAGTAGTGATAATATAATTAAAACAATGGTCAGACAAAATATTTTTTTCCACAGGTAGTTCTAGAATGTTTTCTTTCCCAGTTCTGTGAAACAGTGAATTTACATATAAGAGGTTAGCTAGAAGGGGTTTTTTTAATGTCTTATTTGGAAATTCTCTATATGGATACAACAGCATTCTCTACAATTGCATTCTGTGTTACACTCAAGTATAGTTGTGTGATTTGTGGTTTCCCACACTGCAGTACCAGAATATAAACTTTTTAGAAATCAGTTTTAGAAATAAGAAATGAGATCTTTGCATGGAAGGAAAGGATTTTCTATCACTTCCCATAGGCCTGATCCTGAATAATAACTCTTTATCTGTCTCTGTGAAATGTTTGTACTAAACTGAGTCTTTAAGTCAAGAACAGCAGAAATTTACTTGTTTCTCAGTAGGATGTATCAGGTGATATTATTGATTCTTGAACTTCATTATATAGATTGCCATTGGTATCTTTACAAGTTCAGCTAGACAAAGTTAGGATCTCTGCCCTTTACTGTAATGTAGCCCTTATGTCTCTGCTGTATGTAGCAATATTTTGTATTTGCATTCATACAAGTTAATTTCATATGAATTAGAAAGCCCCTCCTTACTGCCTTATGGTTATATTTCAAAAAGTAGCACCAACATGTAATCAGATATATACTGTCCATCCAAATTTATAAGCAGGATGCTACTATAGCCACTGTGGCTTTTTATCAGACAGTAAGTATGAGAATACGTTATTGGGTTGTTTGGATATTTTTTGGTCAAAAAATAAATAGGGAAATGTTAAGATAAATGCCCTCAAAATCTCTACAATTTATTCTGAATTGCTGTATATATTCACAATATCCAGAGTCTTTGAGCCAAGGTAATATATTTCTTTCTTAAAAAGCATAAGTTTATCCTGCGCTCAATCTTCATTTTCTGAAAATAAGACTACCTTTAAACAAAACAATGAAGAATAACCACATAAAACACTATGAACCAGCTTTTCAGATATAGTTCTGCTGAGATCACAACAATCTATTACGATAGGAAACATTGGTTAATATGGAAAAGCAGAGGCTGTCTCCTTTGAATAGAGCTTGGAATTCTATAATTTATTGTTTGCCTTTTACAGATCTCATAACTGTTTTTCGAGAAAAATAAGGTCATTTGAAAATGTCAGACTTCAGAAGAACATTGTTCTATATTATTTTTACATTTTAACAAACCAAAAATATGAAAATTAAAGTGTTAAACATCAAAGTGTAAAATTAAAAAAACAAACAAACAAAAAAACAACAAACCCCCCCCCAAAAAAAAACAAAACAAAAAAACAAAAACAAAAAAACCAAAAAACTGGTTTCCAGAGTAAGAAACAGTCACTGAATAGCAGTTCAGAAGTGTGACACTCGCTTCCAAGTCACTTTCTTCCCATGTTTTATGTGACACATCTGTTAAAGGAATATAAAATAAAGACACTGTGAACTGATTTTCTTTGCAAGGAATAAAGGTAAGTCAGCCCCTTCCAACGACCGTACATAGCTATGATCCACTCTAGAATTGTTCCTCTTTGGAATATGCTACTAAAACTGAGTTACAAACCAGTTGTGCACCCTCTTTGTCAGGATGTGTTCCTGAGAATATACATACGTTACAGGGCGTAACAGTTTGAAACTGAAAACTCTTACATACCTAGGTGTGCCATAGACATTGTGAAGTAGAATACCAGGCAAGCACTTGTACATTTCTTAGGAAAGACACTGTAAAATACACCAGGATAAAAATACTGGAGCGAAATAAGCACAAAACCACAGGCTAGGAACTGTGCAAACACAACCAGAAGAAATTACTATCTTTTTACAGCTAAGGAGATGTGAGACCCTTTGATGTTCAAGCTCTCCCTCTTAAAATAGGTGTTTTACAGCTTTTCTTAAGTAGCCAGAACATTTTCCACAGGAAATTATCAGTTAGAGAGGTAAATGTATTTGGAAAAGTATAGTTTTAGCCTCACAAAATTAAAATACTGACTTTAAAAATTTGCAACAAAAATTGTGTGTTAGCACTGAAAATATCTTATTTCCAAGTTATTTTTTTGTCACCCACCACTTAAATCTAGTAATCTATTAATAGTTTTTAAACTAAAGATTTAAAGTACTTTGTTACAAAGGGGCTGTAAAAAAGGACAGAAATAAACAAGACTACTATTTACATTATTGACTGGTAATGTCCAGAGCATTGCCTCTATGGATTGTTAGTGCATATTTCTTATCCATGCTTCCAAAGAGTCCTTTCTAAAGAGTCACAGTAATAGCCCATACTGGGATGGCAGCAGCTCAGATCAGTCTGGTTTTGTCTGTGTTCCTCTTTCCCATTCCTATCTGAACATCCTCTTTGCTCTTTCTCTGGAGAGTACTAAATCAGCAACCATTACTCCTTATTTCTCTTCCAGACTACTTAAACTCTTGCTTTTATCAATTTTTTACAAGCAATATGGTATTGTGAATAATTTTCCACCACATATGATAAACTGACTTCTGTTATTGAATGATTGCTTAGGGTGAATTGTCAATAAATACCTCAGGAAGATGACTCCGTGTTTGTATTGCTTGTGAAATGCCATGCATAACTATAATAAAGCTAAAAGCAAAAGAGAAAAAGAAAATAAAAATCTAACCAAACAAAAACTTGAATAACGGACCAAATTCTCATTCGTTATAAAACAGGACAACTTGTTTAACAAGAGACTGTTATCTATACGTCAGCTCCCAATCCAGTTGGTCACCATAATAAGGAATTTAAGGTAAATGAACAGGTATCCTCTTTTAGAAGGCCTTTTGTTTGAAATGGTTCAAGGATTTCTGTTTAGTTCTTCATACTCACCACCAGGGAACTCCCACAATCTGTAAAACTGCGACACCATTCTATGTTGACGTATCAAATTTAATATTTATGAGAGTATGTTCCCCCAAAGAAGCACTTCTGAATACTAACAAATGTACTTTATTTCAGCACTTTCATCTTTCCGGTCTGTCTTATTGACACATTGACAGCACTACAGTATCCCCGAATTACAGAGTAGCTGAAGCTGGTCAGCGGCTCTAGGGATCATCTAGTACCACTCCTGCTTGGAGCTCAGTTGCTCAGAGCGATCTTGAGACAGGTTTAAATATACCTAAAGAATAGAGACTTCAACCTCTTGGGACAGGCTGTCCTATACTTTGATCACCCTCACTGTTAAAGAAAAAAAAAATATTTTTTGGTTTTGTTAAATTTTCTGCCTTTCAGATTGTGCTCATTGTTTTTTGTCCTGTCAATAATCATCATCAAGAAGTGTTGGTTTCCATTCTCATTAATTCTTCCCCATGAGGTATTTATACACATGGCCACATACCCCAGTCCACAGATCATTCTGGCCCTTTGACAGGACTCTCTCCAGTATCTCCATGTCTCTCCTAGATTGACAAGCCCAGAACCGCACCCAATACTCACAAGGAGGTTTCACATGAGTAGAAGGATCACCTCTTTCTACCTCCAGGTTCCCATTATGTATCTCAGGAAAACCCCAGACTTCTTTGCCACAAGGTACATTGCTGGTTCTTGTTCAGCTCAGTGTTCAGCAGGACCTGCAGGTTCTTTTCTGTAAAGCTGCTTTCCAGGTAGTTGGCCCATAGCCTGTGCCGCTGTGTAGGGGTATTCATCCACAGCTATGGGACTTTGCATTTGTCTTTGTTGAATTGCTTGAGGTTCCCATTATCCCACCTGTGTGGTGCCTCAGATTCTCCTCTCTGTTATGTAATGTATGAAAATTTGCTGAGGGTATGCTCTGTCGTATCATTCAGATCACTAATGAAGAAGCTAAATATCAGTATACCTAGTATCCACCTCTGAGATATACATGTAGTAAGTAGCCTCCATCTAGAATGATCATAAATGCTACTGACCAAAGTACTTTGAACCTATCTGTTCAGTAACTTTTTAGTCCAACTGACTTTCCACTTAACTAGCCTTTTTTTTCATCAGTTTGTTCATGATGATACTATGATACAGCACTGAAAGTCTTGTTTAAAATCAAGAAAACCAGCATCCACCGCTTTATACCTATGCATCATGCCAGTTACTTTATCATGGAAGGCTGTGAAGTTTGTCTTCATTAATCCATTCTGACCACTCCCAAGCACCCTTCTTTTCTTAGTAGGTTTAGAAAGTATTTCCAGAGTTAATTCCTCCCTGACCTTCCCAGGCATCAAGGGAAGATTGACTTCTAGTTCCCCAGAGAATCTTTCTTGGCCTTCTTGGAAGCATGTGTGAGATTTGCTCCCTTCCAGTCCTCAGAAACATTGCCTCATCACCATGACTTTTCAAAGATAACCAAGAGTGGCTTTGCAATGACATCATGCAGCTGGCTCTGCATCCATCAATTTCACAGGACTTCTAGCTGCCCAGTTTATGTAAATGTTCTCTCACCTTATCTTCTTCCTCCAAAGTAAGTCTTCCTTGCTGCAGTCTTTTTCACAAATCTCATGGGCTCAGGGACCAGATCTCAAAGAAGTTGTTATCAGTTAAAAGACAGGTTAAGAACTATAGAGTCAGTTTGCCTTTTTAAAGTCCTTTGTCTTCAGGGCCCTTGCCTCATTCAGCAGCAGATCCTCATTTGCCTCATCTTCTTTTTAACTCACATCCATCACTAGATTCAACCCTATGTGGCTTTTGGTTAACACCATCTTTCCATTTTTGGACATATAGCTCTGTATTTCCTCTAGCTCTGTGCCCCTTGCCACCTCCTCTGTGCTTTTTTTTTCCTCTTTGAGTTTGGTAATACTCTTCCATGCAAGCTTCTTCTACTTTTGCTTGACTTCCTGGTCATAAGGATGGACCATACTTTTTCTTTGAAGAAAGAGGTAATGCTTGACTATGAACCAGCTGTCCTGGACACAACCACTCTTCAGGACTTTATCCCATGGTATTCATCCAAGGAAGTCTCTGAATAGGCCAGACTTTGCTCCCCTGAAGTCCAAACTCTCCTGAAGTCCCTGTGTTTAGGTTTGTTCTCTCCTCAGAATCCTAAATTCAACATCTCAGAGTCATCACAGACAAGGTTACACGTATTCTTTACATCCTCATCTAGTTCATCCTCATTTGTAAGTATCAGGTCCAGCAGAGCACTGGCACCCACTGGCTCCACAATCACCTGTGTCAGGGAATTGTGATCAAATCAATTGAGAAATATCCAGACGTCTTGTAGTCCTATGTTTTCTCTCCAACAGGTATCAAGGCAATTCAGTGCTCCTCTTGGGGACTTCACACTGGGAAAGTGAAGTTTTTCCAGGTCCCAAAGACCTCATTTTCATATTCCTTATCCATAGCAGACACCACCATGCCACCCACTTCTTCCTGCTTGATAATTTTGGCATATAAACTCTGAAGTTTTCTAACAAGAAAAGAGGAAAACCCTAAATAGTAAAATAACATAATCCTAGACACTGTTACCATTTCATTCTGCCTGAGTGGGGCCATGCTTCATTAATTATCATGCTGTAAAACTAAATAGACAAACACAGTGTTTTTTTGTTTCTGTACATCTCAGATACGCTGATATTCACAAACTGTTGGAACTAGATAGTTCCCAATCCTGTATGTGAAGGAGCTGAACACAACTGCTGTTTCTGTTCCTTAAGAAACTGTATCATTTACCTGCTCAACAGCCAGTTTCCACTGATTGTCTTTGTCTTGCTGTGGATCTTACAAATGTCCTTAATTTTTGGCTCATACAAATTCAAATGAGTTTCAGGAATTTGGCAATTTGGGAGCTCTTGAGGTTTGTTTGTTCTTCTCAATCCCACTAGGGAAAACTGGCTTAATACTGTTTTAAAATAATGAGAATGCAGGAAAACACCAAGTAAATTATAATTAGTGTCACACTGTGAGGCATCCTGATTAGTATATGGTGGTCTGTTAAAACCAACAGATACAGAGCAATTTAAATTTTATTTTTCTCTGAGGTATTGGGTCAATCATACTTTAACCTCAGAGTCCACATTGCTACTAGATGAAAAATCAGCATGTGAAACAATGATATAAATCATAGTGGTTCTCAGCATAGAAAGACCATTGACACTGACTGTTTCACTCCCCAGGTCAGCAAAACTTTTTGAAGTAAAGTTGAAATGAGTGATACTTTCATTAAGATTTCATGAAAGGTGGTTACATATACTATTGGGAACTCTGAATTTACTAATTTCCCTATTAAATAACTTCTTTTAGATCTGTGCGCTGGACATGGCACATTTAAGAAATGCATTGATCACTGAGGTGTGACCTCAGGGAAGCTAGCTGTTTCTAGAGTTATTCATATCTTTAGATAGCCATCAGCTATACAGAAATGTTTGGATTGGGTATTCAGTATTCTCTCTGGAGGCTAACCTGGTAAATAACTGATAAGTATGCCAAATATCGATATTTGGCCTACAAATTGCTGCAAACAAATATAAATATCGCTATTTTGTCATAATGTTATTTAATGTGCCTTTAACCCCTGATATTCTAAGACATTCTGAATTGAGACAGCCTATTGTAGATTAAAACAAGCAATTTTGTGCTCTTAAGCCTTCCTGCTCCTTTCTAAGATCTTTGTGTTACTCTGCAGGGAGGCTAGATAAGCCACAACTACAGATTTCAATCTGACTGAAGGAAAGTAAACCTATGTAACGCATAAGATAAAGTGGTTCAGGCATCCCTGAGTTAAACTGCTGCTTTATGAGTGATATTGAAAAGTAAAAAAACAGAAATAAAAAACAAAGTATTAATCACTCCCACCAAAAATCATAAGATAACAGCAAAGAATTTGCATCTTGCATTTTAATTAAGCTATGAGCTATGGATGTTTCACTACTGAATTTAAAAGTGTTAAGAGTTGAGTACATAATCTTCAGGATTTTTATGGAAGAGTAGAACCTTTTTGCTTGCATCAGCCCTGGCTACATCAGGTTTGACTGGTAGATACTTAGATATTTTATCTGGTCTGAAGTAAAATCTTCAGATTTCTGGTGTTCAAAACTTCTAACTTGCAATTTATAAATTTACAAATTTTTAACCTAATGTCAAATACACAAAATATTTTTATATCAAAATTATCCCTGAGAAATATGTGTATCTAGACATGTAAGCTTACTAGTAGATACTTATATATGCTTGTCTGCATGCTTGTGTTTACATAAATATACACTATATTGTGCATATCTGTATTTAACATGGTAAACATTGTACAGTTAAGTTACTGCAGGTACATTCCTTTGACTGAACTGTGGCAATTTTTCTATTTTAAATAAATATTTACTAATTCTGACTACCATGATAGTAAAAGACAGTATTTTGTCAGTATGTCAGTAAAACATACTGACATGCTAGCTCAAGTGCATCCTAGACAAATAAGGGTTTCCTACATTTTGTTTTCCTATTGAAATTGTTTGTGAGAAAGAAGAATGAGTATAAGGAAAAAGCTTAAATATCAATGAAAATGAGTACACTTCTTTAGTCCAGGATAATTGAAAACATACAAAGATGTGTTAAATGCCCTTTCTTTCTCTATCCATGTGCTAAATCACATCACATCTGGACTGGCAGCAGTATAAATCCACCAATTTCTTTTAATGAGTGATGGGAAAAATTAAAGGTGGAAGAAATCTTCATTCCTCTGTTGCTCCTTATAATCCACAAACCACAGCACTAAGGTGCCCAAAGGTGAGGTCTCTTGCTGGTAATTCTCTTACTCTACTTCTAAGTCTGCTAGTTAAAGACAAATAAAATCTCAGAGAGTGGTGGCTCTGAGAGCCTATTTAAGTTAAAGGAAGGTCATGTCAGAGTCAATGCTGGGGATTTTCATTTCTGTGGAGAGAGGAATTGCTGGACTAAGCATTGTGCCATGGAAGCTCTGAGTAGGAATGAGTTTTTCCGGAGAGAGCTGTCAGTGAGCAGGTAGGACCCTGAGACCCTGACTGCTGCAGCTGTGAATGTAGAACAGCCTGGACTGAAGCTTCTTTGCCAGAGTTGTTTGGGGTCAGGTTCCTTTCTTGTTATCAGAAATTCATACAGTTGAAGCACAGAACATCCCTTGGGAGTGGATCACTGACTAAAGTGAGGTTGACTTAAGTCGGGCACACGTCTGAGTTGTCAGAATTCAAGGTTACCCTGACCTTATGTTTTGAAGACTGAACATGTGGCACACCCTTTCTAGAAGACAGGAATCATGGCACATACACTTCCCTGTATGCAACTACCATAAGTTTTCTCATCATGCATTATCTTCTTCTATGGATGTTTTTGTCATCAAAATATATATGTTGATTTTTAAAAATGTCATGAGACTCAATATGAATGTGAATAATTTGTCTCTCTAACAAACATAGTTTTCATGGAAAAATAATATACTGTCTGTACCCTGACAAGCTGCAAATGCAATATAGTGTTGATAAAAATACCTACAATTATGTTTCCAGTGAGAAAGAGTAAGTGCAAGGTGATAAACATAATTTAAACTCATGAGATTGTGCTGTAAAGATAAAAGAAATTAAAAGATAAAAAGATTAAAACAGAAAAGTGAAAAGTCAGTTGAAATCATCTGAGACTGTTTGGGAAACTTAATGTGAAAAATCAAAAGCTACATAAAAGTTAGGCTTTGCACATTTTTATCAAAATTATATATAGGTTAGATAAGTTATAACCTGAAAACTGCCTGACTTGAGATAGCCACATTAAAGAGTTATTGTTTCCAACATATAAAATGGCTAATAGAAATTTTATATAATCTTTTCCTTGTAGTTATTTATACATTATTGAAAAAAATCTGTGACAACGCTTCTGGTTTAAACCAAGGATTGTTTCAGCAGTTGTGGAACTGGCAGAAGTGGTGAAATCCTTTGGAAGCAAAAGAAAGGTCATAGACACAACCTACTTTTCAGAACAGATTTTACTGTGTCAGAAATATGTTTGGTGTCTTCTCTACAGTGTTGACCTGAACTGAGGTGTCAGTTTTCAAGGGAACATATGTAACACAGATGTTTATCCATCGGAAGATATACTGAAATCAGTAACTTGTTTTAGGTAGAAAAATTTAGAGAAAAATACTTATGACCTTTGCTTGCACTGGACCTATACTTGACTTACATTGGCAATCAAGAGTTGAAAATATAAACGTCTTTAAGAATACAATGCTATGGCTCATCCAGCAAAAAACCAACGTATATTTAGGATAATATTTTCCTCTGTTTTGACTTCCACACTAATAAAACATACAGAGTCTAAATCTTTGGAAAGAGCCTTCCCACTTTTCCAGCTTTTTGAGTATTCTGAGAGTGCTAGGAAAAAAACAGTGCAGAGGGCAGGTTAATTGAGAAATCCAAGCACTATATTGCACTTGTCATCCTGGAATCCCTTTGCTTTTCTGCCAAGGTCCTGCTTTCTATTGAGACAGTCTCAGTTTAAATTACTGCATTCTTTTCTGTATCTATGTGTTAGTCACTAAATGATATGTTATTATTGAGAGACCTCAGTGCTTCATATTAGATACTGTTTGTCACACACTATTTAAAATAAGATATGAGTAGCCTTAGGGTCATTTCATTTCCCAATATCCTAATTGAGAGGTTTTGAGGTTTATAAGTGTACATTTTACACACTAAATTGAGCATTCTATTGCATCCTCTGGTGTAAATGTTTTATGAAAAGATGTATGGTCTCCTGAGTATATGACATACAACATCCTTGCAGAGGAAGAAGAACTTGAAGATTGCAGTTTATGATTAATGGATTTTACAAAGTCTTAATAAGTGTTTCTTATTTTTTAATAATGAGTAACAACAGCTTGTATATGAGCTCTGGTTTTCAGTTTAACCACACTGAAAGATTTAGGTGAAAGCAAAATACCAGAAAATACCAGACATTTAGGTGAAAGCAAAATTACTCCAAGACGCCAAGACTAGTCCAAAATGCAAGACAGAGCATGGTATGTGGGGAAAAACTGGATAAAGTATTTAGAAGATAAAAGATTATGCTTCCATTTTACTTTGGTAATTATTGCCTAGGTTTCCCAGACTCTACCCAGTTGTTGCAAACTAATTTTAACAGCTAACCACAGAATCACAGACTGTTTTAGTTCGGAAGAGACCTCCAAGATCATCCAGTCCAACATTTGACCAACACCATAATCGTCTCCTAAACAACATCCCTAGGGATCAGGTCCAAATGCCTTTTAAATGCCTCCAGGGATGGTGACTCCACCACTGTCCTGGGCAGGCCATTCCAATGCCTGACAGCCCTCTCAGTGAAAAAATATTTCCTAACATCCAGCCTAAACCTCCCCTGGTGCAGCTTCCATCCATTTCCTCTGGTCCTATCACAGTTTACTAAGGGGAAGAGGCTGTTTCCCTCCTCACTCCAACCTCCCTTGAGGCAGTTGAAGAGAGCAATAAGGTCTCCTCTCAGCCTCCTCTTCTCCAGACTGAACAACCCCAGCTCCCTCAGCCACTCCTCACAGGACTTGTTCTCCAGGCCCTTCCTGAGCTTTGTTGCCCTTCTCTGGACATGCTCCAGCACTTCTGTGTCCCTCTTATAGTGAGGTGCCCAGACCTGAACACAGTACTCAAGATGCAGCCTCACCAGAGCTGAGTACAGAGGGATGATCACCTCCCTGTTCCTTCTTGGCCACCTGTGCATACTGCTGACTCATATTAAGTCGACTGTCAACCAATACCCCCAGGTCCCTTTCCAACTTACAGGTCTCTAACCACACTTCCACAAGTCTGTAGCTTACCATGGGGTTGTTGTGACCCACGTGCAAGACCTGGAATTTGGCCTTGTTAGACCTCATACAATTAACCTTGTCCCATTGGTCTAACCTGTCCAGGTCCTACTGTAAGGCTTCCCTACCCTCCAGCAGATCGACACAGACACCTAGTTTAGTGACATCTGCAGCCCTACTGAGGGTACACTCAATCCCCTCATCCAAATCATTAATGAAGATATTAAGGAGAAAAGGCCTCAGCACTGAACCGTGGGGGACACCACTCATGACCAGTCACCAGCCAGATTCAGCCCCACTATCCAGGTTAGTCAGACAGGATCTGCCTTATGTAAACCCGTGCTGACTGGGCCCTATCACCTGATTGTCTTGTATGTACCATGTGCTGGTACTCAAGCTGAGCTGCTCCATAACCCTTCCTGGCACTGACCTCAAACTGACAGGTCTGTAGTTCCCCAGATCATCCTTTCGCCTGTAGATGGGCGTTACATTTGCCAGTTTCCAGTCTACTCAGACGTCCCCAGTTTTCCAGACTGTTGATAAATAATGGAGAATGGATTGGTGAGCACTTCTGCCACTTCCTTTAGTACCCTTAGGTGGGTCCCATCTGGTCCCATAGACTTATGCACATGTGGCACAACAGGGCACTTATCATTTCCTCATGGGCTATGGGGGCTTCATTCTGCTCCCCATCTTGGTCATCCAGTTCAGAGATCTGTACCCTCAGGGAGCAATTGGCATTGGCAAAGACTGAGACTAAATGAGCACTCAGCAGTTCAGCCTTTTCCATATCATTTATCACAATTTTCCCTCCCATGTCAAGTAGAGGGGGAGATTTTCCCTAGCTCTATTTTTGATATTTACAAATTTATAGAAACTCTTTATATTAACTTTAATGACACTGCCCAGATTGAATTCAAGATGAGCTTTTGCCTTTCTAATTTTCTTCTTTTAATATCTTTGTAGTAATGTAATGTTCCCAAGTTTTCTGCCCTTCCTTCTACAGCCAATAAACATTCCTTTTTTTCCTGACTTTTGCTCAAAGCTCCTTGTTTAGCTACACCAGCTCATTTCAAGATGTACAGGTGCTACAGTCTGTGCCTATGCCTCAAGGATTTCCCTCTTGAGGATTGTCTAGCCTTTCTGGACTCCTTTGTCCTTGAGGATTATATCCTGGGGGATATAACCCTCAAGAACAGGGCATCAAATTACTCTGTTCAATTTTTGTACGTTAAGAAAATATATGTTAAGTTTGAAGACAAGAGTTCATTGTGAGTCAAACTTGTCTTTACAGTCTAGGATATATTCATCCTGTAACAAAGTCAAGAGTTTTAGGCCATGTTTTTCTATTATAGTTTTGTTTTAGGTACTAATGTCAAAGGTATCAGTCTTTTTCAAGAAGATGGGAATGTAAAGGGTAATTAGATGTATTTTTAGAAATGCAAATTCTTTGTTAGTCCAGTAAGATGCTGATGGTGAACCTTCTTCCCCCTTCTTCAATCACTTTCATGTGTTTGTCAACACAGTCCACTTATCAACTCTTTCTTCAATGGTTTCTACTTCCACGTTATATCCAGAATTATTTGACATGATATCTCTTGTGAGGGAGACTTATTCCTTGTTTTTTTCTTGCATTTGGTTGGTTCTTACATTAAAGTTGTCTGTACACATATCCAAGAGTTACTTTTCTTTAGTAAATTGGTAGTGAACCGTCTGTGAATTGTGCTTATAGACTTGCTGTTTCTTCTCGCATTTCCAAGACCATTGTTTCTATCTGCTGTATTTTTGGGGGTATCTGTTACCATCCCTGTTGTTTTCAGCACCCCTCAAGAAGTGGTTTCTCAATAAGCAGTTTCAGTGTAAAATTTGATGGAAATTTTCTTTTACTTTAGTGTAAATTAATAGTTCCTAGATAATTGCAGATTAATTCTTAGTTATTGAAGATTAACATCGGAGATTTTGTCTTGAGAAAAATTCATACCCTACATGTCTTAAAACAATAACAAAAAGCAACAACAAAACAAACAAAAACCAAAGAACTTAAAAATTTTAATCAAAGTAGAATAGTAATAATTTTTTGGTTGGTTGGTCGGTTGGTTTTTTTTTTTGTTATGAGACCATAGCTACTTCCAAAATATTCTCACAGTCCAGAAATTTTGCAATTTCTTTGAAGCATCAGGATTTGAATATTTCTTTCATTTCCCTAGAATAATGGTAGGAATAGAATTCTCATACAATTTTCAGTTTAAGTATGAAAAAACTGCTGTTCTTTCCCAACTACTTGTCATTGCACGTATGTTATGTATAGCTAACAATAACAATTGAGCTTAACTTCCATCATGCACAGCTAGAAGAAAAGCCAGAAGAAATGTTCCAAAGCATGTGTTAAAAACACACACAAAACCTCTGAAAACATACCCACGGTTTTTCAAGGTGCAATTACTCAAATACCTTCCAAGTAATCTATAGTAAAATTCTCCTTAGTCTACTAAGTGATGGTGAGTTTCTTTATATAATTTAGTTTTGTTTCTGTATAATTTCCTCTGCTGTGACTGTGTGTAACTCTCTCTTTACACAGTCTTACCTATTTAATTTTCTCTAACCTACATGTGATCTTGCCTAGACAATAATTTCACATTAATTCATGCTAATGTATTCATACACAGAACTTGAAGTTAGAGATATTTGAAGTGTTTTACTAATTATATGAAACTTGGATACTAAATCATGAACTGTTTACATTGTCTACTTAGGTTATTTGCATACCGTGACTATGTAAATGCTGTAGGTTTAGAGCAGACCACTTTAACATATAAAAAGATATGGGTTTTTTTTTAGTAAGGTGACTTCTTTCTTTAGATACAAAAATTAATAATTAATGAATTATTATTCTTAACCATATTCTTAACCATATGAAGGTATTAATGTATTTTACTGTTAATAATAAGGGCTCAGAAGACTTAGAGAATTTCCTTAGTCATAGCTTACATCCCATGAAGACACTTAAGATTGCTTTGGTTGTCATTTGGTTGTCATTGCTCATGGTCTTAAGATTCAACATGGAGAGGATTAGCAAGTCCTGTTTTAAATGACACTATTTTCAGAGATGTAAATGAAATTTAAACATAGACTTTTTCATGGTCTACATATTGTAAGATTTTGTATTTAATTTATTCTTGACTCGTGCATGGGAAGACTGGTAACTAAGAAGGTCCTTGAATCTTGGTCATGTGGCTGTGATTTAAAGTTTATAACCAAAGTCAACTTGTAAAGTAAATCAGGAAAATACTTTTTAGGGTTTAAGATAGATGTCTGTTTAATCTACCCTGTGAAGCTGCAAGCTTCAACTGAAATCAGTAATCCCTCTTTGTAAAAACATTTGATGTCTCCTCAAGACCTTTTTACCCTTGTAGTGGGAACAAAATAAATACATGTTGACAGCAGAGATATAATGGAGATAAAAACTTAAAAACCTTATAATCTTAGAAACAAAAGCAGCAATTAAAGAAAGAGCTATCCAAATGAAGAATTAAAAAAAAGCAAAAGAAGTAGAAGAAGGAAGAGCCAGAAGAGGAGAAAAAGAAGAAAGTACTTAAGGAAAAAACCTCAAATTCTTGTTAAGAAGTTTTCATAAGACAGGGACTTCATAGTATGAGAAAAAGCCCAAACAGAGGTCAGCAGTGAAAGTGATAATAACTAATGTTCTACCTTTAGAGATTCTTGACTCATATTTTTGCCCTTACAATAAACTCATAAAAAGTTTCCCCAGCATTTCTGGAGAACAGAATAAACAGTTCTTCAGAACAGTCTTTCTAGTATTGAGTACAGCCAGCTTCCATTGACCTCAGAGTTTGTGTCTACATGGACTGGCCCACTGATTTCCTTATGCCAAAATAATGTTACAAAATTATACACATTCTTCACATACTCCCTTTTAAAAAGTGATCAATAAGGCCAAGAGTTTCCATTTATGTTCCAAATATGGAAATCACCAGCTGCTGTGTTGATTCATCAGAATCAGCTTTACAAGAAATGAATTCTCTTGTGTGCAGTAACGACATTGTTGGATCCAATGACAAAACTCCCACTTAGCTCAGAAGGACCAAGATTTTAAACACTAATGTTCAGACAGCCTTCTTCTGCTCCTAAAGTAGGCCATGTGTCTTGCTGTGCTGAGGGAAAGTGAAAATAAATGTAGTCTCCAAGTGGGCTGAAGATTATAAGAACTGTATATAAAATCTGTATATAAAATCTATATATAACATACTAGACCAATAGACCTAGACAATAGTGTTTTACTTTAGTGGTGAAGGAAAAAGAATTACTTTAAGACTTGCAACTTAATCTGCATTTTATATCCTTGATATCAACATCATTTTGTTTGTGTAATGGGCACACATGTGATGTTTACAAATTAATAACACATCCTCCAAATCTCTCCTTAGGTGATTTTATTACTAATACTTTACTAATCAGCCTACACACATGTAAATTCTGAACTGGAGCTAGAATACAGCATTTTTTTAAAAGTCTGTCATAATATATGTTCTGGTACTACTAAAGACCAAAGGAAAGCACTATTTAATTTGCCTGGAACATTTTTGTTTTTTTGTGGTAAACCGGATTTTTCATAGAGAAGGGTAAATTCTAGTACACTTCTACATCATGATTTCTGTGATTAAGTGTGGCACTAAAATGAGGTAACATCTGTATAAGAGGCAGAAGACATACATACATACATACAAGAAAGTAAGAAAGAAAAAAAAAAAAAGAAAGACCACATATATGGTCTCTCTTCAATCAAAATGTAGATTTTCCCCATTTGGATCCTTAGTTGGGTTCCATTTTACTGTAGTTCAAACTCACTTTGGTTTTTAAAAGCTGTCTTCCTTTTCCATAAATCCCATGTATATAAGGCTGGGAAACAAAAGCTGCATTAGTCACAGATGTTAATATCAATGTATTTACACAAGCCAGCTGCTGAGACAGTAGCACCTACTGATAGTGCCAGGCATACTGATTTTCTCTGTGAGCGTAAAGATCAATATTACTAAAAAAATTACCAATTAGATGATGCTATACAAAGCAGCACATTGGATATTGTCAGACATCTTGTTAACTTGTGTTAAGCTTGTGATAAACTCAAAAGAGAACAAGTAGAAAGTTACTCATTAAGTGTCCATTGAGAACTCATACTTGAAAGACTACAAGGTAAATTTTCTCATTTCTATTAAGCTTCTTGAAAAGATCATTAACAAAAGGATTTCTCCTAAAGAGAAGGATCAATTAAAGTTGGCCTGGCATAAGATTTAAACTCATTAGAGCACAAGTGCTTTCTTCCTTTGCAAGCGCTTGCTGAGGAAATTATTCTCTGTATGCTACACAATAATGATTCTAGGAAATTTAAAAGATCTAAACATTGAAAAGTGCCAGAAGATATACAAACATGGTCTTTCCTGTCCTCAATGCTCTGTGTATCATTTATCCATTCTACAGGAAAATGACCTCTGTACATAAACCTAACAGATGAGATAAGAAATCTCTCCTTTCCTAAAGAAAGAACCAGAAAAATTACAATTAAAAATAATTTCTGAATGAAAATTATTTTCCTAAAATAATAAAAAGTTTATATATGAGAAGTAAGACTTTACTCACATTTCAAATTACACAAATATTGTCTGTATCTAGTTGCAAAAGATAAAGTTTCTGTTTTAAGTCCCTGTGGTTTTTGATCGAGTTTCTCTTACCCCTTCCTCTTCCTGCTATCCCACCACTCCAATAAAGGAAATTAAAAAAAAGACAAAAAGAAAAAAAAAGGTACCAGAGTACTTTTTTGTTTGACAAAACTTGAAAAAAATGTCTCTAAGTAGAATCTAGTTAGTTTTCCTGTTTTATTTTTCCAAATATCTCAGTCTAAAACAGGCAGAAAGCAGAGATATTTTCACATCAAGTGACTAATGCTTAGAAAAACTGCAGAGTTAGAAATAGGATTTATCATGGAACACATTAGGCAATTTCACCATGCATATTAGTGACAATTTGTTTGTGCTGAAGTGTTTATTTTGTCTCAGACTTTAAAAATATTTTTTTGAATTCTGAATAATTTTATCAGATGTCAGCTAACTTTGTGTCAGAGAACTATTATTTCATGCTCTACATAAAATGAAAAAAAGCATGGTCCTTTCTGCAGTCCAATGTTACTTTTAAAGCAGGGATTATGCCATTGGGCCATATAAACTGAATTCATTATAGAACTGCTGTCAGTGGAACTTCAAAGAGTCTGTTTACATATAGGCCATTGGATGATACTAAGCGTCTTTAGAACGGTGGCTAAGACACATCTTCTTAAGAAAGTAGTGCTGGCTACTGGAGTGTTCCCCTCTAAAAAAAAAAAAAAAATGTACATATACTCCTGTCTGCTCATATATCTGGTCCAAAAAGTTCATGGGCAGAGAGAAAATTTGGATCTTAAAAAATTTTGAGCATATTATTTGAGAGATGATTTTACAAATTGGGAATTTTCAGCTGCAGTCCTCCAGACAGAGTTGATATCCTGGGATGCACAATGATATTCACAGCTGCTCTGTCTCAGTGCATATTAGCACAGTTGTTTTTTGTTATATATAATGCAGTTATGTAAGGAAATATATTTTCTTCTACCTCCTTCTTTGGAAAATGTTTATCACTTCATTCATTTGCCTGGATTAAATTGGCACTGATTAAAATAAAATTTAACCAGCATCTTAGTTTGTATCATACATAACAATGATAAAAATGCTTTTCAGCTTATCTAGAGTTTCCTGTCTAAGCTTTTTAGAATAGTATAAATATTTAGAATAAATGTAGTATCCTGTGAAACTTTAAATTAGTTTAGTTCTGGACAAACCCAAGGTACATGACCAAGATAAACAGCTCTTCTTTCAGTGTTTTATGTAGATTGGCTTTCAGCCTTTTAAAGGAACACAATTAAGTATTAATTATTATAAAGTTATTAACTTTTCTTTAAATAATAAAAAAAAATTGATTCTCCCCTATCTTAAGAGCTGTCTTCTACATAGGTATAAGGAATGTAAAATGGAAACAAACAGGTAAGAACTCATTGTACACAAGGAAGTCAGAACTCAGAGAGATGGAGAGAAAGATAGTAGTTTAAAGAGATGAAACATCCTGTGGTAAAAATAATCAATATTGCTTTAAAACGTAATACTACCATTGTCTTTTTCTGCATGTATTATTTTTACTGACAAGGAATCAGCAGTGATCAAAACAAGGAACGTATTCAAAACAAGGAAAAAACCCAACCACCAAACTTGTAGATTGAATATATCCTCTGATGTTCCTTATTTTCTGTTGTGTCAACGTGACAGTTTTTTAGGTAAGAGTAAGGATATTATAAAAGAGATCCAGGAACTACCATGCTTTCTTGATTTAAGACTCATCAGTAAAGCTTCTTGGTTAAATCTAGGTTATGTAAATCCTTGGTTAAATCTAGGGTATGTAAAGCCTTGAGCCAGGGTTTGCTCGTAAAGTGCATCACTATGGGGACCTTCCTGGGAGACAAAGTAAATCATGAACACCTTTTAGTTACCTTCTTTTCTTGCTTTCCCTTTCACTCTCGTGAAGTAGAAATGCTATGGTCCATGACAACAATGAATTGATGTTCTTCAGCCAAGTATTAACTCAGATGTCAAAAAGGAACTCAGAGAGTCAAGTTCAGTATCCGAAGCTCTGCCTATTTGCTGCCTACTCAGAAGCCAACAGATACAGAGTTGGTTTTAAAATTAGTCTCATTCTTAACAATCTTTCCTTGTACTTCATCTCTTGTGTTAATGGGTGATTATAATTTTTAAGTTCATTGTTCATGTGACTCACCTTGTGTGATCAGTAAGTATTGCAGTAAAAGCAAAGTATTTTTTAATGACTTACAAGGTACAATGAAAGGAAAAGTAAGTTTTTGATGTCTAGATAGTACATATTTCCTGAGTTGAGGCTTTATGGGGAGAGGTAAAAGAGTGAACAGGAGGTGGGAAAATGATTGGATCATTTCTACTAAATTAAATTCAATTAAACAAGAGCAGGTGCTACATCAAAAATGCAGCAGAGCTGATTCAGTTAATGAGTTGAGTTTTCATGGAGATTTTGAGGAAACCAGACCTGGCCATTTATTTGCTAAGCTGTGCTTAAAGTTATTTAAATTTGCAATGTGGAAAGATCCAAGAGAGAAGTGAATTGTCTATGCAGTTTGCCAAAGAGCATATGTAAGAAACCCATTATTATCATTATGAAAAGATTAGTTGTAGAATAAATGGTGGACACACCCTGCAAAAAGACACAGATGTATTTTTTTCTTCCCCATATGAAATGTGATGAAACAAAGAATATGAGCAGTGTGAAACTATTCATTCATACATCATGTTGAAAGTCATCTGAGATCTAGGTGTTCAGGCACTTTTGAATTGGAAAAAATATATGAGCTGCAGCATGCTGTTTATGTCACCAGTGAGCTTGAGCAAACAAGTCCCTCTAGGCTTCTGTGTTGCAGATCAGAAAGTGTCATTTACTAGCAGAATTTTTTTCCTTCAAACTGAAAATGAGAAGGAAAAAGACAGATGACATCAGTGAGGGAAACAAAGATAAAAAATGTGATGTGCACTTTATTGTTCTTACACCATTTTAGCACCCAAAGGCACTAATAAAAAGAGGTTCCTTTTCTTTTTGCCTTGTGAAAACACAAATTTAGGAAACTGGAAAACATCCTTTATGAAAGCTTCCACAAGGGAAGCTTCGTTGCAAGTCTGTACCTCCTATCATTCTTTAACTCTGTTTCTCTTGGATTATTCCTTTGGTAAACACATTTACTCAAAAAACCTCTAATAAATAGCTTTCCTTTAATATCTTCTTTGCCAGAAGAACTTTTAGCAAAATATAATAGTGAAACACCTGAAGCTGACTAACCAAGCTATCTTGAAGAATTCTCCATGGCTTGAATGACCTACCTGGTAAGACAACAATTAAGTAAAACATGTAATATCATGTTTCAAGTCATCAAAAGAAGGAAATCAGAATGAAGTTTCCATTTTGCATGAACCTGCATAACTGAGCCTCCTCTTCTCCAGGCTGAACAGCCCCAGCTCCCTCAGCCTCTCCTCATAGGGTCTGTGCTCGAGTCCCTTCACCAGCCTGGTTGCCCTCCTTTGGACCTTCTCCAGGACCTCAATCTCCTTCCTGAACTGAGGGGCCCAGAACTGGACACGGTACTCAAGGTGTGGCCTCACCAGTGCTGAATACAGGGGAAGAATTGTTACTCTATACTTAGAGCTGTATTGCTCCATACTGATTAGAAAGAGGTAGAGCTTTCAGATGTATCAAATTCATAGATTTTTAATTATAAGAGAGACTGAATTTTTTTTACTTTTGTATATAGTGAACAATTGTCTGGCTAACATACGGATTACAGTTTCTTTTTTCATAGAAAGTATTTTCTTCTGGGACTTTGTGTTTTATTTAGAGAAAAATGAAAATTATCATTATTTTTTTTTAATATAAGGAAATATTAAAGAATATTAAAATTTCAAATATCTATATATTCAAGTCTCAAATGATGAGAAAAGCTCTCTACTGAAAAGCCTTCCTCTTGAGGATTATTCCACCAAGTTTCTTTGTGTGAAAATCTATTCAGCTTTTATGCTTAATTGATTTCTAGTAAAGACAGAAGAAACAATGTTTGCTGATTGCATTAGGGTTGTCTAATTTCCTTGACTGAAACATCTCAAGCATAGAAATAAAACTGCATCATATGATAGTATTCTTCAATGAGTATAGGTTTAGCTAGCTCCTATATTTTTCTTCTGGTACTAATTCGTCTGTTATAGCCAAGTTTCCATTAAAGCACAAAACCTGATGAGTATTTCAGAGAGATAGTAAACCTAGCTTTCTGTTTTGACTTAAAAGATTAAAGCAACCCTTTTGCATAGTCATTTCAAACTACTGTGAACGTTTCCCTGAGAAAATTTCAATTTCTGTGAAAAATTCTTATTAACTTCAAATAAATACTATGTCATGTATGGATATTTTCTACATCATTTTTTTAGGATAAAAAGATGTTGAGGTGCTTGAGTAGTCAGAATTCATTGGGGTTTTTAATGTTTTCAAGTGGGGATGATTACAGTGCCATAAAACAATGACATCTGTTGAATGTTGTCCCTGAATACACTCAAAATTTTTCCAGCTCATACTATGCAGCATGCACACCTCCCTTCTCCCTCTCCCTGTGTATTTGTATTCACTTCCTGTCCTTCAATTCTTAACTGGAGTTCTGTATTTGCATTTGTTTTTGTCACTTGGGTAAAACTCTAACCCTGTTAAAGACGTTTCATATTAGGGATTGGACACTTCAATGGCCTCTGATGAGCCAGTTCAGCTGTTTCTGTGAGTGCTCCTTGTGCTGTTGCCATCAAAATGGGATCTACTATTGCATATTTTTATATGCTTTTTGAGACATTTTGCTTTGACAGGCATAAGTTGGTAAGTTATATATAAGCAGCACAAATGGTCATATTGGAATAAAAGGCAATTTCTGCCAGCAGGACAGTGACCAGACCCTGACAGAGAATTGAAACAGTAATTATTTCAAATGTGGATTTTTTATTGTGAACTTGTGTTCGAAAATGGCATCATCTGGTGCCACAGAGAAATAATTATTTTTTTTTTCCCACTGTTGCCATTTTTTTGTCACTATCCTGGTCTGAGCCAGGACACAACCTATTTATTTCAGCTAAGTTTCTTCTAAGTAGTTGCTGGTGAATGACATGCAGAAAAAATGCCACCATTTGCTTCTGTGAAACATGGTATGCTCTGGAAAAAGAAAAGGAGAAAAAAGGGGTCACACCTGCAAACCTTCTGAGAAGGAAACTACACAGGTGACCAAAGCTGACCTAGTATTCTATCCCATAAAATATATCCTAAGTACAAAGCTGAAGAATCACACACAAAGATCAAGACCTCCTTGTTCATGACTGGTGTCCTGGAAGGTATCCATGCATTCTTCTGCCCTTGATCCCAGTATATGCATCTCTGCATCCACCTCCCATCTGCTGCTGGCAGCAGGATTCCAGTCCAGAGACAGACATGCATGCAGTCATCAGTGACATGAGCCTGTTTGGGGGGGTTACTGTGTTATTGGTTTTGTATATATTTCTATATATTTCATTGTATGCTTTTTCATCATTCTTTTTTTCATTAAAGCTGTGTAGTTTAGTTTCCAACACATAAGCCTCTACCCCTTATTCTCTTTCTTTTCCCTTTCTGGAAAGGGAGAGGAGTTAATAAAGAGCATGTCATTTATTTAAGTGCTAGCCCAGCATTAAGTCTTGACAGTGACAGCAATCTCTTTTGTATCTTCCACATGGCTTCCACAATAGAGCCTTTAGACATGCTTCCCTCTAAGCAGGTTGTTGTTTTTTTTTTAAGGTATTTTTTTGGTTTTTTGTTTTTTATTTTGGTTTGGTTTTTTTTTTTTTCCACATTGGAAATGGAAGCAGTCTCAATCCACCTGCCTCCATGTACAGAGGTATGAGGACAGGCCTGCCAAGGGCTGCACCACTGCAAAAGGGAAAGCAAGCAAGGCCAGACCAGTCAGCAGCCACCAGGCAGGTCCAAGGTCTGGCCAAGATGCCTGGTGCACAGTCAGGCAGTGGATTCCAACCAGTTACAGCACAGCTCTGACCAGGACACCAGGCAAGGGTCTGAGCCAAAAAGCAGACCTCAAGACCCAGGGAAGGCATCTCATACGGCTCTCTCTCACAACTTCACTGCTTCCACAGAACACGCAAAATTAACCTAACTTCTCTGTATCAGAGCTGACCTCATGTTTAGGTAGTTATATAAGCTTGGGGTGTGGAGGGCATTGTATGGCTTTTTTGTGTAAACAGATCTCTGACACAGATAACTGCAAAACATTCCTGTAATCTTCTTAGGATCTGCCTGTGTTTTGGAGTCTTTGCTTCTGCTCTCTCTGGGGTGCTTGTTTTACTTAAGTTTATAGACTATAGGATGAGAATAACTTCCCTGTCCATCCACCTCATAGATGTTTTAGACAGCTTAAAACACAGCTTACAAATAAAAAAGAAAAAAAATATTACTTTGATACATGCAAAATGTGTTATTAGGGAAAGCTATATCTGCAAGAAGTTTTATGAAAATAAATAAAATATATTGTTGCACTGGCCTATTTCCTGTTTTTCTCCTCAAGGTCAGTCCATTTTTCTAGAAGATTCACTTTTCTTTCACTAAAAATTATTGCAGTGATCCCCATGTATTGTTTCTTAAGAGTCATGATGATATTTTCTACAAGAAATACCAAGATGTCCGGCATAGCAGTGGAAGTAGGCTAGACAGCTTACAACTTAGGGTCACTTTGGTAAGGAACATGAAGAAACAATTTATGGGTAAGAAATTACAAGGTACAGTGAACATCTACATTTAGATGCAACAATTCCCTTTTCATAAATTCTTAATTGTCACACAGAGTATATTAAGCCTAGACAAATTTAATAAATTGAATTGTCTTAATCAAAGCTTTAAAAAAAAATCTAAAATTATGTCCCAACAGTCAAAAAGTATCAACTATAAATATATTTATACACAAGCAATACAAATGAGATAAGTCATATGTAGGACACATATTACACTGCTCCTCATTAGGTGACTTCTACTGTCACAATGAAGCAGAACCAACGGATACTGACTTTTATTTTCCAAAGACATTAAAGCCTCAATTACATAGCAACAAATCTTTAAACAAAATTGGGTCTTAACGAATGGCATTTGATCTGATAGTAGAATGACTTATAAATGCTCAGCAAAAAAAGTTATTACCACATTTCAGTACAAAGTCTTAACTATACCTGAGTGGCATTCACAGCATTTACCAGGAATTCACACGAGATTTTAACAGCATTCTGTGCATCAGCACAAATGTAGATGGACTGTTGAGAGGCTTAGTGATATACTACAGCACATCTAAAAATTTCTATCTCAAATATGTTATTTTGCTGTCAGGCTTTCCTTCCATGTCAGGACCCAAGAATGGGTAAATAGCACCCACAACCATTTTTAACCATGGGACAAACTTCTGTGTTTATGTGCATGATTGTGAATACATTTACTCTACATGCAAACATTACAAAGGCATTTACTCAGACAAAAATGACTATAACACCTAATAATTTTTTCACTAATAAAAACAAATAAACTGTCTCCTTCCAATGCGGTTGAAAAAATCAAAGCAAAGTTAATATAAGCAGCTAAAATGGCTTATGTTTTTTTTTAAATCTATCATTTTTTCCAGCATTTTAACATTATAAGCTATAGGACAATCAGCTGAAGGTGTAATCATTTGTTGCTTACTGCTGTCAAATCTGTCTTCTTGTCATGATGGATGTTTTAGCTTCCACCTAAACAGAGCATGCACCATAAACTTCTAGATTATCGTAAATAAAAAAAATGGAAGAATGCTGTTAAATAATATATTATAGTTCCTGTCCATTTAATGCCTAACTCAGTTCAGATTGATCATTTACAAGGATTAATTTTAGCATTCATCTTTGTAAATCTGCATTCTTCATTGTGCAATTAGAAAGGGAAAACTTGATGGCTTACAGGGAACTTTTTACTGTGAAGTATAATTAAAGCCCCAAAAGTTAACTACTAAGAGACATTTCTGGAAGTAAACTCCTTTCTGGAGTGTGCCTGGAGTGTACCTAAGTTAGACAATGAGATGATTTCTGGAGAAGTTAGCTCAGCAAAGGTTTTTCCTTCCAATTGGACTCAGTTTGGCTTATGTAGCTGCTAGCCATTCCATGTGAAGAATGTCTGTTGCCTCAGAATGTTTAAGTAAGTTATGTCAACTGCATCTTGAATTCCAACAAGCAGAAATCATAGCAAAAATGTTGACCTTTTTTGAGAGAAAACAAGCGTATGTACACAGAGTTTGAGTCTATTGACTTGAGTCACAGAAACACACCAACACATAACAGGCTGAAGCAGGTTTTTCAACATCTGAATTTTGATGTCACACCCAATCCTCCACAGCACTGTCAGGCTGTTTCTTCAACAAGTGTTGCAGGCAAGTGACAAGACTGTGGGGAATGTGGATGTGCAAATATGTGTTTGGGAGAGAGGAAGTAACCATAACCCGTGCACTAGCATAAATAAGCTTAAAGGAAATACGTGATATTCTTCTCACTCCTGCCAGCATGGGGCTAGGAGCTGTCAGGGGAGTCAGGCAGAATCTCAAGCTGCACACAGACTGGAATAACTCACGCCAATACCTGAGGTTTGGGTGTCAGAGGATCTGATCAGAGCTTCTGGCTTTTGCAAAAGTCAGTAAATCTCAGCCATCCACCAAGGAGTTTCTGGAAGTAAAGCATTAAGTTTCATTTTAGTGTAATTTGCTACCATTGCAGAAGAATATTGTAGTAACAGAGAAGTTTTACAACAATGGGTCGTAATTCTAGGGTAGAAACCTAACTGAGCTGCAGCGATTATTTTCAGGGGAGGTGATTTTTCATGTTGATTCCAATGGAACTCAAACTGTAACCTACTTTTCAATATTATTTGGACATATTCTAACTGCAGTAGATTTTTTAAAGGTGAAAAGAGTCAAAAGTCAGGTTATTAGACTCCTGGACAGTCAAGTTAAAAGTAGGCTTAATTTTGTTTCAGCACATGTATTCATAATTCAAAAACGTCTTTACAAGATATATGGCAAGCATGCTTTGATATTCCAAGTGAAGTCATATGCAGTGCAGACTCATTGTAAAACTCCCAATATGCTGTCTTCAAATGTCATATTGAGCTGGGAACCACAAAGCACTTTGCATTTAGATTAAATGTTATTGCACAGAGATAAAACATATATTGAGTGTTGCTTGTTTGCCATGACAAAAGTTTTAGGTTATGGGACTGGCCAACCTATTTCCACACAGAAACACAGAGGACAAAAGACTCATCAGGGAACTCAGGTAGAAGAAGAATCCCAAAGGCACCAATTGGAGCTGGATAGCTCAGCCAGAGGTCCCAGCCTGCCCTTGACCCCTGCTCAGAGTGTCCCAGCTAACTTGGAGCTCTGGGCATTGTGGAACACACAACAATGTGAGTTTGTGAGGGCTCTCTGGATCTCATAACAAACTGAAGGACCAGTGCCTTGGTGTGATGGACACTTGATGGGGTGCAGGGGATGGCACAAGACTTACAGTGTGATATATAGAGGAGGAACCAGAAACCAGAGGAGGTGGGGATCAGGGTGGTTTGAGGAAGACCAAGCATGGGAAAACAGCAGGGAAAGGGGATACAAGGGGGTGTAGAGGTGTCCGGAGGAGCTGGCCAATGTGCTCAATAGGTCATGCGCTGCACCAAGTTGACATGGTCCACCCTATCTTCTCTCTGATTTCTATTCCCATTTCCCAGGCATGAGGCCATGTCCCATGTCTGTGCAGAATGGATAAAAGAAAAGCTTTAGCATAGATATTCAAACTATATACTTTTACAGCCTATGTGGTACCATCACATACGAAGTTATTGCATCATCTAAATGATCCTTTAGATGGAAAATTTAATTTTAAATTATCTAAGAAAAAGAAAGATTGGGGCAAAATAAGAAAAATAAGAGTGAACCTACTAGAAAGCAAATGATATTGATAATGAGATTTATTTTGTAGGAAAAAAAATGAAAATAAGAATGGAAAATTATAATAAGATATGCTTGTCATATCACCCACCAATAAAAAGTTGCCTTAGGCAATGAGCATAATGTTAGTAATTCTAGCATGTTTGTTTGTAGTTCAACCCAACACATAGTCAGGGTTCGTGTAAGTGTTGTATCATATATATATACGTATATATATGTATGTATCTATGTATGTATATGTGTAGATATGCATGTTTATATAGATATGCATCCATATGTGCAAATACGTATATACAGTGTGTGTATATATATATATAAATAAACATACCCAATGCACATATTAGACAGATGTGGTGTGTTTTAAATATATAAATACTTTTTCATGTGTATACTTCTTTTATACACACCTCTGGGCACAATCATATGAGAAAAGAGTTGAGACAAAATATTATTTTAATAAAAATCCTATCAAAATGCCAAAGGTCCATACATTTTAGCTTATATTGTGTGGCTCAGTCCGTATATGATAATGAAAAAAAATTTGCCAATGTATATCCATTGTCAAAATCCAGCTGAGAACAGCTGAGCACTGTAATTATAATTCAAAAAGCCATACAGTGTTGCTCAAGGTAATGTAGACAGTGTTCTGCATTGGGTTGGACTATAGTATAGTTTGTATGAAGTTATTCCTCTGCTGATCATACATTGTCTAATCTTCAGTAGAAGTGCAATGAAAGAAGTCTAGAAGAGACTTTGTAGTATTTCTTATGTAATACTTATATTACCCACAGGTCTAGGCACTGGACCTCTGACTGTTGCCTCATTTGAAGTCACATTCATTATTCCTCCATGCTGATTTTGTGTATTTCCCTTATGTTGACATTAGCAGGTTCCACAACTGTGGTTCCTTTTACAGACATTTTTCAAAGGTAGGCAGCTGAGAACTAAATTACCAGTTCAGTCTAAATTTTAATTCATTTCCTCCACAACTGTCCAAAAAGCTGATGTGATAATATTTATAAAGCAAAAAAACACAATAATAGTTTTAGAATTTTTTTTTTTCTTGTACAGGCAGAAAATTAATGTTATACCCAATAAATCTGCAATGTTCTCTGTCCCAAGGAACTCAGATTCTGAAAGCATCAGGATTGTGATGAGTTAACAGAAATCATTTCAGGTTAGATTAAAACATTTTATTACAGGAGATGCAGCAGAAATCCACCTTCTATAAATGGAGAGGTATACTGTTTTATAATACAACCCCCTAATATATGTTTGAGACAGAAAACAACCATCATTTTGTTATTAGTATTGTCATCTGCCCTGGCCTCTGCTCTTCTTTATCTATGGCAAGTGTATGCAAGTCTTCTGTCCTAGTGTCTACCTAAACAAATACTTAGTGACCTATGCATCAATAAGATTCAAAATTATTATAAGGAAAAACCTACACTTGCAGCAGAGGTATATTGAATTGAACATTTAGAAAATCTAATGTAATGAATTGTGTAATGTAAAACAGATTTTACATCTCAAATACTTGCCAATACTTTCCATATTCTACGTATTTTATATGTAGAGAGGATCTAAAAATGTGTGAGTCAGTATGAGATTGTTAATGCCAAAATACACTGAAAGCCAAGAGTGGCCTATAAAACTTACTCATGTAAGTTAGCACTTACTTGAAAGGAGGGGTTTTAAAGGAACTGCTTGCGTCAGTGAGTGCTTATCAGCATGAGCTAGGACTTCACAATCTGGCTTTTTAAAGAAATTGCTTCTCTGAGTTTCAGGTGGCACATTATGCAAGCCTGTACTGCAGCACCTGTGGTGCATGACATAGAACAACATATGCTTGTCTTATAGCACCATTTATTTAGAAATAGCACACATCACATCTGATGCTAAAAAGAACAAAACAAATCAAACATATTTGTTTTCAGAACAACCAACTATTTTAAGCCTACAAATTTTTTGCTGAGGTTTTTGGTTGTGGTTGGGGACTTTTTTTTTGTTTTTTATGTTTTTGTGGGTTATTGGGCTTTTTTGTTTGGCTGGTTTTTTTGTTTGTTTGTTTGTTTGTGGGTTTTGATTGTTTGCTTGTTTTTCTTTTGGGAGGCTTTTGGTGTGTTTTTTTTAGGGTTTTGGCTTATTTTGTCCAGTGAGGACAACAAGACAGGACACAGCAGAGCCAGGGAGAGAATATGCACCATAAGTTGTTTTTAGAACATTTACTACAAAGCTGTGCTTCAATCAAAACAAATAAAATATGTGGATAAAATAAGAGTTGATGAAAACTTCTAGCACATATTTAATAGTTACAAAACCAGGAATTTATGCTTCCTTGAGGTGTTGACATGAAAATTATTTACAGCAGAATATACTGCATACCTCTGCTTGAAATTCTTATTTTGACTATCATCTTTTCTTTCTGAGTTAATTATAGAGGAAACAAAATCTCTTCTGTTTTGTGATCTCAATGATGTCCTGTGTTAAACACAGATAGACCCAAATCTTACAAAAATCGGTATACAGACTCTTTAGAACTACTAGGCATGTTGCCAGCATCTAATTTCAGAAAGGGTAGAAGTGTATATATGTGAACTATTTAAAACCAGAAGGAGGAGAGACCAGAAGCTATTTCTATTGCTGCTTGTGAAACAATCCTACAGTAATGTGAAGGCCAGATGATCTGGCAGTAGAAGGACCTTGAAGCATACTTAAAAACACTGAAAGAACTTTGGAATAAGCAGTGAACTGCAAAGAGAAGAGAACTGAGTATGTAGCACTGAAACTGGTGACATGTACTATTATTTGGCTCTTCTTCTGGACGTATGTCATCATTTGTATATGATGCAAGCATAGTGTGTGTTTATCAAGGAAGTGCTAACATGCAATTTAATAACTGATGAAAAAAACTCATACATTCTTATCTGGAAATACTATAAGAAGCAGATCACTGCCGATACAGGTGGTTTTGGACATAGAATACGGGCTGGGTAGCTAGTTATTAAAAGATAAAAACAGAGAGGACAGTCTAAGAGCCAAGGATGAAAATCTGCATGGAGGGTTTTTGTTCTGACTGGACTACAACCCTGGAAATACTAGCTGACTTCAGTGAACTCCTATATTTGATTGCTTTCTCACATTTCATTTTCCACAGAGATGGTGACTCTGATTTCACAGAATAACAGAATCATCTGGGTTGGAAAGGACCTCTGAGGACATCAAGTCCGACTCTTGATCCACTATTGCCTAGGTTACCAGACCATGGCACTGACTGCCAAATTCAGTCTCTCCATGGACGGAGAATCTGCCGCCTCCCTGGGCAGCCCATTCCAATGCCTGATCACCCTCTCTCTAAAGAATTTCTTCCTAGTATCCAACCTAAACCTCCCCTGGCATTAGTTCAGGTGTTAGTGCCTGAAGTCTAGTTTTGCAAAGCACAGCCACAGCATGTAAGAAAATTTTGGTGAGCTTTGGGTGAGTATCAGATTTAAGATCATGCAATATCAGAAAAGAAGAAATCAAGAGCTGGAACTGTTGAGTCAGCTGTAAGCAGTAACTTCAGATGAAAGAGAAAAATATTGACATGAGAAAGGTAAAAAGATGGGAAAATTTCAAAGCTGAAAGGCAGCAGCAAAGCAAGGTAGGCATAGTACTCATTTTGTCCTAAAGAGATCATAATTTCTCCTCCTGACTTGTAGATTCCCAACCAGCAGAAAAGTTTGATAGTGCTGCCAAGCAAAATTAACACCAAAATTATTTAATCTTTACATACTGTCAAATACAGTCAGGGTTCAGTTAAAATTCCTTTGGGGTACAAAGTAAATCTGGATATTTTACTTCATTATTTTTTCCAAGAAATAGACAGTCTTTGAAATCTATCATATCATGGTCTGACACTCAGCTGTGCTACTATATTTAGGAAGGAAGGCTATCATAATTTTCTGTGCCTACCTTGTTCTGTAGTGTCAGTGTGTATCGTCTATATTCTATATGTAAAATACAGAATGATATTCCTTGCATAGATATAATTATAGAATGACAAAATGATATTCCTTGCATATGCATGGTATTCCAAAATTTTTGTACTTTATGACATTTTTTTTCCCTACCTTAGCTATATACCTCAGAATTCAATTGAATGGTAGCTACTGGAAATTTCAAATATATTACTCTTTTGTCCCCCTTGATCACACTCAGAATTGTATTTAATGTTACATTACACATTTGTCTACCTGTTAGTTGACAAATATAGCTTCTGTTAATAATTTTGACATACACAGTCTGCTGTGGTAAGGTTCTCAGAGAAAAACAGGAAAATAATGTATTAATTAAAAAAAAAAAAAGTGCAAGAACAAAATATGCAAATTATATAAGGCATATTTCTCAAATATGCAAAATAATGCTTTGATTTACACAGACTCCTCAGATCTTTGAGTTTTCAGCTTTAAAAGAAAAGTGGTTTGTGTCATATCTTTTTCAGAATAATTTTAATGAGGAATAAAAGTATCTGCCTAAGATATAATGCCTTTTTTAACAAAACAAGATTTATATGTATAAAGAGAAAAATCTAAAATCTTGATCCTCCACACTAAAATCAGTTAGGGTTTGGTTTCCGATAATCTTTACAAAATTCCAAATAATAGGCCCCCACAATCAAAAGGAAACATTGTACCTCAGAAGTCCTGCCCAAATACACGTTCCAGACTGTACTTGAGTAATTCTATGTCCAGATACTGCACTCAGAGACACTTCCTTCAGCTCATGAAGAAAATATAGCCACTCTGAAGAAGGAAATGGAAATCTTTGATTTACAGGCCTTTAGCACTAATCTGTCCTGGCCTACAGATCAAAAGTGTGGAATATACTAATTAAGAGGAGTCTTCTGTTTCTTTTTATCATGGTATTCAAATAATTTAAAATCTAATGTTAAAATTCATGAAATTTAAACATTTAAGTTTCATGATATTTAAAACCTGATATTTAGACCAGGTATATTAAAAAAAAAAAAAAAAAAAAAAAAAATTAAGACATACTTGAGTTCTTAAATGACTAGAAGTTTTCTAGGAAATAAGAATGATCACTCATATGAAATTTACTTCTTGTATGTTTAATTAGGTGGATTCAACATGATTTGACATTTTATCCATAATACTGTATGAAATATAATATGAAGAAATGAACAGCTGTGATCTCCTGCATTTCTAAGGACCCAACATGAAAATGCTCCGATACAGAGGATTGTTCTTCCTATTATGTTTCACTATCACAGGATGGATGAAAATCAAGCATTTAGAAAACAGATCAAATTAGGATCTGGGAATGAATCAAGGATAATGCGGATTTGACTCTTAGTTCTCATGAGGTTTTACCTCCAAATAGATGAAATTTCATACCAAAACTAAGTTACACAATATTTTAGCAGTTTGGGAACCTTTTGCATATTGAGTCTATGGAGCTCACTTTTTTAGTGAATATGTTTTTTGGCCACTCAAGGTGGGAGTTGATAAGACTGTGGAAGATCTTTCATCTCTCTAAACATTGTACCACAGCTCAGGTTTTTAGTTCTTGTGAAATATCTAAGATAACAGTTCAGAAGATCAGTGTAATGAGTAGTGCTTTCCTATTTAACTGACTTTAATGAGAAAGAAGGATCTTAAATTCTCATATTCAGAACTTTCAAAGATGTTAACAGCAATGGTCAAGCTATCTGGCATAATTAATTTTATAGAGCTGTGTCAATAACACTGAATGCAGAGGGAAAAAAGGGAGGGCTACACTTTGCTTAGTAGGTAAGACCATATTTTGTAAGTGCTGAAACAGTTCAATAATATCTAATGATGTGGTCAGTCTGGCTTGGTATCCCCTGTAGTACACTGACAAATAACATAGGTCTTTTCAGTGATGTCTTGTAATAGTTGCTTATACCTGTTTCTAAAGCTTCATAAAATGACTGAATAGATATAGACTCATATCTGAATCTGACAGATAAAGTTCTCTTTTAATGCTGTGTGCAGCTTGCCACCAGGTGATGGATTAGCTGAGGTTCAGAAGCAGTATGCCATATCGAAGTACCTAGTCCAGTGCAGTGTGAAATGACCTCTTCTAGAATTTAAAGTACATAATAGTGAATGGTAATTTAGAGTCTTTTCTCCTGTCCTTCCAGTTTAAGAAGAAGCCCATGAAAAAAACCACAGGCAGCAAACCATATGTGCAAATCCTATACAACAATTTGGAAAAAAAAAAAAAAAAAAAGAGCATGCCATAGTTTTTGCAATTTTTTCTACCCTTTTAAAGTTCCTCAGCTTTTCCCAAAAGTGTAAGCTAGTATACAGCAGAACAGTGAGGAAAGTGCTTGCTTGACAGCATTTTGCTACTTATCCATTGACTTTTCTCAGAAGTGACAACTGCATATATTCACCCCTGGAAATTAAGAAAAGCTTTACAACAAAACTTTGTATTGATCTCTCCTTTGGACTTCATCATTGTCAAATTTATTATTTTTTCCTATGCCACACTACATATTTTATAATACTCAAAACTACCTGATCTGCTCACAGGAAATACAAGACACAAGGCTATGTAATGTATTTCATTACACCCAAGGCCATGTAGATTTTACTTCTTGGGATTTGACACTCTGTAGCTTGGTTCAGGTTTGAGTTGCAGATGAGTTAAAAGTCTCACAGACCTGAATTTAACAAATAATGCAGAACAATTATGAATAGCCAGAGACTAACAAAAAAGAAAAAGAAAACACAATCTCACTTTCTCCTGAAACTGAGTTATCCTGAAATATCAGGATGTTCCCAGATTTGCTATATTTTGTTCCTTTTTTCCTGAAAAAAGCACACAAAAAACAAACCAAACCAAACCAAAAATCAAAAACAAAACCAAAAAAAGTGTCCTGATTTCCTAAAAACCAAATAAAACCAAAGAAGCAAAACCCCAACTGTTTGCCTCTGTTAAGCATGGACAGCCAGTTCCTAGAAAAGAACACGAAATTGTTGTAATAAAGTTTGTGCCTCTAAAACTATCAGTGTGGTAAAATGTTATTATAAGAGTGATTTCTTATTTTGTACCTGTTAACTGGAACACAAATTCTGTAAATAAAAATCAGAAATGCTTTTTCCTTGTATTCTGTTTCCAGAAGAAAATAATCCATGCTGTATCAACACCACCAGATCCTTTATGCACATTTGATGGTGCTTTTTTGTCTGCCATCTGTATAATGTTAAAATTCTTAAGGAATGCTGTATAGGGCACATATTTTTCTTCCACAGTAGAAATACCACTGGCTTACATAGTCTCTGTATTATCTAAGTATTTACTTTATGCTTCTGTGTGCTTGTCAGCTGTCAGCTAGATACATTGCCCCGGCTAAACTTTGTCTAAAATGCTGTTTTAGGTTTTTCAATACAAATACAAAAATCCTGTAGAAAGCAGTCATTTGTTGAGATGATACTCACCTGAAAATGTAAAATAATAACAGTTTGGGGGATTTCATGGGGTTTTGTTTTTTGAAATAGGCTTTCTCTGTTGCATGAACAATAACATATTTGATTCTGAAATGTATCACTTGAGGTGTGCGACTGAAAATTTTGAGTTTCATGTATCAAATTTTCTCATTAATTTAGTGCTGTTGTGCTTTTTTGCACAGCAGCAATATACCTCAGAAGTGACCACATAAACGAAGACAAACACATGCACAATCACACAGTGCATTTTTTCATAGATCCCTGGTAACTAGTAGAAAATGAAAATCAGCCAAGTTTGCCTGCAGTGGAGTGGACTATGGAGAATGGGAATAAGTACCTCTGAGCATTATAGCAATATGGATTAACTAAATTAAAATAATTTACAATAAATATTTTCACAAAGAGCTCAGGCCTTCCAAACCCCAGTCATTAATCAAGGCTGGCTTGCTTAATTACCCAGAGAGACTCCTAGAAAGTAACAGTAAGTTGTGGCTCATGGTACTGATTGTGAAATAGTTCCCTCTGATTGAGTCATCTTCTACCACTAGAGTTAACAAGCGGTCTGTGGTAAAATTTCATATTCATAGAGAGATGCCATGAATATTTCTTAATAGTAAGATTAAATGTCTTCATTAGGTAGTGTGAGGTTCCATTCAGCAGAATTGCCTTTGCCTCAGATGAAAATTGGCAAATGTAATGTTGGACATAGACTCCTGATTAGCACCGGGACTGAAAAAGTCAGGGGAGGGGTCTCACCCAGATATAGGCAGCCCCCGGCTGACTGGCTAACAACTGGATAATGACCAATGGGATATGTAAGGACCAGTCCATACAGAAACTCCCATGTGCTTACAATGGGGGCAACATGAGCAACATTCCCAAAGTTTGAATCAGCCACCAAAGCAGCAGGACACTCACAGGTATATAAGGAACAGCAATGCGTTCATTCACGGCCACTTTCAACCAGACTACTGCCCTGTCTAGGATTGGACCACCAGCCCAGGAAGAAAGATTGGAACATTGTGGGATCTGCGGGTGGTGATACCCTTCTCTTTCTCTGTCTCTCTCTCTCTTTCTCTCCCTATATTCTTTCCATACCTCTACCAGGTCACTTCACTTTGCTGATGCTGTTTGTTTATCAACAAAACTTTCCGTTTTAATCCCAACCCTTCCTAGCTGGACTTTATTCTCATGAAATCCAAATAATAAGTTAGACCTACCACAGGGTGGATGGTAATAGGTACATTAATCACAAACACTTGAATAAGCTCTGGATGGTTTTGCAGAGGAATCTGGACAGGGGGGATTGATGGACAGAGGCAAATTCTAGGAGGTTCAGCAAGGCCAATTTTTGAGACCAGCACTTGGGTACCAACAAGCCCATGCAAAGCTACAGACTTGGAGAAGAGTGTCTGGAAAGCTGCCCAGAGGAAAAGGACCTGGGGGTGCTTCTCAACAGCCACTATGTATGAGATATCAGTGTGCCTGGGTAATCAAGACAGCAGTGTTCTGGCTTGTATCAGAAATAGTGTTTCCAGCAGGATTAGGATACTCATTGTCCCTCTGTAATGTGCACTGGTAAGGCAGCACCTCACCAGAACAGTATAACTTTGAAGCCTTAATGCCTAAGGCTATAAATCTTGAATAAAGTACATTATTATTCCTAATGCAGTTTAATATCCCTATATATCAGTAGGTGTGCAAATAAACTTTGTTTATAAATAGAAGTCAAGACACGAAAAAATGTATATATTACTGAATATCCTAAAGTCAGCGTTACTGCTGAACGCAGTATTTACAGAATGCACTTTACTTACTACAATTATGTGGAATAAAGCATTCCATTTTATCAAATAAGGAGTTCTCACACTTCTTGACAGAAATTGTTTTACTGTAGTAACCAATAAGAGATCTTATGTATACATTTATAATGTATTTTGGATTTTTTAAACTAAAGTATCATTCAGAATACAAGGTATTATTTGCATAATGCAGTAAAATATTACTTTTACCTTAGTTATGGAAGTGTTACCTTAGTCTAGGAAGTGTTACACAAATCCATGTTTTTGTATTTTATTTCCAAGCTGTTCTTCATATATCCTGTACTTCTTCACTTTTTATTACGTGCATCATGTAAGGGGTTTACTTGTTTTATTTGGTTGTTTGTTTCTGAGTAGTGTCACTTGCCATACACTTAAGACGATTAGAATTATTACAGTTCAGGTAAGAAGAATCTTTTGAGTCATACATTTTAAGTATTGTTATGGTCTAAATTCAGTAATTTTTAAATTAGTGTGATTATTATAGTTAACAAATGGGTGCTATCCCCCTCTTCATTCTTACTAGTTGGGAAAAGATAATCTATTTGTGGTGTTATCTGATTTGTTGCTGTTACTTTTCATTTTATTGGGTGATAAAACAATCTTGTTGAGGCCAAACAAGTTGTCACTTCCAGTTACTGTGTGTGAGTTTGATACGGCATGCAAAATTGCACACCATGTTGTTACAGCCAGAAAAATAATGGGTATTACCACTGTAATTGCTCATAAAAATTCAGTGTTTGATACTTAAATCAATTACCTACCAAAGGTGCCTAATGCAGAGTCCTCTCTAGAAAGAATATAATATAGCACACTGACCCATAGTCAATCAATATATATAAAGAACGATGAGTCTTCAAGGGAATATATTATAAAATCACAGCATGTTTTTTCTGTATTTCAATCCATACAATGTCTTTTAAGGTGTGAAAATGGTTTGAAATTTGTAATAAATAATAAAAGTAAAAAGTGTCTTTCACTACACATGTGGTAGTCTCTGAAAGAAGAGGAAAAGAGTGCTACTTGTAAAAAAAAAAATAAAAAAAACAGAAGGTCATAATCAACACACATGCCTGACTGAGGACATTATAAAATGAGAAAAATATCAGTTACAGGTGTCATTAAGCTCTGACAAGGGAAGAAACTAACTAAAGAATGACTTAGTAAATTTAGGGCAGCACAGAGGTCTGTGTGGGAAGCTGAGTGAAGCAGTATAAAACTGTTACAGCAGATAAAATCACAAGGATGCTTTTTATTTATTTCTTACCCTACTTTTGGGCCTTGAAAAGCTGGTTCAAGATGGAATCTGTACATGGTTGAAGTAAAGAAGAAATAATTGCGTCATGAACTGTAATAAGCAAAGGCTTAAATGTGGTACATTTAACAAATTCTATTGCATGACTCGGAAATGGGGAGGGTTACAAGGAGAGGAAAAGTGGTAGCTATTTGGTCCTTCTGAAGGAGGTGTTAATCTTATTTTTGAGCAGATTTTATAGAAGTAATTGGTCAGTCAGAGTGCATGGAACAGTCTTCATTGTCTATCAAACTTCTGTGCCTGTCATGGAATTGTGGAAAAGGCAGGACAGATTTTTGAGGTTGCTTGCTGGAAGGTTTATGTAGTTCATATCAGCCCCTACCACAGAGGAAAGTCCTAGTTTTGGGGCATGGGACCAGAGCTCTAAATTTTCACTATGTTGAGCTGAATGATCTATTCAATAGTTCTAATAATGACTGTTCTTCTTCATGGTTTTCAGTATCACTCTATGCTCATGAAGCTGTCTATTATAGCCTGTTTAACCCTGAATTGTAAAGGAGCAGTAAATGGAAAATACAGACCTGCCCACTGATGTGGATTCTTGCATATGGGGGCAGTGCTGGGATTTAGCAGACTTCACCCAACACAAGAGTTTTTATGGCTATTAGCTCTCCTCAAATAAATTTCTTCATTTAACATTTGTTGAAATTCGCACTCTGACTTGAAGTCACCTGTAGGCAAAATATACTCAGCCTCTTCAAAAAACATTTAACTTCTTTCATCCAGTGTTTTTCAAAATGCTCATAGTAGATAACATCAAGGTGTTAGATCAAGCTGAATAAAAGGTTTTAATCTCTGAATTTGAAAAGCTAGCTGAAAATAGACTATCACTGAGCAGATTCAAAACATGCTTTTTATCCTGATCTAATTCTGTTTAATGTTTTTTTACCAAAGCCATAGCAAAAGATATTGAATATGTGTTGAGTGAGATATCAGTTAAGTTTCAAATAGGTATAATGATAAACAGGAAAGAAGCCAAGCCTATTCTTTTTACAAATTTGATCACATTAGAGATGAGCAACAGTCTTTGAAAACAATGTGTAGACACAGAATAGATATAGAAATTAAGTAATGCAGATCACAGTTATTGTATGAGAGATCATATTTGAAAGTGTAGGTAAGACTAAATTAAATTTTCTAAGTGTATCTTGCCAGGTTTTAATATTTGAACGACAACCCATGCAGTGCTGCTATAATGGGGAAGACTGGCTAGAAAACTTCCTGGCAGAAAAGGAACTGGGGGTGCTGGTTGTCACCAGGCTGGATATGATCCAGAAGTGTGCTCAGGTGGCAAAGAAGGCCAGGAGCATCCTGGCTTGCATCAGGAATACTGTGGCCAGGAGGAGAGGGCAAGTGATCTTGTCCCTCTACTCAGCACTTATGAGGCTTCACCTTGAGTACTGTGTTCAGTTCTGGGACCCTCATTACCAGAAAGACCTTGACTTTCTGGAGCATGTCCAGAGAAGGGCAACCAAGATGATGAGAATCTAAAGAACAAGTCCTGTGAGGGAATTTTTTTATTTGGAGAAATGGAGGCTAAGGGGAGATCACATCTCTCTTTACCTGAAAGGAGTTTGTAGTGAGATGAGTGCTGGCCTCTTCTCTCAGGTAAATAATGACTAGGGGAAATGGTCTGAAGATTCAGTAGGGGAGGCTGAGGTGAGGGAACAGGATGGTGAAGTCACCATCCCTGGAGGTACTAAAAAACTGTGTAGAAGTGGAACTTCAGCACATGCACTAGTGGGCATAGTGGTTTTTTCTGGGCTTATGGTTGGACTCAGTGATCCTAGAGGTCTTTTCCAAGAATAAGGATTCTGCGATTCTGTTTTTCTAATCTTTTTATAATATGTAATTATTTGTATAATCAAAAGAGTTTACTTGCAAATGAAGAACATCTTCACCAATTCATTTCTTGATATAACCATCATATGATATGACCTGATATAACCATCAGGAAATGTAATTTCTCCAGTATAGTGTTCTTCTTGATAGTCATCCTTACACTAACTACCGATGTTTGCGTTGCACGTCATTTGGAACAGAGTATTCTAGAATTACACTACTTTCCCAAATGGAATATTAAACAGATTCCTACCCTGCCTCACAGAAACAAAAGATCAAATAACAATAGCAATAAAAAACCTCCCCCAAACTACCCACAAAATAAACAAGAAAAAATTCCAATTTTGGGGGTCATTATAAAATTTATTCTCCTTCAATATTGTATAGCTAGCGCTAGAGAAAGAAAGACCAATAAATCACTGTTCTCTATACATCTAACATATATAAAGATTCAGCCAGCTGTCAGTACTGTAGGGAACCTCAGCTGAATTGACCTATTTCTTGCCTAGTCTAAAATTCTTGTCTCTTTCTCCACTAATTATACCTTTAGAGACCATTCGGGTTTGCTAAATATATATATGTGTGCATGCATTTATATTTCATCCATTTTTGACCTTGTTAGTTGTGCTACACTTTTTTTTTCTACTTATTTCTTCAATTCTATTAAGAGAGGTCTTTAGTCATCATTCAGAAAATTTGAAGTTCTCTGAAAAATAAGAAAATGATCTGTATGCTTCTGTAGTTTAATACTTGTTAAATATGACATTTTTATTTCAGTTCATAATGTGTGATTTTTGTACAATCTGGAGCAGGAAGAGGAGCTAACATGTAACCACTAGAAACTAAGATAATAAATTAGATCCATTTTTTGTAATCTTAGCCATTTTTCACTGATTTCAACCTTAAAACTGTTCATCCATACTGTTGCATCTCACAAGGATAGAATAAATTAATTTTTTGAAAAATGCTTTGTGAAACAGTCACAGTCTAGCCCAGAAAGAAAAGTCTTCAATGGTTATTTTAGCTTAGAATAGCTGCATTTGAACACAATGCATTTGAACACCATAGAGGTGAAGTGGAGGAGAAAGAGAATGAGCAGGAAATACGTTATGCTTTATAAAAGTGTGTATTCTCAGGTCAAAGTATCTCTGGTTTTGTATAGAAGCATTTGTTTCTTCTTTCTTTTCTTCTTGTCCCATTTTAGAGATCAAATCTGTGTGGGAAGCCGTGAAGCAAGAAAGGAAGTAATTTTTTTAATAGGGTAGGGTTTTTAGGGTTTTTTGTTCTTATTTTGAGAATGACAGAATATTTGTACCTGGTTCTGTAAAGAGGGTGTGGGTGTAGGTTCAAACAGGCCCAACCTGATTTTAAATAGGATCTAGGGCAATGATATTCTCTGCTCTCTCTCTGGTACAGAAGTCATCCTCTTTGTCAGAAGATGCCTTTTCAAGGGAGACAGATGGTACAGGCTGAACTGCGTGGAAAAAGTGTTTGTGCTTTCTCACCACACCTAGAAGCATTGCACCTAAGGTACAATGCTGCTGTAATTTCTGAGGGGGCAGAGCCTAAAGTAGACTCCTATAAGAGGGCCATGATTCTGCTTACTCGGCATGACAAATACCAAATGAAACTTCTCCTGTGGCTCCTCTACTGTGGTGTGTTGTAGAACAACGTTAAAAGTAATTTCTTTTGTATAAGGGATTTTATGAATATCTTTACATTCTCTAGTGTTTTTTGAACTCTTCCTTCAGCAGTACCTATATTTACTTAGCAGAAGTGGAAAAAGGGCTCTTGCCTAGAATCCAGTACTGGTGGTCAAGCTGACACTAAATGAATTCTTGCAACTTCTGTGACAGAAACTGTTTATGACCTTTGCTTGCATTTTATTGTCTGTACTGACATGTTTGGAAAAAGGAAAATCTTTTGCCCCAGTATTAACTGCTGCTCCCTGAGTTGGCTGGAGAGGGAAAGGAAAGGGAAGTGGGAAGGAGATGTAAGTAAGAATGAAGACAGTGAAAACCACTGTGCACCCAGGGTGAGAGAAGAGATTTTCCTGAGGACTTTGCTTCAACAGCTTCAAGATGCTCAAAGTTGTTGCACTGGAAAGCATGAACAGGGGGAATGAGCAACCCCAGTCAGATTTGGTAAGGGCAGATTTTTATCATCTTCTTTTCTATTTTCATAACTTCCCAGAAGCAAATCTTACTTGTTTGGATTTGCCCTAGTAATACATATCTGAAAGCCTCTTCTGTGCTTTTGGAGTGCTCATATCCAGGAAAAGTACAAGCAAATGTACTGAAAAAAGGTCATACCTGCACTTGAAACTACACATTGCACCTTAAAGTTTTCTAAGTATATGTATTTTTACTTTCTACTCCTAGTTAACAAATTTCCTGTATTAGTGACCTATATAAGAAGTATCAGTAACACTCACATAGAAATGCATGTTTAATTTCATTGCCAAGGCTGATTTGTTATTCACAGAGCAAAGATTACTCTTACATAAAACAATATTTGAAAAACAACTACAATGTATTTCAAGGAGACCAGTAAAATTAATCCTTCTTACAAAAACATGGGGTTGTTCTCATGGGAAAACAATAACAATATGCCCCACAACATGAAGAATGCCTTTCTTCCTCATTACAATTAGTGGGAACAGTTCCATTGAGTCATAAGAAAAAAAAATTAAATCTAGAAGAATTTGGTTAACCTACATGATTTAATCAACAGCATCTAAGATTTTTCTGCGTCTCCAAATAAAAATAGAAAGAAGACAAGAAAAGCTCTGGTTGTGGTCACCACAGTGGCAGCAAAATCTCAGTGTCTAGTGAAAGGTTATGTCATACCTTATGAAAATGCCTGCACATTTTTCCTTACAGACAGATTTTCTGTTAAAATGAGGAAGTATGATTTGAAGGGATTCATACATTAACTTGTGCCCTTAGTTCCTTTAGTCCAAACATACATTTTCACATGGACTTTTAGAACTAGGATCCGAAAAGTTGTCCAGGCTTGACTAAGCAGTTCAGATTCCTGTAACAGTAAGTAATTTACATGCTGAAAGCAAAGAAGAGGTTATCTACAATACAGTTTCTTTTTCCAATGTCTGTCCTAATAAGAAGTACATTCCATTGTCAATATTTTAACGTTTATCTTGCTTAATGTAAAATCAATACTTTAACATAAGGTAATTATTCTCATCATTAAGTTACAATGTACTTCTCTATTGGCCTGGAAACAAGAGAAAACACAAGACAAAGTGGCTTTTTACTGACATAAATCGTAGTCAACCGTCTCCTAAAACCAAAGCAGAAAAAACAGTTTTAAAATTGTATTCATGAACATGTGGACATATTTAGGAAAAGATTCTAAATAATTATCATAGTAATAGTTCAAACATATCCAAAGACTTTCATCTAATGAGTTAACACAAGTCTGTTTCTCTTGTTTAACTTGAACACATGTACTTTTATTATCATCCAGTTAGCATTAGGGAATGTACGATCATTCCTACTGTAATAGCTGAGCTTCCAATAATTCATTAGCTTTAAATCTATGAACAGTTGCATATTCCTAGCTCACATATGCAATGTATGCACATATCCTTTTGCATGCTACTGAAATAAAATAAAATATTTTAAAAATCTGCTATGTAGCTCCAACATTTTCTGAGCAAATGACATAAGATTAATTATACCCAATGCTGAATTTATATTTAAACTAAACCAGATTAAGAGTTCTTTGGTTTAATTCCAAATATCAAAATTTTGTTTTAAATTAAAATAAACTACCCATATGAAAATATAAGACAAGCTGAGAAAAATTTTTGAACCAGTAGATGGTAAAAAATTATTTTAATTTTAAATACCAAATAGAAAAATCTTACAAGTGAAGGAAAAATATTCCATCTAGCTTCCACTACCTCATTTCATTCTGCTAAACAACATTAATAAAATGCCCTTTACTGGTCACTGTTAGAAGCAATTACAAGTAAGATGAAGAGCACTGCAAAATGAAAAACTTGTCATTTTCAGATAATGTGGTAGTATTTTATTTTTAATTTGAGCTACTGTACAGTGTACACTCTCTAGCCAAGATGGAAATTGAATTGTGCTAGGAATGTGCAAGCACAAAAAGAAGCAGTTGCTGCCCTAGAAAGCCTAACAGTTTAAGCAGAGAAGTCAGACAAAGAGAAACACAGAAAATCTACATACTCAGATGCTTTTTCTTGTGTGTTCTCACTGCTCTCCCCCCTCCCCATTCCCTTTTTAAACAGGAACTCGATTGATGTTGACAATATGCCTTTCAAATGCAGCAGTGTAATAAAACAGCAAACCACTCATAGAACTGTGAACTGAAAGAAAGACAGGATTGCCACTTACCATGGCAATAAGCAGTCAGTGTTGCAGCAGAATAATATTTCTTCACTTACATGCAGTATTTTTTTATTTGGTTATATGAAAATCAAGATGTACTTATGACAGCTCAGACTTCAGCTAGCTTAGAAGAAAAGATGATCTTTCTTCTTTAAAGATTTTGTCCCAGTTGCAAATACAGTGCAACCTCTATGTTTTGCTTTTCTCCCTCATGTTTAAGTCTAAACTCTCCTAGAGAAAATAAAATTGTCAGCAGTCTCTCTTTCTTTTTTCTGGTTTTGTATTGCTTTGTTTTGTTTTTTAATAAAGATTATTTGAAAACTGTAAGACAACCAAAAAACAACCCACCAGTAACATGTAATTCATTATAGAAATTGCATATATCCTTCTTACATGTGTTTTGAGAAAAGCTTGAGAATATCAATAGCTACATACTGCTGCTGAGCTGTTAATAACAATATTCTTGAATGCATGTCTGAGTGTTTGCTAGTAAGAATAAAGGTCTCAGTATCTTCCTCTCTAAAAGCAGTAGATTGCTAGGAATGCACAGAAGCAGGGCTGATAATAAATCTCATGTAGATATTTTACAAAATATCTATAAATGGAGGAGTTTTCAATCAGAATATTTTGTGTGCCACCCTGGCCAAGAGCTACAGGAACACAGGGTCAGATGCTTCTCTATTACTGTGACAAATATCAAGAGTAAATCATTGAATTCTGAGTAAAACCAACATATAGAAGAGCAAAATGAGGCCATATTTTACTAATGCACCCTATAAAATGATTCTGCTGAATCCACATGTGGAATTTGTATCTGCTGTGAAACAAAAGATACAAAGGGTATGTGTGCATGTTGTGGTTAACATTACAGTACTCAGCACTGAGAATTATTCTGGTGATTTAGGTCATGGTAAATATATTCTCAAAAATATCAAGCTTAAATTATATAAGGTGCCTAGCTGGCCTGCTGAAATGTGCTTTATACCCCTACAAAACCTGAGGAATTTAAATCAGTCACTAGGAAAAGTAAATAGATCAAGTGAGTGCCTGCCCATTAGTTCTGTAATGCTTGACAAAAATAGCACAGCAAAAACTAGGTTTTTCTTGGTTCACATGGGGTTCTGTTGATGTCATCGGAATTTTATTCTGCACTGCTTATGCACTATTGCCTGGAGGAACCCTGCAGTCTTGAGGTAAATACAGCAACTACAGCTTTATCACTGAACATATTCCTGCCAGTCTGTTATCAAGATAATGGGCTCTTTTTCAGTCTTAAGTTAGAACTTAAGTAAAGTTCTAACTAGATACTACTACAAAAATTAATGGGACTGTTTAGTTCACCCAATATAGAATCATAGAATCATAGAACATCTCAAATCGGAAGGGACCTAAAAGGATCATTGACTCCAACTCCCTGTTCCTCACAGGACTACCTAAAACTAAACCACATGACTAAGGGTGTCATACAGATACTATCTGAACTCTGACAGGCTTGGTGTCATGGCCACTTCCCTGAGGAACCAGTTCTAGTGATCAACCACCCTATGCATTGAAGGATCTTTTCCTAATGTCCAGTCTGAACTTTCCCTGAGGCAGCTTCATTCCGTTCCCTTGTGTCTTATCACTGGTTACCAGAGAGAGATCTGCAGCTCCCCCTCTACTATGCTTCTTGAGAAAACTGTAGACTGAGATGAGGTAAAGCCTCAGCTTCCCTTCTCCAAGGTGAAGGTATCAAGTGACCTCAACCATTCCTCATAAGTCTTGTCCTTAAGACCATCCACCATCTTGACTGGTCTCCTCTAGACACACTCTAGTGGTTTTATGTCCTTCCAAAACTGTGCACAGTATTCGAGGTGGGGCCACACCAGGGCAGTGTAGGATGGGAACATCATCCCCCTCAACTGGCCATTGAAGCTGTGCTTGATGCACCCCAGGACACGGTTGACCCTTTTGGCTGCCAGGGCACACTACTGACTCATACTAAATTTGCCACAAACCTAGATCCCCACATCTCTTTCCCTGACAGTTCTCTCCAGCCTCTCATTCTCCAGTTTGTATGTATAACCTGGATTACCCTCTCCCAGATGGAGAATCTGGCACTTGTTCTTAAATTTCATAAATTTCAGTTGCTTATTGACCAGCTCTCTAGTCTATCCAGATCTCATTTTGGACTCCAGAGAGAGTCCAAAGCCCCTCGTGTTTTACTATATATTTCCAAAACTGTTAAGATTTCATTATCATAGAATCATAGATTACAAGAAATTATATACAACTTCATGACAAAGAATAAAAGTATTTATAAGCAGAGCTTGAGAACCTCATGGTAAATAGAATTTCTGAGTACTAAATAGCCTTGCTTACACACAACTTAGTTTCTTGATAGAAACAGCAGAGAATTATTTTGTATTGGCAGTTCTATTTGAAGTAACACTAAATTCACTTTAGTGTGTATGATTGTATTTTCATATGATTAAATCTGTTCTTGGTGCTATTTTGGTGATTTTCTAGATTTCTAATCCTATGGCTGTCTTCCATGACTTCTGATCTTTTAGCAGGATACCTAATACAAAATATATTAGATGAATGTCACTAGCCTGTGTAAATTAAAGTGTAGTAGCAGCTTTGACCAATATGAGTTTACTTAGTGAAGTCAGCATAGATGGTTTTGTTTTGTTTTGTTTTCTTCATGAGGCTTATACACCAAAAGCTGCACAGAAGGTCCAGATTTTTATTTTTATTCTAGCGAGTAACAAAAGACTAGTGAATTCTTGAGTTCAGGCATAAACTTTCAGAAGTATAATAAATAAATTGATGTGGAACTATCAGATCCCTCTCATTCATTCCTAACTTACATGTTGAGCTCAATACTACCCCTTCATAGTAGTTTCTTCAAATTATTTATTCTGTGATGTATTTTTAGCTCTCACCAACTTTTGTCGCCTCTCCCTGATAGCCCTTATGTCTCCATTCCCTTTAGCCAAACATCCTTGTTATTAGGTATCTTCATTTGAATGGCATACCTGAAACTCCCTTCTGGCCGAGTATGAGCAGCTGCACTAAAGAAGGTTTAGAATTTTAATTTTCATACAAAATGTTCCAAAACGATCCAAAATATGTCCAGAGATTGATGGACTAACCACCAAAAGAATCACTGAGCTTAGCCATTGTCCCTTATTAGTATTCAAATAAAACAAGATGACTTTTTAGCTGGGTTTTTCTTTGCGGGTTTTTTTGTTTGGTTGCTTTTTTAGTTATTTTTATTTTTATTTAAAAATATGCCAGCTCTTTCAGTGCAGCTTTTTTGTCTGTTTCGTCACCTTATTCAGCTGCCTTTTACCAAGCCCAACTCCACTTCTCATTAGATAACTTGAAGACTGTGCGGCTGAAAATGAGAGCAGTGTCAAGAAAGCTGTGTTTCATTTTGCTGTATGTGATAAAGTAAAAAATAGTTTTATTTATCTTCTTGTGTGAGATGTCATTTTGAAGAAGAAACAGGAAGTCTTAGCTGCTATACAGAGAACATTTGACAACTTTTATTTCACAGCTCATTCAGCATGGTAAAATTCAATCATTCAGTAGCTAAGCCCATTTGTGCAGAACTTCCTTTAGCCAAAAAGTAATGTGAATATTTCCCTCTCCCTTTATCAGCCTGGTCTTCAAAGTCATGGTTATCACAGAAATAAAGCAGTGCCTCTTGAATATTAGGAATTAGAGTTTTCCTTCAAAATTAAAAACAAATAAACACTGTTCTTTTTTGCACAAAGAAAATGGAGCCTTATCCCCCATATCCTGTCTATTTCTTGAAGAATAATTGGTAATGTACAATGTACAAAGCTTAAATTTCATAATATTGATGAGTCAAATAACAAACAGGTTCCCTTGCTTAAAGCTCCATATCTCTTAAAAATCTGTCCTGTTCAGAAGGGGCTCAGATTTCTGTTTCTTCTCTAATTTTTTCAGTTATGCTTCTGTATTTTCTTCCTCTCTCTCACACATGTACCTCTCTACCAAAACCAAAACAAAAATCCAACAAAACAAACCAAAAAGCAACAAACCCCAAAAGAACCCACAATGATAAAACAAAACCAACAAAACCCAATAAACAAAAGCCTAACAAAATCTTACAGCCCACATATACTTTTATTTTAGAAACTAACATGGGCCTGTGCTTTCAGTGATGTCTGCTACTTCTTGTATAGGAATTTGTAGGTGGCTTGTTACAGCTACCTTCAAGAAAGAGTGATTGGTACTCTTACTTACAGCAGTGACATTTTCTCCAGTCTGCAGCTTTATATAAATCCAGTATTCATTATCAAGGTACCGTCGCATATAAATTTTATATTTTTTTCTTTTTTTTCTGGGGAGGTGGTTGGTTTTGGATTTTTTGTTTTGTTTTGGTTTGGTTTGGTTTTTTTGTTTTGTTTTGTTTTGGTTGGTTGATTGGTTTGCTTTTGGGAAGATGCATTCACAGGTAATATTAAAAGGGAGGTTTTGGGTTCATTTTGGGCTGATTGATTTTTTTAAGCATACATATGTTTTTAACAATTTGTACTCAAGAAAATTATGATATAAACCATACTAGATTTATTACATTTATTCCAGAAGTAGAAAGAACAGGTAACACTTTCAAGATTTACAGACAGGGACAAATTTGAAATATTGACACACTGTGCTAGGTGTGACAGGCAGTACACGTATGTGACACAAAGGAGACAAGAGAAACAAGGGAGATGAAAATAAAATTAACCATTTGTTTCTGCCTGCACATGCAACAACAAAGTACGGAAAAGACACAATTTTATATCTACAAAGTAAGCAGCTAGTCAAGTAACTTACCACCTTTCACATATTTATTAAGAAAGAGACTCACATGCTTGGATTTAAAAAATATTTATCCCATATTCCTATTTAAGGATATTTTTTTTTTTTTTTTTGCACTGTAGTCAAATGCAGCTACAATAACTAAGATTCCTACTGACATAAATACTAAGCATAGCTAAACATTCCCTACTCTGATACACTTACAGCATCAGGAAAAGTATTCTCTGTCCTGATGAATTTAAGCTGCAAATGAACAAGGAACTAAAATAATTGAGACAATGGAAGCATTGTCTATATTATACAGTCAGTAAAACAGAAGAGAGAGACTTAATGACATTTTTATAGTCAGCACCCAGATGCTGCTGCTTTTGACATGGGGATTCAGGGTGAAAAATCTCGTAATAAAATAAGAAAGCTTGTTTCCCGACCTGCAGCAGGAGCTTGAGACAGAGCATCCATTTATTAGCTAGGTTTCTATTGGAGGTTTCTTAATAATGAGGATTTTGTCACACAAATGCTCTGTGAAAGAGAACAGGTACAAAACTACAGAATTTTCTTCATATACTCTTTCCAGCAAGCATGAAAGAGCTGTGATTTAAATCCTGCCAGCCATGGCTGCACTTGAACTAATGGCTTAGAAGTGAAAAGACTCTACAGTATATTACTAATCTCCTGAGTCATCTGGGCTTTCAACCCTTTTTTAAAGCTATATTTACTGGGATCAGAACAGTTGCCCTTCTTAGAATAGGTTTTATACTGCAGCCCATAGTCCAGAGTTCAAGAGTATTCCATTTATAAGATACTAAGTCATAATGTCCCTGTATTGTCACTTTCTGAGAGTGGGGCAAAAACTTACCTAACAAATATGAGGATATAATTGAAAAATTTCATTCTCCTATATTAGTTATCTCAGCTTTCTATGAATGCATAAGACAGTGATCTTCTATTTTATCTTGTACAACTTTTTGGGTTTTTTCTGTTTATGAGAAGTATACAAGGCTTATCTAAAAAAAGAAAAACAAACAAAAAACCCCAAACCACTAATTTTATATTACCATCTTATTTACTGCAAGAAATAAAAAAAATGAGGTTAGGAGAGAAATAAAGATGTGCAAAATAGGAAAAAAATATTTTCATCAGTCAATCGTGTTCACCAGTCACCAGCCATTTTAAAGCATTAGTGCCAATTTATTGCACTGGATGTATGGAATATGCTTTTCCATTTTCTGTCCTCTGTAATTCAGAACTATTTGTTCTCCTGGAGTATTTGAAATTAAGAATAACTGTAACATGCACTTTTAAAAGACCCTTTAGGTCTTTTAAAGACCATATAGGTCTTCATATCTGCGTTGAAGGTGCATTTGATGTGTTCTTGTGCTGTGTACAGATGCACAAGCGATCCCACACAAACATATTTCTGAATTCTGATGCTGAAATACAACACTGAACTCAGAGTGGAATGGAGCACAGTTGCGGGGGTCACTGGCATATATTCAGCGTTTCTGCAGTACAAAAGCGGTGAACAGAATAAGTTTCACTGCATTGTGTTTCACACAGGATATGTCACATTTAGATTCTAATGCTAACAGAAAGAGGAATGCATTCAGTTATCTAATAGTTCTAATGGAGAACATGATGTCATACTTAAAAGTGTCATGAAGAGGAAAAATAAGATCACAGTGTGAACATGGCAAGCATGAACATGACCCTGCTTCTACAAATAAACAATTCTCACTAGGCATTTTGAAGACTCTTTAGTCTTAGCCCCAGCAACAACAGTCTCATAACATATCAACATTCTGTCATTTGATTTGTACAGTCGTTTCCATGGTCATAACTGATATTTATTCTGACATAAGTTTGACAGATATAGAAAAAGGCTGCACAGCTGCTAAGTGCTATCAAAGCAATTGCTCTTCTCTTCTACTGAGTACACTGACATATTGTGTTGGAGCACTGCTCCTTCGAGAGCTGGAGAAAGTTGCTAAAATCCAGAAAGTGCAAAGAAAGAGAAAGAAAAAAGTTTATGTGTTTGTGTTTCCTAATGTTTCCAGCTTTCAGAGTCTCAACACACTGATGGTTGCTGTATCTAAGATTGTCCCTCAAGTCTGAGTACTCATACCATCATAAAATCAGTGCAGGTGTTTCTTGGGCAAATGTGAGTTACTGTTTCTGTTTCTGAGGTGCTATATCAGCTGTAGGTCTTTTACTGGGAAGGTCTAGGACTCTTCTATTAGAGATGGTGGTTGTTCTTCATAGACAATAACAAAAAGGGAACTGGAGAATATTCAGCACATAGGTTTCAAGTTATCTTCTCCACTGCTTAGCAGCCTGAGTCTTAGTGGAGCTTATCTTCCTACCTAGGTCTTCATATTGGTAAAACAGATAAAATTTAAAGCACTGCTAAATCCTGCTTAGAGCTTCTTTGTTTAGATGAAAAAGTGTAATAGATAACTAAGAGCTAGAATTAACTGTACAGTAGATATATAAGATCTCTTAAAAAAAATCTACAGAAAGTGAGTTAGTGTGTTACTGAATCCCTAAGTGGTTTAAAATATATTTTCTTTGCATTTTCTTTTTTTTTTCTTTTTTCTTTTTTTTTTTTTCTGTCTTATTTTCAGCCTCAGGATATTTTAGTAATTTATAAACCAGGTTAGAGCTTTAACTTTTATGTATGAATGCCTATTCATCTGGAAAAAAATCTGTTTGCAACTGCAGCTTCTCCAAGAGCCACAATAAGCTCCAGCGCATGACCATCAAGAATATAGTGACTCTCCATCACTTAAAATTTTCTTGGAAAGGTAGTATTCCTAGGAAATTTAAAATTCCAATCAATGGGGTGGGAGAAAGGAAAAAAATTATGGCACAGCCTAGTGTTTTGCAGATCTTTTGATAATGATGTTATGACTCTGAATTCCTGTGGGGTCATTCTTTCAAGACTTCTATATTTGTGGACTCAATATTAGCTCTGTTTCTTGAAAACATGGATGTGACCAGGAGCACTGGTCTTCTGTTTTAAAAGATTGGTACTTGAAAACTTTTTACATGTAAAGAATAGAAATTCCCAAAAGATTTTTAAAAGACTGAATGCAGATCTAATGTTCCATCCCACGGTGCTGAACCATTCTGGGATCTGAAAATCATGCTACACAGCATGAACACAGCACCATACACAAAAATCTATGTGGAAAAAAATCCTTCAATACACTAGGAATATTGAGACTAGGCAGCCTCTATGTATATACCTAATTAGAAGGAGATAATGAGAAATTAATTCATTCAAAGACACATCTACACTGACTAAATCTCTTTTATTCCATGTTGCAGTTTAAACATTCTTACCTTATTTATTCACATGATTATTCTGAGTCTAAGCCTGTAATGCAACAATAAAAGAGGGTACATGGGCCGGAATAATTTACTGAGTCAATTCTCAAAGTGCCTGGAAAGTCAGAAGTCTCATTCCAGTTAGCTTTTTCCTGACCTCTTCTGTTACTTAAAGCAGTTTCATTTTAGGCTGCTGATTTTAACTTACATTTTCAGGCTAATTTTCTAAGATTTTTTTGGTATTTTGAGGGCCATAAATTTCATAAATGACATATAGGGCACAATATTTTGGTGGCCAATATTGCTGGTATCAAAGTAAAACCTGTGCTAATGAATATTGAAACAGCCATATTTCCACTTCTCCTTAAATTGCACCAAATTCTTTAACAGTTCAGTTATATTAGTAAAATATTATTCAGAGAGTATTCAAAATTTTATGGGTTTTTTACTTAGATACTTTATTACTCTTCAGCAGCCTTTAGACATATTCTGCACAGCAGTTCTAGTGATTTGTTAGCTAAACAAAAGGAAATAAATCTTTACAGAGACTTAGGACAGGGCTACAGATCTTCAAAAGGCACTAATAATGAAAACAGCAGGGAATGAAAAAGAGAAAGAAGATACAGTGTTCTGGCCTAAATACTCAAAGAGACTATTCTAAATAAAATCTTTTCATTTTGATGTTTGAGGTGTTGGAAACTGTAACTACACAAAACCAAATAGTAGAATAAGTATTCAAGTATTTAAAGGTGGCATGTGAAAGGTGCAATTTTGTGAGATGCATCTGTTGGTGGTGGATGAGAAGCTCAACATGAGCCAGCCATGCATGCTCACAGCCCAGAAAGCCAACAGTGTCCTCAGCAAAAGTGTCAAAAGAACCATGGCCAGCTGGCTGTGGGAGTTGATCTTCCCCTCTGCTTTCCTGGGACACCATCTGGAGAACTGTGTCCAGTTCTGGAATCTCCAACACAAGAGGGCCATGGAGTTCTTGGAGCAAGACCAGAGGAAGGCCATTAAGATGATCAGAGGTCTGGAGCATCTCTGCTGTGAAGACAGGGTGAAGAGTTGGAGTTGGTCAGACTGGAGAACACTCTGGAGAGATCATATAGTGTCCTTTGTACCTGAAGGAGGCCTACAGGAAAGCTGCAGAGAGACTTTTTACAAACGTGTGTTGTCATAGGACAAAGGGGAACTGTTGTAAACTGAAAGAGAGATTTAGGCTAGTCATCAGGAAGAAATTCTTCAGTGAAAGTGGTGAGACACTGAAACAGGTTACTCAGAGCTGTACATGCCTTCTCCCTGGAAGTGCTAAAAGGAGCTCTGGAAAACTTCATCTATTGGGAGGTGCCACTGCTCATGGCAGTGGGGCTGAAAATCTTTAAGGTCCCTTCCAACTGAAACCGTTCCGTGTTTCTACCATTCTGACAACTGACAGAGTACAAAGCAACACAAGAAAAACACAATTGGACAATCCCTCCAGAACATACTGATTTGTGTCTTAGTTCCTGACAAAAAAAAAAAAAAAAAAAAACTTAGCCCTGCAAAAATTTTTGAAATTTTTAAAACAGACCTTTAATAATACAAAATAAGAATCTTCCCATGCTGTCTTTTGTTAGGATATACTTTGAAAGCTAACCTTAGAAGCAGTTCTGCTAATTTGGGAATATTTCATGTTTTCAGCAGAAATCATGGGTATTATGGATGTGCTATTCAATGGATATCTGTTTCATTTTGAGGTTGGGGGAAAGTTATATTTTGTTTAACGTTTATATAATTTTTTGAGGTAAATGGTTTTTCACTCTGTTCAGCTTTCCTGAACAATCTTTAGTGCATGTTAGTCTAACTGACTTCAACATTCTGAATTCTGAAAACAAACTGTATCTCCCACAGTCCATCAGAGTCAGGAGGTGCTATAATGTTATGTATAGTGGATAGCCAGGAAGAACATATCCGGTCCATGTAGGCAGTGTTTGCTAAAGAATAATGAAGGAGAATTAATGTGTCTTCAACAATTACATCTTTCATAAAATTTATACACCTGTAACCAATTAATTTCTGCATATCTTATGAGTAGATCATTTGCCTTTGGTAATAATATTCATTATAGACTAATTGCTGCTGATTTTTTCAAATGAGATAATATTTAATTTAGTGTAAATGTTTGCATTGTATCTTATTATTAAAATTCATCCCCTAGAACTACGCTGACCTGATTTCTGCCCTTATTTCTCTTTATTTCTAACATCATGATTGTACTGTGCAGCATATTACAAGCAGTTCCATCTTTCTTACTATACATGTTTCTGGTATAAAAACTCATTCTGTTTTCTTGGTAATTGTGATAAAAATTTGGGACACGTGTTCCTGAATAAGCATTGCAAGAATCTCATTTTGAAATTTAAATAAATAATAGATTGTGGTGGTTTTGTTTGTGGGTTTTTTGGTTTAGTTTGTTTGTTTGTTTGTCTGTTTGTTTTTTATAATGGGGACATATGACTACATGTGACTGAAAGTCTTGAAATGAATACTCTAAAGAGAACTGAATACTCTAAAGATATTTTCTCAGGGCAGAAGGGATTTTAGCACTTTACCTGAACAGTGATAAAATTATTTACAATTAGGTATGTGTCAATAAAGGTGCCATAAGGCTTCAGAAATAACATTATTTAAATGAAATACAGAAAGCCTTTTTTTATCAGTATAACAAATTTGTATCCATGTACAGCTGACATTTAAAGTCTCTAAAAGCAGAGTTTAAAGAAATTGTAGCTTTCATTGTGCAAGTAAATTTTAAGAACTGTGGAAAAAAATATTTTCTTCCTGTAAAATACAGTGGAGCAGTATTTTCAGAATATATCTGACAAAAATATTTACTTCTGTAACTATGATAATAGATTTCATTTTTTGTTGTTATTTTCTCAGGAAGACCTCACACAGAACCAAAATGGAGAATATTAAAGTACTTGAAATTTTGGTCCAAAGTAGGACTTTCAGGTTGAATAACACACCAGGATTTAAACAAATGTTGGAGTAAATACTTTTCTGAAGACTATAGGCTATATAAATTTTGCCCTTTATATTAACATTTTGAGCTATATTTTTCAAATACAACAAACTGAGGGAATGACAGGAAAATACAGGTTATCTGTTTTGCATATTGTAAAGCCCTAAAGAGCTCATATACTCCATATCCTTCCCATAATGAATTTTTCCAAGCCACTTATTTACAGCTTGATCAGACACACAAATCCATCAGCCTTTCCAGTTAACCTCTCTAAGGTTTCTCTGTCTTTTGAAGTAAATACCTTTCTTGATATCTAATGGAAACCTATCTCATTGATGCTTAAGACCATTACTTCCTGTTTGATTTTCTTTTCATAGTTGTGAAAAGATTTTGTTCTTACTTTATGAACTTGAAGACTTTTATACTTGAAGATTTCAGTCTTCACTCCTGCCAGTCCTCTTTAGCATTAAAGCATTAGTTATTTTCGAAGATCACTTTTCTTGTTTGTTTGTTTTTTTGTTTTTTCCCTACTCCTTTTCTCTATGTTATCTTCAATTATTCTCTTGGACTGGAAAATACACTCTATTTAACACCTTACCAAAACATCAGTATAATGATTTTTCACAAGTTGTTCAGTCCTCTGTTTTCACTCTGTGACTTATAATATACTTAGTACATACTTAAATATATACTCACTTAACTTATAATATACTTGGTGCACTAGCATGTTACTACAGTAGCAACTTAACAGTGAATAAACTTTCAAGTTTTTTTCAAGTTTTGTTTAGATTCAGTGACATCCAGGAATTCAGGGGGGAAAGAAACCTATGGGACACTTTATCTAAAACTATCAAAAAATCTCAACCCCAAGTGCTTAAACTGCTACAATAACATTCACTGTGAATCCAGTAATTTTACCCAAACATGAAAACAGTCTCTTTGTCTAAGTAAACAAACCTGGAATTAATGTACAGAAGAATGTCACTGCAGTAAAATAGAAGTTTCTTTGTTTGTTTCTTTGTTTTTTTTAAATCAAGAATAATGTAGTGAAAGCAAGCAACTTTACTCATATTTTAAAGCAAAGAAAAATTGCATATATTATCATGTAAATCAATTTCTTTTTCATTAAATATCTTCATAATTTTTAACTATGTCTGAATCACATTAAGAAAAATATTCAGCAAGTATTGCTGTTTTTAAATAATTTCTGTCATGTTCATAAAATAAATGCAACTGTGTTGCATTAATGTCTCCCAGCTAATAAAAACTTGTTTCTTCATATGAACAGTGCAATTTGGTTTTACTGTATTAATTCACTTCTCTCCAGAAGACAGCTCACCTGTATGACAACACAGTAATTCCAGGATACTGACCCATTAGTAAAATCTTCTACTACTTTATTTAATTTTTGCTTATTTGCTTTTTTGCATATTTGCTTATTTGAGCAATTATTACTAGTTTGAAAAAATTAATTATTTAATTGTGTAATTACATAGTATAATTATTTTTTTGACATATAATTATTTTGACATTAAATACCCACAGTAAAATGAAGTCTGTCCAGCAATGTTCCCTGCTCATAGTCTGCTGACTTTCTAGTTTTACAGAGATTTATCTAATTTTGCATAAGAGCAAGAACAAAGTCAACCCCTCAAAAGGAGGGAACTGTAATATAATGTAGTGCTTAGGGGCATATGTATCCCTCTTAGTAACAGGTTTTATAACATTCAATTGTAGAGAGACAGAGGAAGAGAAGGAAAGAATTGTACTGGTGTACAGGGCTGTGCTTGCTGCCTGTTACTAATTCAATCAGCAGCTTTATCTGTGACAGAAACCTAGGCAGCATGTACATAATGCATGTCCCAGGCAGGCCCTGGAAACAAATAGATTTTAGCATTTTTACTATAGTCCTAGTGGATATTTGCCCCAGAGCAGTTCTTTTACTTCATTTCAGTTGTTGTGAACAGTGCTGATGAAAATAAAATATATGTTATTACATTAATGAATGTAGAGGGAACATGACAAGATAGCAGTAATAGTAATTTTGCTTATGGCTCTAGGAGAAATTACTTTAATATTATGGCCGAGATATATAGATGGCTAATCAATGAGCCAGAAAAACAAGTCTCTGTTCCTGAATATAACTACTTAGAGGTGCAAATGGCCAGGCTTCCTTTCAATATTTTCTGGTTTGGGCATTTCTTGACACAGATTCTATTGACAGAAAATATCATCAAAAGCCATAATTCTAACATGGCAAAAAGGTAAAAAAGTATAGTGTTTTTCTAAAACATGACACTGATTTAGTAATAATTCATCTTTTTATGGAAGTGTGCTTATCCATGCAGCATCAGGTGATGTTTTGAATTTAACCTGGAACCCATACTGTAGGATTCCAGTATATGAAATTATTAAATATAGCTGTAATAAAGAAAGACTTTACAGCATATGCAAACAAGTTTTCTCAGTGCACACACGCTCTTTCTTTCTCTTTCTTTCTTTTCCTCTCTCTCTCTCTCTTTCTCTCTTTCTTCCTGTCTTCCTCTCTTTCTCTTTTCTTTCTGGCTGGCCCAGCTCCTTTTTCTGAACGGTTCCAACATTATTGCTATTTCTCAGGTCAATTCTTCATTCTAAGACGAGACTGACTTTTCTAGACAATCTTCATTCAAAAGGATAGGGTTGTGTAGACATTAACTAGTCACTTCCTTGATAAAGAGTAGTTAAAACTGTTCACTTTTTCACTTCCTTCTGAACTGACCAGTGCCATAAAAAAGTGGAGACATGGTTTATTGGAATATCTTTGCAGTGTGTGGTGCAGTCACTGAGAACACCAGTTCTCTCATTTTGCAATACAAGAAAGTATGATGAAAGAGCTGCTACTAGCAACATGCCAGTGTTTACTGGATCTTTATGAAATGTCTGAAATTTCAGGAAATGTATAACTATATGAAATTAGATTTTTTTTTTCCCAGTGTCAAAATTTAACACTGTGTTGTCAATTCAATGAATGAGATGTATTCTATTAACACATTTTCCTTTCTAGAAATGGAAAGGCAAGAGAATGAATAGGAGAGACTTGTGGGTTGGAAACTACATACATTTAATAAATACAATAATGATGAAAAAAAATTAATGAGATATGTTCAAATATATACAAAACCACTAATGCATTCTCCCCCAGTAACATTTCAGTCATCACCAAGGATGCAGGGCAGGCCCTGGGAAAGCCTTTGGTGGACTCCTGGACTCAGCAGCAGATAGGAACTGATTTCAGGATCATGTGGATTTAGAAGCACACAGATTCAAGAATGCAAGGTTTGGGATCACAATCAGAAGAAAAGATGGACTCTTTCCAGGCCATGGACCATGGTCAAAGCGAGCCTGACCCTGTCTGTGACCCCTTCTCCTCCTTTTCATTTCTGGTGTATAACCTCCCACTCCCCACCAGGGAAACCTGCAGGCTTGACTACCTCTCTGATATGCTTATATAACAGCACTTGCAGTATAGGGAACAACAGAAAAAACTGTGAATCTATGTGTGGTTGCAGAGCCATTATCTCATTGCAATTACAAAGGCATAGTGGGATAGCTCTCATGACTAGAATGTAGTCATGGATGGATATTTACTATTCAGGCAGGATAGACCAGCAAGTCTGGGGGGTGGATTGGCTCCTTCTGTGAGAGAGCACCTGGAATATATCAAGATCTGCCTAGGAGAGGATAAAAATCCAGCTGAGATGGGTAAAAATTAACAGGCAGGCTAACATGGGTAACATTGCTGTGGGTGTTGACTACAGGCCATCTGATCAGGACAAAGAGGTCGATGAAACTTTCTATAGAAAGCTGCAAGTAGCCTCACAATATAGGCTCTGGTCCTCATGGAGACGACCCTGGTATATTGTGGTAATGCAACACAGCTAGACAAGCTCAGTCCAAGACATTTCTTCAAAGCATTCAGGATAACTTTCCAAAACAGATGGTGGAGGAACATGAAAGGACAGGTGTACTACTAGACCTTGTATTAACAAAGAAGGACTTGTTGGGAATATGAAGGCTGGGAGCAAGCCAGCAAGGTGACAACCCTAAGGAAAGGAACGTGGGTGTGTTTCTTGATGAGAACTCCAACATGAACTGGTAATGTGTAGCCCAGAAAGCAAGCTACGTCCCTGGGCTGCATCAAAAGAAGCATGGACAGCAGGTTGAAGGAGGTTATTCTCCCTCTCTACTCTGCCCTTGCGAGAACCCACCTGGAGTACTGTGTCCAATTCTGGAGTCCCCAGCATAAATAAGAAGGACATAGAACTCCTTGAGTATGTCCAGAGGAGAGATAAATGATCAGGGGGCTGCAGCACCTCCCTTGTGAAAACAGGCTGAACAAGTTGGGATTGTTCAGCCTACAGAAGAGAAGAGAAGGCTCCAAGGTGACCTTCTAGCAACCTTCCAATATCTGAAGAGGGCCTATAAGAAAGCCGGGGTAGGGCTTTTTACAAGGGTGTATCGGTAGGGAGCAAGGGCAAGTTGTTTCAAACTTGAAGAGGGAAAATTTAGGCTGGTCATTAGGAAAAAATTATTTCCTGTGAGGGTGGTGAGGCATTGGCAGAGGTTGCCCAAAGAAGTTGTGGCTGCCCATCCCTGGAAGTGTTCAGGGCCAGGTTGGATGGGGTCTTGAGCAACCTGATCTAGTGCAAAGCATCCCTGCCTGCGTTGGGAGGTTGGATCTGGATGATCTTTAAGGTCCCTTCCATCAGTATCCATTTTGTGAGTTTGTGCAGTTACCAAGAAAGAGTGGATTTCAGAATTCTGCATGGAAGAAGTAAAGAAATGAGTAGGATTAAAACCCTGGACTTGAGCTAAGTTGGGGCTCTAGAAAGTAGTGTGTCCATGAGAGCTGGTCAGTACTCAAACACTACTTCCTCCAAGCTCAAAATTTTGGTAATCCAGTGAGTAAGAAATTAAACTGATGAGGCAGAAGACCTGCATTGGTGAGTAAGGGTCTTCTGGAAAAACTCAAATGGAATAAGAAAATTTACAGAATGTGAAAAACAAGACTGGCCACTTTAGAGAATGAAGGGATAAAACAAAGAAAGCTAAGTCCCATCTGGAATTAAATCTGTCAAGGGCTACCAAATACAACAAAGAAGGTTTTTTTCAGCATATCTATAGAAAAAGGAAGACTAGGAAAAATATAGGCCCTCTGATGAATGAAGTGGAAGACACAGAGAAAGCAAGGTTATCGAATGCCTTCTTTTCTTCAGTCTTCATAGCTAAAGCCAGCCCTCATGAATCCCGAACCCTTCTGGATAAATAAATTTTGCCTTGGTAAAGGAGGTCCAGATTACAAACTCCTTAGCAAAACTGGAAATCCAGGAACCCATGGGCGCCTATGGTATGTGCTCATGAGTGCTGACAGTGATGGCAGATGTGATTGCTAGGCCACTCTCCACCATCTTTGAGAAGTCATGATGAACAGAGGAAGTACCTGAGGACTGGAAGAAGGTCTATGTTTATTCAGTCTTCAAAACTTTCAAGCAGGATATCCTAGGAAACTGCAGGATGGTTAGTCTCACCTCTGTCCCTGGAAAGGTGATGGAACAAATAATTCTGGATGTCATCACTAAATATGTGGAAGAAAATAAAAAACTATTGGGAGTGGCCAACACAGGTTAACCAAGGGGAAATCATGTTTGACCAGTCCAATAGCCTTCTATGTTGTCCTAACTGCCTGGGTGTTATCTGCCTTGACTTCAGCAAGGCTTTTAACAGTCTCCCATAACAACCTAGTTAAGAAACTCAGGAAGTGCAGGTTAAATGAGTGGACATTGAGGTGAACTGAGAGCTAGCTGTATGACAGAGCTCAGAGGATTGTGATCAATGCAGCAGGGTCATGTTGGAGGCCTGTAACCAGTGGGTTCCCCAGGGGTCAGAACTGGGTGTGGTCTTATTTAGTATATTCATCAATGACCTAGATGAGGGGACAGAGAGTATCCCAGAAAGTTCACTGATGATACAAAACTGGGAGGAGTCCCTGTCCTGCCGTACAGTATGACTTGGACAGGCAGAGTAGTTAGGCAGAGGTGAATATAATGAGGTTCAGCAATGGTGAGTGTAAGGTCCTTCACCTGAGGAGAAAAGACACGAGGTACCACTACAGTTTAGGGAATGACCTGCTAGAAAACAGCTCTATAGACCTGGTACTCCTTTTGGACAAGTTAGCATGAGCCAGCAATATGCCCTTGTAGATAAGAAGGCCAGTCGTATTTTGGGATGCATTAGGAAGAGTGTGGTCAGTAGCTTGAGGGAGGTCATCCTTCCCTTCTGGTCTGCCCTAGTCAGGCCACATCTGGAATTCTGTGTTCAGTTCTGGTCTCCCCAATTCAAGAGATACAGGGAACAACTGAAGAAAGTCCACTGAAGGGCAACAAAGAAGGGGGAGTGAAGCATCTCTCTTACAAAGAAAAAACTGAGGGAGCAGCTGGGACTGTTTAGCTTGGAGAGAAGATTGAGAGGAGACCATATCGATGTTCATAGGTATTCAAAAGGGTGGGTATAACAAGGATGAAACCAGACTCCTCTTTTCAGTAATTCCCAATGACAGGATGTGGGTGGGGCAATTTGCCTGCCACAAGGAAAGATCCCTGCTGAAAAAAATTTGTTACATAATAGGTATGCATATGTGTGTCAGAGGGAGCATATATATGGTTTAGATTTGCATTCTTGGGAAAGGCAATAGAGCAAATCCCAGTCATATTATAGATGATGAATCATACACATTTATGTCTGATACGTAATGTAATTTGATCTTTACTATTATTTTCAGCATAATCAATACATTCAAAATGCAAGTGACATACAGAGAAACAAGATTTATATAGTGAAATGAATTTTGATCTACAAAGCCACAGTAAGTCTGTCACCATGCAGAGAAAATTCATTAAAGTATCCAAGCAGGAAGTAAAAAAGTAACATCTAGGCAGTCTAAAGGACAGATTATATGTCTTTCTCTTCTCTACTTCCATATCCTTGAGAAATCAACAATATCATACTGTAAAAAAAACAGTGCTGTTCTGTCTTACATCACCTGTGAAATCATAGAATGATAGTCATAAAATGGTTTAGGTTGAAAGAGATATTAAATATCACCTATTTCCAACACCCCTCCTGTGGTCAGGGACACCTCCCACTACACCAGGATGCTAAAAGCCCCATCCTACTTGGATTTGAACACTTCGAGGGAGGATGAATCCACAGCTTCTGTGGGAAACCTGTGCCGGTGTCTCACTACTCTCACATTAAAGAATTTCTTCCTAATGTCTAACCTAAATCTCTCCTCTTTCAGGTTAGAGCCATTACCCCTTGTTCTATTGCTACTTGCTCTTGAGTAATCCCAACATGCCCTTGTAAAAAGTCCCTCCCCAGCTTTCCATTAAGCCACCTCCAGGTACTGGGAGACTTCTCTAATGTCACCCTGAAGCTTTCTCCAGGCTGAACAGTCCCAGCCAACTCTCTCAGCCTGTCTTCATAAGAGAGGAGCTACAGCCCTCTGATCATCTTTGTGGCACTCCTCTGGACTTTGTCAAACAGCTCCATATCCTTCCTGCGTTCGGAGCTCCAGAACTGGACACAGTACTCCAGGCTGATTCTCACAAAAGCAGAGAAGGGGATATGACCTCCCTCAGCCTGCTGTCCATGCTTCTTTTTGATGCAGCCCAGGGACATAGATGGTTTTCTGAGCTGCATATTACCAGCTCATGTTGAACTTCTCATCAAGCAACACACGCACGTCCTTCTCCTCAGTGCTGTTCTCAACCTGTCCTCCACCCAGTCCTTCATTGTACTTGAGATTACCCCAACTCAGGTGCAGGACTTTGCCTTTGGCCTTACTGAACTTCTTGAAGTTGGCATGGGCTCCTGTCTCAAGCCTCTCAAGGCCCCTCTGAATGGCACTCCTTCCATCCAACATGTTGAACACACCACACAGCTTGGTGTAGTCAGCAAATTTGCTGAATTTGCAGATTTGCACTCAATTCCACTGTCCACGTCTACAACACAGGTGTTAAAAAAACATGGGTCCCAGAACAGACACTTGAGGAACACCACTTGCCTCAGGCCTCCATTTGGACATGGAACCGTTGACCTCAACTTTTTCAATGTGACCATCCTGCCAATTCCCTATCCAACCAGTGGCTTATCCATAAAATCTATATCTTTCCAATTTAGAGACTGGGATGTCATGTTGAATGCTTTTCAGAAGTCCAGTTATATGCCATAAGCTGCTCTCCTCTTGTACGCTGATGCTGTGACCTTATTGTAAAAAGCCACCAAATCTGTCAGTCATAATTTGCCATTGAGGAAGCCATGTTGGCTGTCAACAACAACTTCCACTTTTTCCCTGTGCCTTAGGAGACGCCTTAGAAGGATCTTTTCCATGATCTTGCTGGGAACAGAGGTGAGACTGGCCTGTAATTCCCAGGGTCTTTTTTACCTTTTTGAAAATGGACATTATGTTTCTCCTGTTCCATAAGTGGGAGAGGAGGTCAAACCAAGAACCTGTAATTACAACTTTGTGGAGAGTCACATTTTTCTGGAGTTCTCAGTGCTGACAGTGAAGCACTAAGTGCAACTCTGCTTTCTGGGGTTTTTTTGCTTTGTGTGCCCCAAACCAGGTATTTTATATGATTTATCTGTGAAGTAAATTCTAGTCCCTTATGCAAGTACTGTGGGGTACCCAAAGATTGTCAGTGGGGCTTCCAACTTCTCCTCAGGAGCTGGCAACTTCTGTTGTTTCCTGAAAATTTGCTAATCTAAGATTTTTGGTTTGCAGACCTTAAAATATTTTATGAGAAGCCTGATCCTCATTATCTCCCATTCATCATGTGGGCAAATAAAGACAAGTGTAATAACTTGCTCCAGGACAAAATGTGAACTAGTAGAAAATAACTTTTTTTTTTTTTTCCCAGTTTTTAGTTCATGTATATTAGTATCTATGGCATGGATTTAGAGTTTGAATAAGTTTCAAAGCTGCATTAATAGTCTTTTTTTATGCTGCAACCTTCTGTAGGGTTTTGAATGAGACTTCTTACAGTGACCACTAAGGTCTTCATAATATCTTTCCTGATATCCACAAATATTGCTTGTTTGACCCATTTCAAGTTGAAAAGAGAGAACGCTAGGAGCAAATTAGGTTTCCTCTCAAATTCCTCTCAAGTTTCTACTGTAACAAATACTGTATCTGTTACAGCTCTTCCCTAAGTCAAGATTATCCCATAAAGAAGCTAGGATATCTTTTGTGAATACTGATGAGAAGGAATGTCTTAAGAAACCTAAACGAATACTCAGCCAGACCAACAAGACACCATCTTGTACCTAAAAACTCCTCTTTGAAGCCAAAAGAATTCAGCTCATGTCAAAGAGTGCCTCAGAATACAGTAATAACTAAACTGTGTTTTGATTACTGGTTAATGCATTTCATTTCAAAGAATAGTTTGAAATACTAAGTATACCAAATACTTTTCTGATTTTCCATGGAGTTCACTTGTTTGCATATATCAATCATTTGTCCTGGGGTAACTATGGCTTTAATTTATACAGTGTTAATGGCACAAAAAGGGCTTTCTTTATTTTTGCCTTCTACTCAGCGTTTTTAATTACCAAGAACATTTTTCTTTGCCAGTGTTTACCAGTCAGCAGGACTATTTTCCAAAGCTCTGCTTGTAATTTTCTCTTCTCTGTTTTTATTATATTATTTCAAATTTTCTTCTGTAATTTTAAATGCTGAGATTTGTAGCTAGATGATGCTCTTAGTCAAATGGCTTTTGTTTAGGTAGTTCTGTGATGAACAACAATCTCAACTCAATAAACCTTGTGGTTCTCTCCCAACTCAAGATACTCTATGATTCTGTGATATGAGACATGATAAAACAACTTTAAAGATGCTAATCTGACACTAAGGATCCTGGTTTCAGACTTGCATTTTTATCCCTTCTGCACATTTGTATTTAAAGGGAATCTGTAACATACCTCTTTCACTTGACTTCAATGCCTACGAAGAGAGTGGTCATTACCAAGCAGATATTAATATATTTACTGTTTTTATTGTTTAGCCCCAGGACTTGCATGTTGAACAGTATTCAGACTATGTTCTAAAATGCATAATTATTCAAAAGGTTTTTGGCTGTGTCATGAGTTCAACACAATCAGGGATTTGATTTTTCAAAAATGTTCCTCTGAGGACCAGATCTGGCAGTTGGCATTAGAAATCAAAAAGGCTACTTAGGATGCTAAAGAATACGTTTTGTTGCTTCATTTTTTTTTTTTTTTTTTTCCTGGCCTCTTATTTCTCCCTCCTCCTCACTCCCAATGTCTGAGACATCCTTCTGTCTGTAGGAACTTGCCTTGTGCAAGTTCTTACTGTACAGTAGTTGCAAGCTTACAATTGAATTTTCTTTCCTGTTGGAGTAAAAGAGCCTGTATTTTTCCACTATGTCAAGCTATAGTGGTAGGGTTTTAAGCTTAAGAAGATAAAATATGTTTAGGAAAATGCAAATAGTGAAAGTATAATGGTATTTAATAATTCAATATGAAATCTTTTAAATGGAGTGAGTAGAGAGAGTAATTTCAAGCCTTGCATTTAGTTTAAATTTAGGAAGTTTTTATTGTTTCAGCTGCATGTTAAAGTGAGTACATGACTAACCCTATACTACAGATGGAGACCAGAGGCACATAAATCTTAAATTCAAAACCCTTGCCAACTAAGCCTCCAATCCACAACATGAGGAGATGAGAGAGTGGGGGTTGACATGTTCAGAGTTTTTATATCTGTGTAAAATCAACTTATCTGTTTGTCTTAGCAAATTTTTTATATCAAATTCCAAATATCTCTGATTTTAAGTATTTCTGATTTAAAATATTGGAAAGTTACAGTAATAGAGAAGTATGACAGAGACAAGGATGAAATCTATGCTTCATGAGAATGTCAAAATTTTTTTTGTAAGGATATCATGTAAGGATAACTTGATTAACAGCAATATCACTACAGTATACACTGAACTGGTCCTCATCTTGTGTCTCTTTTTTATTCTTCATTACTACACTAAGTTGATGTTTTGGAAGTTGTTGGTCATTCAGGGTAGGGACCAGAGGCTTCTGAAAAAGTAAGCTAATACAAAATTGTCTGTGCCACTCCAGAAGAAACAAGTTCTTAAACACTTTGCATAGTGTAAATAGTGATTTATTTTATGAGTGAAGCAGACTTTTTAATGTAACTACCACTGATAATCCAATATGACAAATTTGAACTAAAGGGAAGATGAAGTTATTGAGCCACAAGATTCTGAAAAGCACTGTTACATAGATCTCATGGCTCAACCCTGTCACAGAGAGAATCCTCTCACCTTGTAATGTGATATAGATGATCCTTGATTGAGTCGATGCATGTAATTCAGTTTAAGAGTTCTGCTGACACAAGAGCAGTGTTCAGGTGATTTATGAATGGAAGTAGAGCACCTCACCTGAATTACAATCTTGATATTCAGCTTGAAGCCAGTTTGCAATATGGAAGTGAAGAATATATTTTAAAAATCTGTGAACTGGGAAAATATGCAAGAAAATAGTTTTCTCAGATTTTTTCAAGACACTGTTCTTTGTAGAATTTTCAAATTTGAAATGTCTACATATAATTTTATGTTTTCCCAGGCCAAAATATTGTGGAACATTTGATTATTTCACAACACCTATCATGATTAACATATAATCTTTTACATATAAATGATGATTAATCCAAGTTTTCCTTACCAGCTGTAATAGAAGAGCAACGATTTAGCAAGCCAATTATTTCTTGTAGATTCATTGGCAGAAAAAAGACGGCTTTTCCTATGCAGACTTTGGAGACTATATGTGGAAAAAAAATACAAATGAAAACAAATTTTCATTTAATATTACTTGGTTGTAGCATGTCTATATTCACATTGCTGGTGCTCAGGAGCAGGTGAAATCTATGAGGTTTCATCTCACTTCTGTGTTTACATTTGTGCTCTCTGTGCGTGGTTCAAGGCTTCTGAGTCATCTGCTTCTGAGTCTGTCAGCAGATGAGAGCCTCTGAAAGGTACACTGCAGGTGGCTCTATGTTTTGCTGAAGTATAAATCAGAACACATCCAGCATATTCCTGAGAACCTCAGAAGTCTGTGTGCCTCTTGGGTATAAAAATGCAGTGTAACCCCTAGGGGACCAGTGCATTACAGGTATTGTGTAAGCCCTTTTGGAACCACCACAGAACACAACATTATTCAGACATATACAACTATCACTAAATATATGATATATTCAATCATCTGTGTGGTTCACCAAGTCCTTCTCATGTATTACAAATACTGCATAAGAACAGGAACAGGTAATAACAGAGCCATTATGAACAGCCGAGAAAGAACCAACTGAGGTAGTAATGTCTGTCTTACGTGATCTTTGCAGGAGTGTTCTTTAAGAAAGTTTAGACTTAAAAGAGAAGCCAGTTAGGATTGGTACTAGAAGCAAGTATCCAAATCAGTGAGATGCACTCATTTCCTTTCTGAGGTACAATTGCTTCTCAGTTTCTTTTGACACGAAGGGCATGGATTTTCTACTAGTACTCATGATACCAAACAATTAGTTCTTCTGCCATGAATTTGTTGAGTCAACAAATGAATGGTGAGTTTCAAAGTCAAAGTTTAGGCCATCTCCTACATATTGTCTGGCTACATGTTATTAATAGAACAAATCTATGAGCTTTGCTTCCTCTTTCATTTATAACACTTCACCTCTTTATGGTGGTGATTTGCAACACTGAGCAAATGAGGGCACAATTTTGAAAACTGTTTTTGTTTTATCATTAATGTATATTGCACCATGAATATCATACCATCTTTCTGTCTTGTCTCCACATGAAATCTAACTGGATGTATTAAATTGTTAGAATTGACAGCATACATTGCATAGAAGGTTTGAAATGAGAATGAAGAAAATTGTGCCATGGGAGCAAAAGGAAATTTGCAGTTACAGATTCAGCACCTGCTGTAAGTGTGCAATGAAATCTCATTGGCTTCATGAGGTGAGTAGATTTCAGCTGACATTGGAACAGCAATGAGAAAATGAGAAAAAAAATATTACTACAGTCAAATGTTTAAAAATATTTTCATTGAAAACTATCAACAACAAACCAGCAATATCTGAGTATCAGCTCTGTAAGCAGACAGATTTTACACTAGCAGCTTCATAGTGAGTATAATGAGGTTCATATACCTTTATCAATATTCTTCACATTAAAAAAAAATAAAGAGGGGGACATAATAACAGAAAAAGTAAGTTCTTGTAGTACTTATTTAGGCTGAGAATATTATCAAAGAAGTTGCTGCAAAAAAATCACAGAACGATGTGATTTTAAAGGCTGAGGCCTTCAAACACTGAGGCGATCTTTGAGTCTCCCATCTGCTCAAAGCAGGTTTAGCAGCAGCAGGTTACTCAGGGCTGTGTCTAAGTCAGTTTGAATATCTCCAAAGATGGACCCTCCACAGCCTGTGCCAGTGTTTGACAACTCTCACATGAAAAACAAAAATTGTTTTCTTCTTAAGTTTAAATAGTTTCCTTTATTTAAGTTAACTTACATTACCCTTCCTACATAACCTACATTCCCTTCCCTTGCCTTCCCTTGCCTTGCCTTGCCTTGCCTTGTCTTCCCTTCCCTTGCCTTGCCTTGCCTTGCCTCCCCTTGCCTTGCCTTGCCTTGCCTNCTCTCTCTCTCTCTCTCTCTCTCTCTCTCTCTCTCTCTCTCTCTCTCTCTCTCTCTCTCTCTCTCTCCTCCTCCTCCTCCTCTCTCCTCTCTCCTCCTCCTCCTCCTCCTCCTCCTCCTCCTCCTTCCCTTCCCTTCCCTTCCCTTCCCTTCCTTTCTCTCTTGTCCTACAGCTCATTACCTGTGGCACAGACCTTTCACCATAGCACAACAAATCCACCTGCCAAGACCATGGCCCCTGGACCAAGAAATCCCACCAAAATGCTGCAACTCTGTTCTGCAGAGGTACCTTATCCATCATGAGGTTGGGTCTCTGATGTTACAAAGACAGGGACAGCACTTCATTAGCCTGCTACAGTACTCCTTTTTCAGTAATGTTTTTGGCTGTAGGCAGACACGAAGTGTTAACTCAACCTAAATATAACAAATATAAATAACTATAACAATATGATAAAAAAAATACTGCATATGCTGAAGCTTGCACCTTGAGACATATTTGTTTGTACTGTATGTGTGATCATGGAATTAAAAATAAGAGGACAAAAGGGGCCTTTGCCCAATAAAATCTGTGTAAAATATTAACTCTTGTAATAACCTGATGCTTTTCCTGTGGATTTTGTCCACGGGTGCATAGGAAAGGAAGGCTAATCTAACTGCATAATATGACCTCATACAAGCCAGATAATTTACTTTTATTTTCTTAATCCTACACATGTACCTGCTCAGTGCTACCTTCCAAGTATATGCAGGGGTAAAATACAACTCCAAGGATGATTTTTTTTGGTACATTACTGCTCTGTCCCTCAAAGCTCCCACCTGCCATGTTACAAAGACCTATAACTGGGACCAGAAAAATAAGTAGCCAACAAAGAATGAAGATCAGGAGAGTTCAGGGCTGATTTTCAGGAATTTGGTTGTTATCATTTGGCTTTATGGTTTGGGGTTCTTTTTTAAACCAGACAAATGGTGAAGCAACCTGGCAGTATAAAATTCAAGAATTATTTCGATTTTTATAAGAGTTTGAATCAAACTGACCTTTTTGTGTATATCCAATAAGAAGTTTTATCATGTGGAACTCTAGAGAGCTCAAGAAGTCAGCAAAATTGTGTTTTACTTTGAGCTCACAGTGGATTATTAGACTGATGTACCTTTAATTTTATCAAAGTTTTATGTGAGTAAATAACTAATTCTGTCTTTCTAGCCTCATTAAACTCAATATTATAAAATAAAATTAATAAGCTGGTAATTAGATTTTCCAAAGTATACCTATAAGCCACAAAGTCCTATGTATTTCTTCAGTTCTTGTTCTTAGTAATAAATGGGAGCTTTAAATCCCTCAGGGCTGCCATGTAGTTTAAGAGAGAAAATATATTCTGAGAGCAGTGTGCTAATAAGATCACACTTTCCCAACTCTCTTTCCAGACTTCTTTACAAAAAAGGGTATTCTCAGAATCTTCTCTCATGAGAAATTAATAACCTAAAGAATAGAACCACAACAGCAAAATCTATGAAACAAGTGTTTCTTTCCTTCAGTACTTACCACTGCCTTAGTAGACATCATTGATGGTGCTCTAAAGACAACACTCTCATATATTTTGTTTTCTGAGATGCTGAGGTTTTTTTCCAAAAAACCCTAGGGTGATGCTTTTAACAAAAACAAAGCTCTTGACACTGCTATCTTCACTCTCCTCTAATTGATTTAATTCTTTTGTGCTTAGAGTTTCAGCCTGTTACTGCTTTCTCCACTGTTAAACTCCTTTTTGCCACTGCACTGAATTCCAGTTTGAAAGCACAAAATGTCCCCCACTGGTGGTGCAGAAGGTGATGTCACCTCTGATGTATGTTGTTTCCAATAACTTGATGGTCCCATAAATGAGCAGAGTCTACAGAACACAATGTTTTTCATCTTGGTTTATTGAGCCTATTATCTTACAATTTAGGAGTAGTTTTCCCACTTGCCTTTGACATCAACATCCTCCAACTTAAAATGAACAGACACAGATTTTCTAAATCAAAAAGACTGTGCAAGTCTGACACTACCAGCTTGTGTAAATAAATCTGACGATTTCTAAACGTTAATGATGGTAAAACAGAGAAGGCAGATGTGGATGAAACAAATTAAGTCAAGAAATTATTTATAGAAAAATGGTATTTGAGCTCACTGACTACAGAGTTTGATGGAGCCCCTAAAACTGCTAAAATTATGGTTGTAATGACAATTAAAAATTACAGATGGGAGAGAAGTAGACAATCATCTAGCGACTGAGTAGGGGATTATGTGCTAAGGAATATTCCTTCCCTATGGAATATTCCCAATTACTGTTCCTAGCCAACATCACCAAATATAGTGTTTCCCCTACTAACAATGCGAAGTGGTCAAAAATTAATCTTGACTGATTCAGGGTTTTAGTCTTAAGTCTGAGCCAAACTATCACATTCTAATGTTTTACAATAGTGCACTGGAGGTTACCTGACGTGTAAAGAAAACACCAAAAAACACCAAACTGAAAGATTTGGTATATTAAAACAGAGGATAAATTCTGAAGGATAACGTTCATGTAATATATTATTTTTTTACTTGTTAGAATGATCTATCAGAAAGTGAAAGACACTTAACAAATAAGTCTTCTGGTAATAATTTTCTTTTCCCTATGTATACTTTTCTGGCATTAGTACCACTTAGTCAATTTTCACACTGCATGTTAAACTAATGATGGATTTTCTTTCTTACTTACTTATAGTTTATTTCATGTAGGAAATTTGAGGCTGTAGGTGGGGTTTATGGGGCATAAATTCAATGTCAATGAAACTGGCTTCTCTTTAAAAATTATTTTACTCATAATTTATAATTTTATAGTATATGGAGGTTAGATATTGAATTTATACAACTGTGGCAATCTACACCTCAAAAAAGAATGAAAAATAAATTCATACAGTGATTATAGGTATGTTTTAATTATTAATATTAATATTCCTAATAAAAAATACTATACTTTGTCTACTACTTCTTCTATAAACCAAAAATAATACGGTAATCTACACTAAAAAAAAAACCCAACAAACAGGAAACCAAGGACAAAAAAAGGATTACTTATTTAAACATATTTCAAAAGTTTAAAGTAAAATATTAGTGGTAATTTAAACTTTGGTACCATCATCAGAACAGGAACCTTTTAAACATGTTTTTCATATAACTCACCATGTTTTTGTGTATAAGGCAAATTTTTTGTTAGCATTCATACAGAGTAAGGACTATTTTTCTTGTGGGAATGCCATGTAGAAGAGCCAGAGATGTATTCCAGGGAACAAATATTTGTGTCAAAAAGCCCAAAATAAATTCATGGCCTAGTTCCTTGATGAACATTTTGTGGTTCCAGTGGTTCCTTGAGATTGGCAGGCAAATAATGGGAGGAATGTACTAATTGTATATATCCTCCAGCATTACCAGAAAAAGTAATAAGCTCAAAAGATTTCAGAAAAACAGCAGGTTTTGAGCCCTGTATTAATTGATAAAATACAGGTAGTTACAAATGTCTCGAGAATTTTTAATCCCCCATGTATTCATCTTAATAGGTATAGCATGTTAGGTTTCCCAACTTTTTTTCCTTCATATACTTTTCAGTCTTTCATCTTGGGTGGTAGCTCATCACCACAGTTCACTTAATTTTGGTGTGTGCCATTTGGAGATTGATGCAAATAATTAACTGAGGCAGAGTACAGAAAAGAAGTACAGTGGCACAAATCATCTGCAGTACAGTTGCGATTAAAAAGCTCTCTAGATAACTGTGATGACTGATCATATCACAAAGAAAAGAAACATGTTCACAGAGCTGAAAACTGTGTGAATGGCCAGGTCCAGAGAGCTCTGACAGTGGGCACAGACTGAAACACAGAAGCATGCAGGTGAACATATGGTACTACAGTCTGGAGTAACAATAAACTATTTTTTGTTTTGATCCATGAGAACAAAGTCCAACCCTCAAGGGTTGGGTGTAAGAATAAACTTTTATTTGACGACTGGCACAAGCAAAAATGATAGAAGCCCATGAAAGTATGGGGAATATGTTGTCAGGCAAAAGAGGGAGAGAGGAAAAGAAGAAGATAGAAGAAAAGAGAGAGAGAGAGAGAAATGGGAGAGAAAAGATTAAGAAAGTGTGAAAGAAAGATGAGAGAGTCAGAGTCATCACAAGGGGTCCAGCTGTCTGTCAAGTTTTCCTCAAGATGGTGTTCTGATCCTGGACAGGGCCTGATGCGAGATGGAGGGGGGTCAGGAGGACGACACAACCACAGAAGGGACAGCCATATATACTCCTAAATTCCTTTGCTCCCAAGGGAAGCTGTCAGTCAGATGCTGCAGAAGCCAGGTTCATTAGTATGAGTGTAATCAAGGTGTCTCCCCACCCTACCCAGAGCCATTGAACACAGGTTAACCTGGAGGGGACTTCCATGTCAGCAATCAGTTCTTATCTTCGTCCACTCCTCTCTCAGCTCTGGCCAATCCAGGTTCATTAGCATAAGTACAATCAAGGTGTCTTCCCCTCCCCAGCCAGCGCTATTCACCTTAAAATTGTCTTCTGAGGCAAAGAAAATTCCAGTCAGTGAGATCAGCAGAATCTAACATACGGAAATGCTTTTTTTAGAGTGAAGTTCACTGAGATCTGGCACAGCTTCCCCAGAGAAGTTGTGGAGTCTTCATCCTCAGGAATATTCAAAAGCAGCCTGGGCACAGTCGTGGGCAACCTGCTCTAGGTAACCGTCATTGAACTGGAGGGTTAAACCAGATGACTTCGAGTGGTCCCTTCCAATCTCAACCATCCTGTGATTCTGTGATTCTGGTGATGGCAATCTTATTTCAAAGCTCATTTTTTAAGGAAAAGACAAAGTATTACTCACACAGAATTTCTTACCCTTTCTAATATGTTTCAGGAGGGTATCTTTATTAACACATAAGGTTTTAGAGTTATATTTCCATTATTGATCAGTAAAGCTACGCAGACTTTTTCATCCCTGTATATGAGTCACTCATCATCAGTTAAAATGCCCAGTTGATGGAAAAATGCCTTGAAATTTTGATATTAAAATATTAACAGCTCACTTGCTACACAAGGAAAGCCTTGAAAACTCTTTGTTTAGATACTATGGTCTCTTTATTGTTAAAACTGACAATGGTTAAAACAGACTCTGAAACCTCCCTACCATTCACTGCTTTAGTTTTTTCCTTTGCTTTTGCAAGACATTTTGAATACACTTATGATAGGGAAAATCTTGAAGAAAATTTAAGATTTTAGGAGGAGGTAAAGAGTTTTAATTTCCATTTTTTAATTTTAATTTTTTTTTAAAATATTAATATATTGAAAATCTTTATGTTCCAGGCTGGTAGTTTTTCTGTTCCTTTTTCAAACCGACATAAAGGGCTTCAGTTTTCTGTTATCATTGTATATATCTTCTTGATAGTAAGTCATCAAGATTTTTAGTCCTTATTTATAGCTTCCTAACTTCAGCACTTTAGTATTTTATATTTTGATTGGCAAACACTTAAAGTCCATGCTCTATGGCCCAGACAGCTTGTAAACAGGAAGACTACAGGGACAAAACACTCTCAGGCATATTATCGATCTACAGGTCAAAGTGAAAGAGCATATCAGTCTTACAGCTGTTCAAATTATGTTCAAAATTATGACATCCTAGGCTTATGTGGAAGAGTATAAATCAGAAAGAAATGACAGAGCATTAATTAATTTTTGTGGTGTTGATGGTGGTGATAGGAAGAATTAGAGCACAGTCTAATGTTTTCTTCTCTTTCCACAGCTTCCAAGGATCTGATTACTAGCAGGTTAAGTGTAACGTGAAGATAAAGATTATGGCCTCTAGATGTTGTCAGAGCACAAGCAGCAATGAAAATCACAGCAGAAAGCTGTTTATCCCAAACAGATCATGTCACAAGTGGCAAACCCTTGTGCAATCTCATACACAACAACTTTCTTTCAAAGAGATGGTACAGATGTATGATGTTTTTGAAAAGCTAAAGATAAAATCTTGTAGCTAGTGCTGACAGTAGGGCTCAGCTCTGACCTCTGGGTTCAAAAGGCATGGTGTTACCCTTCAGTTGCAAAGATGACCCTAGTGCAGTAAAGTCAAACCAGACAAATAGGAACTACAACAGAATTACACACATGTTTATATAAAAAAGATGACAGAAATGTCAGACTTTCACTTTCAAGCAATTAAGCTGGATTTGCTTCCATCTTCTTGTACCTCTTTAATAAATATATTTAGTACTCAATTTCTTTCTTAGTCCTCTGCATCCTCAGTATGTGTTTTGTGGATACTTTATCCAATAAGCCTAACTCATCTCATGTACAAAATGTGTCTTTCAGACATGTCTAATTCAGTAGTAAGAGATAGATGTTCAGATTTTGAAAGCTAGAGTCCCTCCTATTCCAAGTTCTTTCTCTCTCTTGCAGCTGTATATTATCCTTCTAGGCCTTCCAGTATATGTCTGCTTTAAAAAGATGGGAGGGTGGCCACCTGCTCTGTAGCAGATCATTAACCTGAGTGACAGGTTTCGTGCTAACTGGCTTTCCTATCACAACATCATTCTGCCTCCTTTGCATGACTGTGCCTCTGCCTTGGAAACAGTAGGATTCTTGTTGATTCTGCAGTATTCACTGATGTGTAGTGCATCTACTCACACGACTACAAGGTTAGCAAGGTAAATAGAAGCCTAACTGTGAGGTGAAATGGTTGAAGTCAGCTTTTGATGAAACAAACCTAATGCAATATTAACAAATTCCTTTTCAAATGACAGGAAAGTAAAATTTATATAGAGATGTCTGAAAAATTCACTTTATCTTACGTGTATCTCCACAATCCTTCATTCTCTTCCTAAGAGAGAAAAAGGAATGTATAACAGCATTATCTGCAAAATACACCTATACATAATGATACCTGTGATTATTTGGTCGAGAGTATTTTACTAAACAGAACAAACAAAAAAATGAGTAGGAATGATCCTTAGATTAAAGAGCAAAGGCAAAAATTTTCTGTTAATATATGTCAGAATATTGTAGCAATACATGAAATATTGACTGTGCATCTCAGGCTATCCTTACATCAATTTAATTTGTACAGAAAGTGGTTAATACAGAAGGTAGTGAGGTTATAGTCCGGACCACATTACAAAGAAGTTTCTAGTGGTACTGGTCTAAATAAATAAAACACTTAAATAATTGTTTCTGAGGCATTCTACCTCTGAAAAACGATCTTTTTAACTACTGATTTTCTTTTTTCTCTAAATATGGACAATATCAGTATGTACTGTTATATATACTATTTCTGCTGTGCATTTTATGGCATTATGTAGGTATAGTGCTGACTCTAATTCAGTAAAAGGCCTGCACACTCTTTAAGGGATTTCAGTGGAAAGTGCTTGAAGAGTCAGGACTTCAATTACAGTATTAGAACGGGACTTAGTACCTAACTGGAAGAACTTGTTCATTTATTTTGTTGTCATTTTGTTGGGGTTTTTTAATGTTTTAGTCTCAGCTTTTATACCAACTTGCTAATATCTCAGTCATTTTCTTAGATAAAACAGTTTTCTTTTCAGTGATATATTAATTGAACCGGAAAGACCAAGGTTCTGCTATTAAACTTTCTGTGAAATACATGGGTATAGAGACCATGGGACCATTCCTTAATTGAAAGAATTTTATTTTTCACCAGAGTGTGATCTGAAACATAAATATCTACTTAAATGAATGATTTATGTATGCAGTTGGCCACATCTTTAATTCTAACTTCCTGGGGGTACTTTAGAGTCATTATAAGTATAATACACAAGAGGGACTTACCAGCCTTTTCTAAAATAGATGTCATAATTTTTATAAATCTTGATTTTTACCAAACTCAGTAAATTACACAAATGCAGTTTATCATTCCACAATAATTCTCTACTACTGGAGGAAAAAGTACAAAAAGAAGTACTAAAGACAGAAAACAAAACAAAACAAACCAACCAACCAACCAAACAAACAAACAAAAAAACCAAAAAAAACAAAACAAAAAAACCAAAACCAAAACCCAAACAAAATAAAAAAAGAGTAATAAAAGAGCAAAATATTCCTTTGGAGCAATGAGGTTAGGCACACCAGTTTCTGTAACCAATAGTACTGAAGAAAATACCAAATCTAGCCACCTTAGGCTTCTTAGCCAAAGAAACATTGCTAAATAAGTGAATAGTGGTTGACTTAAACTGAACAAAGAATTTGCACTCATGGTCCTAGAATCACAGTTTGAGATAACGATACAGCACCAGCCATAATGGCTAGACATTGTTTCATTAAAACCTAATGGCTAAGGACAAAAATAACCAGTAAAAAATGTACATAATAGTGCCCAAACTACTTTGCTTGCTATCTGTAGTATATTTAGTGCACATAATCAGCAGTACTGGAGCACAGCCAATTTTGGTATTCTCTGTTGCTCTGGAAGGAGACTCCAGGCCATCCTGCCAAGACAGGGGGACTTGTTTCAGGTCAAAGCAATTGTAAGTTACTAGAATAGAGAGTATGTGAGAGAATTTTTCTAGAGAACACATTACCCTGTTTAAAGCAGAATTTTAACCCTATAGAAAATTCTCCAAGGAAGGTTTGGGCCATTGACATCTCTCAGATAACTTTCTTCTTCTCTGCCACGAACAGCAGCTTTTCTGAGGTCATTAGGAGCACTGGATGTTTTCCATTTTAGATAGTCCATTAGAGACCTATTATGTCTCCTCCTCCTTATCTTTCTAGTCCTCAAATTTCCCAGCCAGGCAATTCAGCCTTCTTTCCCATCCCTCACATTAGCTTCTGCTGCACCATGCTGGACAATACAGAGTATTCTTGAAAATTCTTCACTGAACTACCGAAATTAGTGTCTAAGGATGGCTACTGGGGAAAAAATATGAAAAAGACTTACCCGCATGACCTGTACCATGGAAACAACCTGATTGCTGACAACCATTACAGGAGTCACACATCTGGTGCCATCCTTTCCCCCTGATTTCAGCATGCTCTAAGAGTCAACTAATTGTTCCCAGCTGTCTGAAACATACTATTTGATCTTCACACGTGTGTCCCACATAAATCCATGCTAAAGAATGCACTACTAAAAGATGAGATACTACCCAATGCTAAATATTTCCATAACTCTCTTTCCTTTATTAAAATACAATATCTCCCAGGCAATTTAGAACATAACTCTAGAAAGAGCCTGGAGGGAGGCATTTAAAAAAGAATAAAATATATTAAAAAAATGTTATCCCCAATTAAGACACACTCTAAATAGGATCCTTACTGCGACTATTCTACTTTTCGTGCCTAAATGTTTCACAAAACCCAAGTGAATTGAAACCTTATAACTAAATACATCTAGAATAGCCAAAGGCAAGGAATAAATAGAGTTAAACAATCCCTTATGTCTCAACTATTTTATAAGCATAAATACTGGATATTAACTGTATATATATATATGTAAGAAGCTATAAGGGGAACTAATACTTAATCATCCCATGCATTAAATATTAAAACTGAATCTGGTATCTCATCATATGCTCTAACCAGCTCCAAAAAGCCCAATGGATGGTAGATTTTCTGAATGAAATAGGGTCCTCAGTTAAAGTGTATTTTGATACAGATAGCTGAATCAATTTGTACATTTTTTATTAGACACCATGAGGATATAAAGAATGTAGGAAGCTTGGAGCTCATGAATTTATATTCCAGTTAAACACATTATAATGTGCTGAGTCTCTGTAGTAGAAAAGGATGATAATGATGCTGATGACAAGAAAATGAATGGGAAATGAAGCTGGATGAGTTTGGTTAGAGGACTTATTACTGTCTGGTGAAAGGTTAGCATAATATTCAAAGCCTTTATTTAAGTGTATAGCAATATTCTTTTTGCTCAGGAATAAATTTCAAGATAAATGACCAATGAATCAATAAATGCTCCAATTTGTGGTCTGAGAATTCATTTATCACGAACCATTTATCTCTTCACACAATCTCCCATAAAAAACAACTTAATTAAATTTCATGTAAACTCCTTAGGTTGTGGTGTTATCAGCATGCACTAACAAATCACAAGCATTGATTGGAAATGTGTATCTGTAAGCGCACTCAAAGATATTTAGAAAGGAGTAATTTTTTTATTGTGTCTAAAATAACCTTCAAAAATAAACACAATTAATAATGCATTAATAGACTGCATTATAAACAGTAGGCACTGAGGAATTACAACAGAAAATGCTCATAACATCATTTAAGCAGGGACTATTTCCACAATCATTCTATGAATATTCAACAGTCTCTGAAGTATTGCATCTTCACAGAATATTTTATTTAGGAGAGCTTATTTAGGACATTGAAGAAGCTGGGTTTCTCTCTATTCAACTTGAAATCTAGTAAGATATTTTCAGAAATAATTACTCTTTTCTCTCATCAAAACATCACCACATAAAGAGAATATGGATCTTAACTAGCAAAGACGATTCTGTCTGTGGCTTTTAACATTGTTCAAACCTCAAGCAAAATGACTAGCAAATTGGAAAAAACTTTCAGCAATTGGAAAAGAAAAGGCATTAGATTTGCGTATTCCTCTATACAGCATTAGAGAACTGATATGAGGGACTTCTATATTAGACTTCTTGTTCTCAAATTAGTAACCATTAATGAGATGATCAATAGGCTTGATTATTAAAATATAGCTTCTGCCATAGCAAAAAGGATTTTCTGCCACACTTCATTGTCCACAGCTGGTTTTAATGTAAAAAAATGCATTTCAGCTTGGTGATGTGGTAAGACTCAAAAAATTAGTAAAATGACTCAGAAATGTTTCCTTGCCCAACCACTTATGCAGTGATAAATGCCCTTAGCAAACATGGAAAACCCAGGGTCATTTCACTGCTTCTCCTAAAAAGATATGATTAACAACTCCTACATCTTAGAAGTGTGTTTTATATTACACACAAGGGGATGTCCTGTGAAGTGTATTCATTCTCTTGTCCATACATACCCCAGGACTATCCCATATCGTATTTTTTGGTACATAAAATTCTTTCTTTTATTTCCTTTTCAAAAACCACAAAAATATTCACTTTTTAAATTCTCAAAAGCAATTGTTCTGACAAACATTCTACAACAATAAATACAGTGCAGTTATTCATCTAAGGTCAGAACATGTTCTATCTCCTAGTTATTTTAGAACTGTAAAATTCACACAGCTACGTATATCAGTTAACACATTTTTCTGCGTCCCAGCATTCAGTAACATCTCAGCTAATGGCACTGACTTTGTCACTGCAAGCTTATTCATTTCTTATGGATGTTGCAGAAATTAGGGAATATACAAAATTATGATTGAAGGAGATTATAGTGGTTTTATTCTAATTTAATTTGCATGCCAGCATAAAGAAATGAGATGCAGTACACAAAAACATAACAATATCATACATTTTTCTTCTGAAAGGATAGCTCTTTTGTGAAAATATTCCATTCATTATATTATGTCTAAAGTAGGACAAAGTTTCCTAGAGGAAAACATTCTCTCCAAAGAAATGTTTGATCCTCAGAAAAAGTAGAGGAAATTGCTAAGAAGCCTCAGAGGATCCCATATCTTTTACAGTCTCCTTAGAAACACAAAGGAAACATTCTTCACCATACTCAGGAGGTGGCCTGAAGGTTGAATGTATGGTCGCATTGGTTAAATAAGCCCAGATGATACTAATGATGCACATTTGGAGTCCCTTAGAATGAGAAAGTGTTCTCAACACATAACTCATCAGTATTTGATGGTTGCTATCACGTAAGGTAAAAGGAATTAGAACTTTAAAGATATTTCACTGATACCTCCAAATTAGTATGCAATGATATCAACCACACTGCATGGAACCAGACCTCCAGGGATTTTTGGACTGAAAGGAAGAGAGTTTACATTGGGCATAGGTATTATTCCATATGGAGTGACTGACTGAATGATAATTGAAGATTTATTCAGTTCCTCACATTTAACTCTGTTCCCTGAAATACATGCTCACTATGCTACAAAAAAACCCCGAAACAACCAACCAACCAACAACAGTAAACCAAACCAAAGCAAGACAAAAACCAACTAATCAAACCATACAAACAAAAAACCTCAACAAAACAAACAAAACAATAAAAAAGAAAAACAAAAGCAAAACCAAAAAAAGAGCAAAGCGTAACATTATGAGACGGTTATTTCTAAATAAATATGTTGGGGTTTTTTGTGGTTTTTTTAAGCATTCTTATCCAGAGTCTTACCCATTTTCACTGTGATGTCAGATATTGAAGATAGTCAATAAGACAAGCATGGTTTTCTCATTTTAAATGCACCAAGGCACCCATTTGACCTGAGGCTTTGGGAACACAGAATGCATGTGCTCGGAGCAGAACCAAGAAGTAGGTTTTCTTAGCACAAAAAGTGTTACGAACATAAATAATTCTGTCACTTTTGATGCCTGAGCTATCTCACTGGATATCTCTACACAATTTGTGTTGTGCACTGCACTATATTGTTGATAAACCTTAAAGAGGAAGAGGGTAGATTTAGGTTAGACATTAGGAAGAAATTGTTTCCTGTGAGGATGGTGAGAGAGTGGCACAAGTTTCCCAGGGAGGTTGTGTATGCCCCCTCCTTGGAAGTGTCCAAGGCCAGGTTGGATGAGGTTTTAAACAGCCTGGTATAGTGGGAGGTGACTCTGCCTATGCAGGTGGGTTTAGAATTCAGTGATCTTTAAGGTGCCTTCTAACTCTAAGCATCCTATGATATGGTTACATTAACCAGTCATTTCATAGAATCAGAGAATGTCAGGTTGGAAGGGACCTCAAGGATCATCAGTCAGATCCTTTTATTATGATTTTTTACATAATATGTCTCAGCATCCTCTTAAGATGGCACTTAAAGCCTTCCAAAATGGGGTAATCTACCACTTCTCCTGGGAGACTGTTGCAATGTATGACTGTCCACACACTAAAAAATATCCTCTTGAATTTAAACAGAATGTCCCCACAAGCAACTTGTGTCCACTACCCCTTGTCTTGCCCATGTGACTCCTTGTAAATAGAATCTTCATCTTCTTTTTAGACCCCCTTTAAATTCTGGAACATCATAATAAGGTTTCCCCCAAAGATTTCTCTTCCAAAGGCTGAGCAAACCCAGTTTTCTTAACCTCTCCTCATAAGGTGCTCTAGTCCTCTGGTCATCCTACAATTCTCATGGCTCTTCTCTGGACCAACTCCATAGTGTCTGCATCTTTTCTGTACAGCAGGGACCAAGACTGAACACAATACACCAGATACAGGCTGACAGACTCCTAGTAGAGCCAGATGATGACTTCTTTGTCTCTGCTGGTGATACTGTTTTTGATGCAGCCCAGCACCTTGTTGGCTTTTTTTGCTGCTGCATCACACCATGGCTTAACTGCAGACTTCTGGGTCTGCTCAGAACCAAAAGGGAAATGTACCAGAGGCTGACAAGTGGAATATTACTGGTTGAAAATTACAAGGCCATTACTAGGGTATACAGAGAAGCAATTAGTAAAGCAAAAGCCCAGCTTGAGTCAAATTTGTCCAGAGATGTCAAAAACTTCAAGAAAGGATTCTTCAGATATATAACGAGCAAGGAGAAAGAAAGAAATAATATTGGCCCAGTAATAAATAGAAGAAGTGAACTAGTCGCCAACAATGCTGAAAAGGTTGTTAGGTTCCAGGCCACAGAAGCAAAAGTTCAAATTGATGTAGACACCAACCCACTATCAGTGAAGGAAGAATCAACTATAACAGTAGTCTGACTCATACAAATCAACTGGTCCAGATGCCATCCACACCAGAGTGTTGAGAGAGCTGGCTGGTGTGATTGCAAAGCCTCTCTCCATAGTCTTTGAGAAGTCATGGAGATATGGACATGTCCCTGAAGACTGGAGGACAGGCAATGTCACCTTCACCTTTAAGAAGGGTTCCAAGGAGGACCCAGGCAATTATTGACCCATTAGCCTCACTTCAGTCCCTGAGAAAGTCATGGAGCAAATCCTCCAGGGGACTATCACAAGTCAATTGAAACATGTGACTGGGAAAAGTCAAAACAGATTTATCAGGAGCAAATCATGCTTTATAAACCTAATTGACTTCTACAACAAATTAACCCACTTAGTTGATGCAGGGTGAGTGGCTGACATAATCTTCTTGGACTATTCTAAGGCTTTTTGTGTGGTACCCCACACACTTCTGGAGAAACTGACTTGACATGGTCTTAAGAAATTGCCTGTGTGGTGGCTGGGGAACTGGCTGACAAACTATACTCAAAGGGTGATATTTCCTCCTCCAATTGGCAATGGGTCACAGGTTGAGTCCCCCAGGGATCAATATTGGGCCCAATACTCTGAAATCTTCATAAGCTACTTGGATGTTAGGATCAAGAACACCCTGATGAATTTACTGATGACACTGAGATGAGTGGAGAGGCTGACACCCCAGAAGGGAGAGTCACTCTCCAGGATGACTTAGACAGACTCAAGAAGTGGGCTAGGAGGAACTTTATGAAGTTCAATGTGGACAAATGTAAGGTCTTGCACATCGGAGCACATAAACCAGGAGTGCAGTTCAGACTGCAATCAACTTGGCTAGAGATCAGCCCTATGGAAAGTGTTCTTGAAAAACTTCCAGCACTCAGTAGCTCATTTACCCTCTATGGAAGCTTCCCATGGGATCCCTTCCAACTGAGCCCTGACCGAGATGGAGTTTGCTCTTCTAAACTCTAAAACCTCTGTTCTTGGATTAGTCTTCATTGTGCTCAGCATTATCCCAGACTCCACACCTTTGTGTTCACTGCAACCAAGTCTGTCACTACTGAGGTATCACAGAGCAGGTTTTCTTGGTTAATGAGTATTAAGTCCACCTGTGCACTGTTTCTTGTTGGTTTATTCAACATTTGTGTAAGGAAGAAGTCTCCTACCCAATCCAGAAGCTTGAATGATATCAGGTGAGCTGCAGTGTTGTTCTTCTAACAAATGCCTGGGTAGTTAAAGTCTCCCATAAAAAACAGTTTTTGTTGAGCCGAAGCTTGCCAGACTGATCCAAGTATCTCTTCATTGGTCACATCATCTTTATTTGGGGATTGGTAACAGATGCTTACTGTAAGGTCACCTTTGGAGACAACCACTCTGATTCTGACCTAGAGGCATTCAATAGGGCTACCACAACTACTATAGCTGACTTCTATACATTCAAGACTTTTCTTAACATAGAGTGGGACTCTTCCAGCTCTTCTCCCTTGCCTATCTTTATAGATCACCCTGTAGCCTTATATCATCACTCTCCACTCATGAATAATCCCACCATGTTTCAGCTTTTCCTATGATATCAGAACTATGTGACTGGGCATGGAGCTCCAGTTCCTCTTGTGTATTTCCCAGACTGCATAGGTTTGTATTACTACACTTCATGAGACTGACCTTTTGCCTCTCATTTAAGGAGACAGCTAAGACACATTTTACATTACTGAGGTCAGCCTGGTTTAGTTTCAAATTGGTTGTAGTGGTGATGGTGGGGTGTTCCTAACCACTTTGGATCCTTCCACCTAGGACCTTCAGTTTGAAGCATGCCTCACCAAGCTGGCCAGTTTGTACTGATGTGCCACTCCCAGGAGCCTCTCCAGTAAGCCCAGATTTATGCCTGCACTCCTTGGAATTTATTTTAAAGGCCTTCCTATGAGTATTCCTAGCTCCTGAGTCAGGACTCCTCTTCCCCTTTGAAATAGGTGTGTTGTCCCACAGTTTGTTATGTGAAAGCCTACTGATATCCCATCCATCTTCACATCTAGTTTAAAGCCCTGTCAATTAGCCTGGCAGTCTCCTGGGTGAAAAACCTCTCTCACCTTCAAGAAAGGTGTCTCCTGTTAGGCATCAACAACCTTGGTGCTGTGAGAGCCATACAGCTGTCAAAGAACCCAAATTTTTCTTGGTGACATCAGCCACAGAGATATGCACTAATGGATACAGACCACTAGTCTGGATACAGTTATTCATTCCAGTGCTGCTTCCTGTAAACAGAAGAACAGAAGAAAAGATGACCTGCACACCAGAATCTCTCAACACTCTTCCCAAGGCCAAATTTTATTATTTTAAATAATTAAATTTCACAGACCTAATAAAAAGTTTTGAATTGAACTTACTGGCCTCCTAAATTAGGCATCATTTGTTACCAGTTACTACCAAGTAGATATAAATCCATTTTTGAAGTAGGAGTAAGAAATCTTAACAACAGCAGGTATTTGTGAATTTTTGTAAGAACACTTGCATCAGAGATGGTACAAAGATTAGTGAAAAATTAATCATAGTGCTCTATAGATATTAAACAATGTCCTCTGACAGTAAGATAATGACCGGTTTAATTTATTGGTTTCTGATTTCTTTTTATCCATCATCACTTCTGACAGTCATTGACAGAGAGATCTAGTATGCATAGATCTTAGCAACAAAAGCTTTAGCCAAAGGGTCTACCTGCCATTTTGATATTTTTAATTAATTATATCTGACTTCCTTTACTTGTGACTAGGCCACACCATCACTTACATTGACAGACAACAGACTTCCATTTCCTTAAATTTTTAGAATTAAGATAAAGCTAAAAAGAGATTGGCTATTCTTGAAATATAGACACAAAGAACATAACAAATAAGTATCAGTGCATTTTCTAGTGGAAACCGCTGAATAGAGAAAAATAAATCCTATAGATGAAATCAACAAAATGGCTGCCTTTAGTTGAAACTACATACTTTCCTTCTTTTTTTCCCTTTATTTTAATATCATTTTGACCTTGCTTAGTTTGTAGGTGTAGATCACAAGGCAAGGAGACTTCAGTGAGGTTGTGAATACCACTCTCAGGAGTCCATATCAAGTGCACAAACAACAAAGACCCCAAGCAATCTTTAATCTTGCAGATAAAGGCATAACAACAAGTTTAACAAGCAGAATCTTGAGCAATGCAAAGTGGAAATAAAGTGCAAATTTTAACAGTGAGAATAATTAGCTGTTAGAATAGCTCACAATGAAAGAGTAGGATCACCACTGCTTGAACTCTTTGAAGGGGTGTTTCTCTGAAATAAATCTTATTCAAGCAAAACCTATTAGACTCATTTCTCAGATTACCTGGGATTTTTATGCAAAATGTTCCTCTAAATGAACATACTCTTTAGCTTTATTGATCATATGAAAGTTTCATATTGATCTAGTACTGGAGCGTGATGGAATCAAGGTCACTTACATATATTTTGTAAAGACATATGATTTGAGAGGAGGTACAGCGGCAAATGTAAAGTTTAGCTCCTTCTGAAAATTCAATTTTTTTCTCCTTTTTATTTTGGGTTAGTGCAGTGTTATTTTGGTAGTGGGGGACCACAGGGATGGCTCTTGTGAGCAGCTGCTGGAAGTTCCTGGGTATCCAAATCTAACCCTTTCTCTGCCCAAGCCAAGCAGATCTGGGAAGCTGGATGCAACTCTGCGAGTAAAATAGTCAAGGAAAGGGAAAATGAAACTGTAAAAAATGTAAAAAAAAGACCTGCAGAGAAAGAGAAGAGTAGAGGATGAAGTGAGAAAACCATGTCAGAGAAAAGACATCAAGGTCAGTGAAGAACGAGGAAGAAAGGTGCCCAAGAAGAGATTTCCCCACAGCCCATGGTGAGATGGCAGCTGTGCCCCTGCAGCCTATGAAGCAGCACGGTGGAGCAGTCCCTGAAGGACCAAGAAGGGGTAAATGTGGATTTTTATTAGCCTCTGAAGTGTCACAGGTGGGTAGATATGAAGCAGTAGCCTGGCTCATGGAGAGGAGCAGATGTGGATCTGCAGCCATGGAGGACCCCGTGCCAGAGGAGGTGACTGTTCCTGAAGCAGCCGTGACCCTGTGTGCAGCCCAGGCTGGAGCAGTCTGAGCCTGAGGGACTGCACCTGTCAGAGGGGCTCAGGAAGGACTTCCCTTGAGGAGGAAGGAGCAGCAGAAACACCATGTGGGGAACTGACCCTAAACCCCCCCTGCTCCTCCCCTGCCCTGAGGGGGAGGCAGCAGAGAAGTAATTTTGGCCTGGGAAGAACTGGGTGGGGTGAAGGAGGAAGGTATTAAGATATGGCCATGTTTTCTCTTTCTTCTTGTAGATTAAATTAGATTTTTAGTTCTTCCCAAGCAGAATCTGTCTGGTTTTTGCCTCTTACTGTTATTGGGGAATGAAAACCTCCCTGTTCTTGTCTCAACTAATGAGCCTTTAAGTGGATTTTCTCCCTGAAATCCCTGGGGAGTGAACAAACGTAGTCCTGCCTGACACCAGCTGGGCCTAAGCTGTGACACTTTTTTCCTTTTCTTGTCTTGTTTTTGCCTCCAATCTGTCAGAATGAGACCTACATTTATGGCTATGTTTCATTCCCATTAATCTTTTGTATGTTTTTCATTTGTCATTTCTCCATTCCAGAAATTTTCAAAATTTCCTAACAAAATATAATTCAGAAAAAACTCATGACTTCATTAGCTACCTGTATATATTGTCAAAAGAAAAGAAAAAAAAACAAAACAAGGAAACAAACAAACAAAAAGATACTAATATACTAATTTCAAACTGCAAATCTCCAAAATAATTGCCATCTCTCAGAAATGCATTTTGCAAAGAATACAGCTATGTGAGTTCTCAGAGCGATGGAATAGAAATATATTGTTTCAAATACAATTTTTTTCACTGTTTTATATCTATAATATTTTGACTGTTCACATTGATGTTCATAACACCTTTACTTCAAGAAAACTGTGCATTCTTTAGAACAACTTTGCAATGTCTTCATCAGCAAAGAGAAAGTCAGTTGTCTTGGCTCAACACAGTCATAACTTGCCCTTCAAAAGTAAGAATCAGCTCAGAGATAAGAAAAGTTGTAACACGATGTACACCAGATGAGAAAGAAAACACCTTTGCCTTTGCTATTATTGGCACTGTAGTCTATTATTTATTATAGATGCCTTATTTCAACGTTTTCCTCTTATTATGTTGAGTATTATTGAGTACCTATTCCTCATATTATTTTGTTTATTGGATATGCAGATTACAGTTAGTGGAGAAACAATTAAAGCATTTAATCAATAATTCTTTTGAAGAACACCACATCAGAAATTTAAGTATGTATCTCAGTCTGCACATAAAGATTTTCTCATTGTACACTCTCTTTCTTACCTGTGTGGCAGAACACAAGTATCAAACAGACTGTAACTAAACAGTTCTTTAACAAACCAAGGCACCCTGAAACGACCTCAGATCTATCTCACAAAGTGAGAGTGCAGCATAGGACACAGACTTGCATGCCAAGTTCTGGACAGATAGATGTGAATAAGAGATGCCTTTGCCAACATTTATTTGTGCTCAAAATACCAATAAGTGCACCACAGACCCCCTAATGGATGTTAGAAGTCCCAGATCAGCTATGCAATTTTGAAAGAAAAAAGTGAGTATTAAAAAAAAAAAAAGGAAAAAATGCACTATAGATACTAGGAAAGAAAAGCCATTTTAAGCTACCCTGGTAACTGTTAACTTTTTTACACAAAGACTGAAGTAAAAAGCAGAGCTGTGGAAAAAATGCTGTCTATTCAGAAGCACAAAAAAAAAAAGGGAAGATTGAAAGCCTAGTAAAATGACATGTCTATTGTTAGATGTAAATACAAAGAATTTTGAAACCTTGCATTGCTATTCTGGACAACTCATGACATATTTTTGTAGTCTTTAGTCCCAGTTATTAGTTGTGCTATAAGGTGCTGGTTACTTTATTCTGCATCTGTGAAGCATTTACCTGGCTAACGGAGCCCTGTTAAGTAATTTTACATACATATCGTGGATGGAACTTTTACAAAGACAAAATGTTAGAAAAGGGACATGTGTCTTTTTAGAATCTATAGACAGGAGAAAAAAGAAAGGTAAAAACCCCCAAACAATAAACTCTTTAAAACGCTGGATGTAACATCAGCTGGAGACTCTGCAGGCTGTCTTATAAAACCTCTATGAATATACTACACAGATGCAACAGGATGAAAAAGATAATGAGAAAGGGCAGGAAAAACAGCAGAGTAAAATGCTGGAGAGCTTTTGTATCTCATAAATTTATTTCTGTTATACTTTGTAAGGGACATCTGAAACATGATCCTGCAGTTTTGAAAGAAGCAAAATCTGCAATGACTTTAAGGAATGTTGCAACATTCTGTCTGATAAATAATTTACTAATTTGCATATTTTTAGTAACTTCAAAAAGTATTATTTAGCAAGGAGAGGAGAAGGATTTGACTAGTAGAGGGGATGAACACAGAGCATATAGTGAGACAGGAACAGTAACTCTGCCCAAAACAAGAGGATATGATGCTACTAGGTAAGATTATCAGAGACAAGTTGCTTTCTCCACTTGGGAAATGCAAGGAATTTTCACATAATGAACAAAATAATGTTATTTTTTAAGATTTAAGACTTATAAACTAACTCATAAAGAAATAAAGTTGAGATAAAGGGCCAGAGTTTACACTGTTTCTTGATGCTTGAAGGCTTTAACTGACCCTGAACCTCACTAACCTGAAGAGCAGAAAACTGGGGTTGCTACAAAATGAAAGAAAAAACTAAACTTCATGTGAAGTATGAACTAAACTAAACTTCATGTGAGTATAATCCTCTCAGGGGATTAGCAGATGAAAATCTTTTACTTCTCTTTTCGGATCAAGTAGAGATCATCAAGGTATCTTTATTATGGTCAGATAAATTCTGATTTCAGAAACATAGATTTTCAGATAAGACCTATATGTTCATTTGTACACACAAAACCAGGAAGGTGAATGAAATGTAATAGCTGCAGAAGAAACATATTTTTTGGTAACAGATGTACCAATATACACCTCTGCCACATATTTACCTGCCGTCACTCCCCCTGAAAGTATTTAAATTTGAAAACAAGCTTATTAAAAGTGTACTGAGAACCTTTGTTAGTAAACTGAGAAAAGATGGAACTGAGCTATCAATGAAGTCAGAAACTGTCTGATTTATATTTTCTTTGACTTCAGAGAAATTTCAATAGATCTTTTTAGTGTTGATACATAGAGGACATTCCAGTTATTCCTGGAAAAACATCCTTGTCTTCCACGGTGGTGTGACCATGCTAAAATTAATTCTAATTTTTGCATTTTCTGAGATTTTTAAATTTTGTTTTTTCTTAGCTTTTGAAAAAAAAAGGATCACTACAATATACTAGTGGATGTGGGAGACCAGAGGAAATGCCACTCAGAAACACACAGAATCGCAGAATTGTCATGTTTGGAAATACCTCTAAGACCACCCCAATAAAATAAATAAATTATATTTGTCAATATCTATATCATCATGCCCACTAGAGCATGTCTTGAAGTTCCTCATCTACGTGTTTTTTTAATACTTCCAGAACTGAAATAAATTTAACCTTTCCACAGTGTACAGTAAAATGTTGTCACCATAATATAGGTTCTCCTCTTAAAATAGTTTTAAAATTATTTTAAAACTAATTTTTATGTTCTGTAAGTATATAGATAAACAATGAAAAATATTTTAACTGTTAGGCATTATAGCCATGAGTCAGCAGTGTGCCCAGGTGGCCAAGAAGGCCAACAGCATCCTGGCCTGTATCAGGAACAGCGTGGCCAGCAGGTCCAAGGAAGTGATTCTGCCCCTGTACTCAGCACTGGTGAGGCCACACCTCGAGTACTGTGTCCAGTTCTGGGCCCCTCGGTTCAGGAAGGAGATTGAGGTCCTGGAGCAGGTCCAAAGGAGGGCAACCAGGCTGGTGAAGGGACTCGAGCACAGATCCTATGAGGAGAGGCTGAGGGAGCTGGGGGTGTTCAGCCTCGAGAAGAGGCGGCTCAGGGGAGACCTCATCACTCTCTACAACTCCCTGAAAGGAGGGTGTAGCCAGGTGGGGGTTGGTCTCTTTTCCCAGGCAAGTATCAGTAAGGCAAGAGAGCATGGTCTTAAGTTGTGCCAGGGGAGGTTTAGGTTGGATATTAGAAAGAATTTCTTCACCGAGAGGGTGATCAGGCATTGGAATGGGCTGCCCCGGGAAGTAGTGGATTCTCTGTCCCTGGCGATATTTAAAAAGAGACTGGATGTGGCACTCAGTGCCATGATCTAGTAACTATAGCGGTAGTGGATCAAAGGGTTGGACTTGATGAACCCTGAGGTCCCTTCCAACCCAGCCAGTTCCATGATTCTATGATTCTAAAACCATATAACATAGACAGTTTGCATACTTTCCCAGGAATATTTACTCAACCAAGCAATGCTAGTTGATTGTCGTACAATTTCTTCATCTGTTTTCATACCAGTGTATGCAACACATTTATTTGTATCCACTGCTGTTTTATGTTTTCAGCCTCTGAACTGGAGGACATCTATTGGACAATAACCAAGTACTAAGCCAAAGAATTCCCATAATATGTGTCCAGCATTTTATGCCTTAGTCCTGCAGTTTCCTACCTTGCTCTGCTATGACTTCCATCCAGAGCATTTATAACTATCGGGGTCCCCTCTACTTAACCTTTTCATTGTAATTTCATCTTAGCTTTACACTTAAATCCCTAGCTCTCTCTTGGCCCCTTTCCATATGATCAGAGAGCTGTGGATAGAGATCAAGAAAACACCTGATGCAGACCATGTCTTAGCACTTTTTCTGAACTTTCCCAAATGAAGTTTCTTCTTGAGCCTTAAAGTTCCACCCACATGATATATATATGTATATATGTGTATATATATATATATATATATATATATGACTTCCTGATGTGATGGTATACTTAGAGACCATTAATGACTGAGATTCAGCATCTGAAAATACTGTACCAAAGGATCATTTTTAATGTAATGTAAAACTTTTGAATGTCTACTCCTCAGGACTGTCAAGGCTGGTTCATGAAAATCCATACTCCTTCACCTCTAAAAATACTTGGTGTTTTTCCACAAACTTGATCTGCATTTTTGTTTACACGTGTGACTACTGCAAGTGAAACTTTCCCTGACAACAATCATTTTCAGAAGAATTAGATGACATTCACAAACCTAAATACATCATCCAAGGAGTAAAACCGTATTTAGATAGGTAATCAGAAGAATACAAGAAGACCTTTGTTCAAAGGTGGTAGTCACTGAGATGTATAGCAGTGGATACTCCACCCTCCTAAAATTAGGTTGGTTTGGCTATGTCTTAGCAAGAACACAACTGCTTAGTTTTATGGTTTTTTTCTGTTAATAGATCTCAGAAAAACTTATGTTTAGCTTTGTAGGTTCTGCACAAATATTTTATTCAGTTTTATCCATGGAAATCTGTGCTGTCTTCCTCAATTTTTGCTTTGAATTTCAAGTTCAAACAAACTCAGACTCTCAAAGCAAAATTGCTGAATAGCACCTGGTTTAATGTTGAAACCTTGAAGATCTGCATATTTCAGGTCATGCAAAATCATAATGTGACCCATTTTCAATACAATTAATTAACCAAAAGAAAAATATTTGTTTTTTCCTCTTTGCAGTATAAGGAGTATGCAGAAGAAGATACTCAATATTTAGAGCTCAGGAATGTTCAGGACATCCTCTATTCTGGACATCCTAATATTTTTCAGGATACAGTTAGCTTTCCTCACTTTCAGTAAGGGATTTTCTTTTACAGTCCAATGATTTGAGGCTACAGTAACTGAACAGAGGAAATGCTAGGGGCCTTATTTTTTCTTTTGACAAGACTCATTGATTTCAATGCTACATGACCATTAATTGCTAGTAATATCTCCTAATCCAGGTGTAATTGATTAGCAGCCAGAGCTATCTATCTATTTGGTTTAAGAAACTACCCATCCTCATCAGAAAACTGTGATATCATTAATTCTACTCTGCTGCTTTAAAGGAAATTAATAATCAGTTTTCCCTCTGTGTTCCTTAATTTATACCGTAACAAGGACAAAGGAGTCCATGGCAGGGAAACTATATGGTAAAACAGATTCTTAAGCATTATCTGGAATCTTCTCATTCATGGCACTGAGTCTGAAAAAAACAAAACAACCCAAAACTAAACAAACAAACACAAAAACCCACAACCCCCCCCCTCAACAGTGGTCGTAGAATAGTGCAAGTGTCCTCATTCTCTGCATACCTTTTTAGTGGTTGTATTGATCCTAGAGGCACATGTCTAAAGGAAAGGCTTTGGGGATAATTATGTTGAATTTTAACCTTTGGGGGACCAATACTAAAGACGAATCTTTGGAATTTCCATCAGTATCTTTTACAAAAACATGTGTTCAGATTCAGTGCCTTCATGATGTAACATTTTCCAACAAAACCGATTTCAGTGTGAGAATTTGGGCTGGAAACTGCACTATAAGGATCCTGGACCAGCTTTGCAAGCAGAGAATGGTGTCACTTTATCACTGTGTCAGCCTGATGTCTGCAACACATCAAGGAGACTAGTAGTAATCTGATGTTTATTATCTGAAGCTCTTCTGCACTAATGACTGAGGACTGATTAAAAAATGAGGTCTTAACCTGCCCCACATACTGTAATCTTTGTGAATAACAATTTGTATTTTTTTCTCTTTGATACTTAGATATTAATGTCTTGCATCTATGCCAAACCCTGCAGATCATCCGTGGAACTGGCACTTCTGTGCCTGTTTTGATAGGAATAGAATTTACACAACAGTCTGTAACCACTAAAGTTATGTGCTAATTAGTAAATTACAGTGTTAATACCTTAAACCTAGAGATGTAGTAGAAAACTGTATACCATGCTGCCCCCTGCTGGAGTACAAGCTCACTGCCTTAATCTCTAGCATTGAAGTGGAAGAAGAGCCATTAAACGTGGAAAAAAAACAAAAAACAAACCACAAAAAAACCCAAAAACAAAACAAACAAAACAAAACAAACAAACAAACAAAAAAAACCAGACACTACACTACTCAACAGTGGTACGTATGAATTTATGATTCTCTTTTTTTTTTTTTTTTTCCTTTGGCTTGTAAATTCCTAAATGTCCTATTAATACCTAATTTCCTAATTACTAATACAGGGTTGGTTGATAGAAAAGTATTGCCTGGTTTCTGTAGCTGTATGGTGCAGGGTAATGTTGAATTCCAGATTTTCATGCTGAAATCATCTTCTTATTTTATTTTCTTCAGTGAAATTATAAAAAATATCCTTTTTTTTGTCCACACAGAAAACAGCTTAGTTCTCCCTACAGGAAAAAAAAAATCAGAATACTGTTTCCAATGTTAATTAAAAAATGAATACTTAACAAAAAATTTTGCATATAATAGTGGTTCAGATACTGAAGATTTGTGCTATTGATTTTCTGAGGACACAGATACCAAGTGATACTGGGTAAAGATAACAATCTAAAATCAATTGCTGGCTAAAAATTAGCTCACACGTTAAGTACTCACAGACAAAGGATGCTCTTAGATGAAAAAATTTGTATTGTAAGAAATCACTAGCATTTTTAATTTTTAATGTATTTTAATTTCTTTAATTTTTCCTTTCTTTAACTTCTGCTTTTACAACATTCTCAAATCAATTATATGTAATATTTATGACCTAACATCTCACCAACACATCCAGTCGAAAGTTTAATCCAAGGCTGGTACAAATTTCTGCCATTCTTACTTAAAAGTAGGATTTATATCTATTTTAGAAACGAGAAGGGTAGTGAAGAAGGAAGATAATCATTAAATGGGACAGGCTGTAGTTCATCTCAATTTCCAAATGCTGTCAAAACTATCCTGATAATGGCTGGAGTTAAACAATGATGAAATATCTCCTGAAACCAGAGGATGGAAGACAAAGAAATGAGCAAAGATCATAAATTTGTACAATTATTGGGAAATATACTTCATAGAAGTCTGATGTCAGGGTAGGGAAAGAAGGACCTGTGTCCTATACCTGTCTTACACAGCTTTTCTGGCCTCTTGCTGACTCATCAGTGTGCTCTCTGATTTATTCACCCAGTGCTGCTGTATGAGAATACTCTCTGAAAACACACTGTGGTGCAGCAGCTATTAATTTTCATTCAGCTAGCACTTGCTTGTTCATAATCAACACACCTCAAAATTTGCATTCGATATTGAGAGGCAACACATAGGTTCCAGTCCATTCCTAAAGGCTCACCACTTCGACATACACTAAAATGTGACTTAGCTGCTTTTGCTTTCTGTATGGACTATGCCATCCCTTCATGCTTCACTTCAACTTGTGCCCATCTGCTTCCCTCCACTCTGCTTAGTGGAGGGGAACATATGGCCCTAAGTGTCTCTGATTTCTTGCCACACCTTCAATTACATTGCCATATGTTCTAGTATAATATTGTAATTGCTGATAGTTAGTGCTAGAAATACAAAAGGGGCATTTCACAAGCCAACAGGTCTACTTCTGCTATACAAAAAAAGCAGAAACAGCTGTCACTGCACTGTCCTCAGGTAATCTGACTTGATCTGCATACTAGACTTGCAATTTTATGTAGTTAAAATCAAGCGATCGTTCCTTTTTCATTTTTTTTCTTTTCATTACTTTAAAACAAGCAAAGAAAAAAACAATTTTCTCATTGTTCTGTGACTTCAAATTATCCCTGTACCCCACTATTCTCCATGGGAACCTCTCTGGGTCCCTGTTAGTAGTGAGTCTATACATCAGAGGCTTCAGAGAACAATGCAACTATTAAATTTTACAAGGATTTTTATATTCTAGGGAATGCTTTGCTGATTTAACTACACTTAATTGATGCCTAACTGAGAAGAGATAAAACCCACTGTTTTTGCTGTAATAAGTAGGACAGTACTCCCTGTGATATTTTTGCATTGCAAGCATAAGGTTGCAGTTTAGAAAATCTACTGGAAGAACATTTGTTCAATGTGCAAGCACTCTGGATTTCTATTATTCATAGTGACAGTATAAAAGCTTCCACCTCTAACTCATGTTTAGTGCTGTCTGACATTTTTTTTTCTTTCTTTTCCTTTCTTTTTTTTTTTTTCCTCTTCTTTTTTTAGCATGAATTTTAAATGTTGAAAGACCAACTTAATTAAACACAGAAAATGAAGACATCTTAAAAATGAAACTAAACACCTGGGGAAAACTATATGGATACCAAAGCACAAACTCAGTTGCTGGTTTACAGTGACCACAGGGAACAAATGACAATCAAAACAGGTATAAGCTAAGCAACATGCAACCAGCAACAGATTAGTTTATTTTAAAATGGACTTACATCAAACCCAAAATTTTTCAGAGGAATACATATGTCAATTTCAGTAATGATGTTTTTTTATATCCAAGGTGGATGGATGAAAGGAAATGATAATCCACTTCACAAAGGGCCTTGCTTTCTAGTGCCCTAATTATCTCTGCACTTACACCTACGCTTAATTTCTTCCTAAATGATAAGTCTGATTTAGTCATGTTAGTTGGTAGTCATCCATTTTTCCAATTTTTATTCTTACAATGAGATGTCAGTCCTCTTGTCAAGATGACATGATTATAAAGCCAACTCTTTCATTTTCCTAATGTGTAATTCACAATTATGGCAGCTTCGAGTGTTCTCTTTTGCCACTGCTTTATAAGGCTATTCTGTGATTCAGTCATACATTCAATGTAGCATGTTGTCACCAAAATTAGAAAATTTGCTGTTTAGTGTGACTCTCTGAATTGCTGCTCTTCTTCTGTAAGTCTAAGCAAATTGTCCTATGCCTAGAAAAGATGAGGGATTTTTCTTCAGCCCTCCAGCTCTTTCATGGGTCACAACAGCTGTATAACATCTGAGTCAGCATGTAAATATGGGATGACATGCCAGGTAAAAAAGTCTTCCAGATTGTCTTGCCCACTTGTTTGATTTCTTTATTGTTTCTCTTAACAGTTTTGCTTAATGATTGTTTTATGAGTACGCATTTGAAGAAGTTTTTTACTCCAGTTCCCAATAGAAGATGAATCCCTGGAATTTTGTTGTATATTATCTGACCATAGCTGCCCTCTGCAAGATGCATCTTCAAACTCCAGGTTCCAGTTCTTGTGATTCCAGAACACCTTCTTTCACTGATACAATACTGCAGTCTTCAGTGGAAAAGTGTTTACTGGTGTTGGAAGTTAAATATAGGAGACTTCACTGTCCGATTTTCTTTTTTCATGCTTCAGTCATTACTCTGAGGCTGCTCTCTTCTCTTTTCAAGAGATGTTATCTCTTGGCTATCCTTTCCCAAGCCTCTTCTTCTGAGTTTGAAGCACGAATTATGTTGTGGTGTTTACTCTTAGCTCTACCAGGATTATTGTTTGATCTGCTGTAAACGAAATTCCATTTTGCACACACAGCTCATTTCTCAGTAGGTAGTAAACTCTTGTGGCACACATTCTTTGCAATCTGGACATTCCTGGAGAATGACGTGTTTTATTGTCTGCAGCATGCCTCCTGCTCACTGTCTTGCAGGATTGGCTGGCACCTTTTATTAGGGATGTGAAAATATCTTAGCATGTTGATAGACTTTACTCCCAATCCACTCAGCCATTTGAGAGGCCTGCCTTACTTATAGTATCTTGCACTATCGTGGTATACCCAGGCGGAACCCACTCCTCAGAACAGATCACTAACAGTCCAATAGTGTACATTATTTAATTTCTCTATTATGTTTTTAATAGTATTTCTATAAGAATTACCACCTTGGGTGCCATAATAACAGATGAAACTGCATTTTCAAAGAGCCTCTCATGAGGCCTCTTCTCTTGACAAAAGTGAAATGAAATTTTCCAGAGCTCAGTGGTACTGCTTGATGCATAGAATTTCAGGAATAAATTTTCACTTATCTCTGGATGATGATGGCAGGAGTGAAAAGATTTTTATGGCAGCTGAAAAACTTTGTCCTTAACAGGGATAGCTAAATTTTTGCAAAGACGTAGGAGTATGTATTTAATTACGTATTGCCTTATGAACTTTTCCCTATATACTTATGACGATGTGCAAGCATAATCCAGTTTGAGTAAGAAGGAGACACTGAAGAAATCCAGATTCTTCCCCAAATCTGACCTTTAAAGACACTGTGTATCCTAAATTACAGTGAAGCTTCCTTCACAGAAGGTTCTGGGTACAGAAAAATGTTGCTGTGATGGTGGTGAACAGCCATTTCTCACAACCTTGGAGTCAGCAGATTTGATTTGCCCATCATAGCTGGGAGAGGATGCATCAATCTTCCCCATCAAGCGTTAAGCTGGAGTATCAAACTTGCTTCACAAATTATTCCTTGCTACAGATGATGCGGTCTTGCTGCAAAATTATTCTTACCCAATACACTTAAGTAAATTCAGTGCTCAGTTTCCACCCAGTAGTTGCACACCGTAGTATCTAAAAGAAAAGGATTGGGAAGATGAAAGGGAAATCTGTAAATCAATGTAAACAGAAAAATGTGAAACAGGTACCACACAGTTTTGTGCATGGTAAAGTAAGCTGATAGATTCTCTTTTTACACAGTCCTTGTGGTCCTCTTGATCTTCAGATTTACTCCAGGCAGTCCTGGAGTAAATGGTACTCTGACCACATTTGATGAAACAAGTTACCAATATGTAATGTCTCTGTAATGATGTTTAGTTTGTTTTTTTTAAAGTAAAATGAAATAAAGTAAAAATAAAATGCTTTGATTGATTCAGCTAGGAGTAGCATTCTTTGTCTCTCTCCAGCCTCAGAAAGTGCCCTTTTTGTGGGATTGGATTTGCTTATATTTCTTGCATATGCCTAACTCAAAAGGACACTTATTTTTGTTGTATTCTATTTTTATGATAAAAGTACCTGTGAATTTGTACTGGTTAGAAAAATTTTAGCTTTCTACTCTATCAGATATGGTATGATATAACACCTAGAAAATTTATTCAATTTTAGACAAAAGACCATTTAATAATATCTAGGGAAAATGTGCCACAATCGTGATGGTTTGTAGTTATCTCATTTTGTTCTAAGTGCCCCTTAAAATGACTTGTTGTACACAAGGATACCTAAGATAAAATTATATTACGGTAACTAAATTATCTAGAAATATACGTTGATAACAGTCATAATCTCCAGGTTGGATGGCACAATTATTTACCATGACTTTCAGTGTTTATACAAGTCATTGTCAACTTTTAAAAAAATCAGTATTCAGATATGCTGTTTAAACAAGATGTGTTTAGATGTGTTTCATACTTTGACAGTTTTAGTGAATTAACCATTTTTTTCACAAGTCGGAGATTTAAAATAATAATTTACCCTAATTTGCCATGGCTTGTGGGCAAATTGTGAATTCAGCTTTTGTATTTCACAGAAGCTTATGTGTGGAGTTTGAAGCTCATGCCATTTATTTCATTTAATACATTTCAATGCACACTTTGTGCAGGTAAATTAAAATATTTGTGCCTTTTAACCTGGTGTAATAAAGTCAGTGCTTCTTGGTTGTAGAATTACTGTCCTTTAGGGATTCAAAATATAGTGTCTTTTACAGTGTTGAAAATTAAACTAAATCTTATTTGATTACTTGCTCTTCTAATTAACTTCTATTTTTTTCCTATGCCATTAGATTTGGTGGAGGACTGTGGAGACCAGTACTGCTTACAGTGCTCTGGAGTGCCTGCACTGAGGAAATACTTAAAACAAAGCAATGATTTACTACCCTTTATCCATTAAATTCCACTTGGCAAGGAAACACCAGAGGAGATAGAGGAAGGCAAAATCCATTAAAAAACACCAGCAGAATTGTATTGAAAAAAATACTGGAGATAAACATTTCCTCTGATAAACAGAACTGTGATGCAGACAAAAGATTTGCCTTATTTTCCCAAATGGAACTGGAATATTGAAAGCAACTGCAAGAGTGACAGCAAATCCGTGACCACATTTGTCATTCTGTCAAGGATGGAAAAATCTAGAAAGAAAAATAATAATTGCCAAAGAAAACAAATCCAGGCCTCAGCAGTTATAAATTGTCAGTGCTGTTTACTCCACGCACTCTACCCAATGTGTCCCAGCTGTGAATGTGTCATTCAACTGTCCGCCTGTCTACACAGAATTTTCTTACCAAGGCACCTACCTAATCAGTTTGTGGAAGCACAGTACTCCATTTGTCCAATTTGCCCGCATAGAGGAAGACATGACAGATGTATCTGAAGTAATGCTAAAAACTACCACCAGTGGGGAAGATACCAATCTTGGCTAATGAGTACTGTGAGAAATTCTAATGCAGCAGCAGCACATAATCATTCACATTTATATCCTGCTGCTTAATGGTGACATATATCAAGGCTTCATCTACAAGAATCTCATATAGTCACTCAGAAGTCAGATGATAGAAGAGAATGTGGGATAAGGAGCCGAGCTCTAATCAGTTATTGTAATTTGTACATTGTTTTTAAAAGATCCAGATTGCTTTCTGTGGCCTTCCTGCTATGTTGCAATTGCACATTACAGTGGATTTGTAATGTTCTATTTTATTTACATTCATCATGTACTGATGATGATGTGATATGATAAAGGTATAACATAAAACAGCTCCTGAAAAAGCATGGTACTTTAATTTAGTGTAATCTATAAATCATCTTCAATGTAAGTTTACAATTCAGAGATAGGAATATTTTCATACATATGAGTAGTGCAAACGAAGCTTACTTGACAATGTCTTCATGCCCTGCATATCTTTTGTTTCTCATTGTTCTTGTAGAATCCAAACATGTCCAGGGACTTCTTTTCAGAGAAGACTACATTTTAAAAGAAATAATTTACTCCTTTTACAGGGAAATATAGAAGATAAAATAGTGAAAAATAGTGATATGTCCTGCCTAGTGAAAACAAGAACTATGCTGGCCATCCAGTATTTCCTGAATAGTCAATTTGCTGTTAACATACACAAACTCGATGAAGGGGAAATTTGCTATAGAGAGTAAGGCATCCATATACTTTGGATCAGCCTGAAGTATTTAGCAGAGGTTTGCCTTCACATGAGCAATATATTCTATAATTATATACACTTGTTATCAGGATTTCGTATTGAAATATATTGATTTTAGCTGTGACTGACAATATGTGTATTTTGACAGTGCAAAATTATATTCATAACAATATAGGAAAAGAAATTACTAGTCACAGTCACTGAAATTCTTATATCTGAAGTGCCTGAAACTGATGAAGAGATGTCTAAAAACTAAGATACGGGATTACCCTGTTTTGAGAAAGGCAAGGACACGAAAATGAAAGATCTAGCTTTCACACTGAGCTCCTGCTGAGCATAGGATTCAATACTACCTGTGAGATGCTTGCCAGTTTCTCATAAAGATGACACCAATCATTCAATGAACCCATTTTTTATATTCTCTTGCAAAGTTGCAGTGGAATTCTGGATGTAATTATTCCCCCCATAAAACAATGAGATGTTAGCATCCAGAGGTAAGAAACAGAAAGAAAGAAAAAAAAAGCTTATCTTGTGGCATACTTCTCTTTGAAGTACACACTGTATACAGACAATTTACTGGCAAAAGAAACAGGGTGCCTCTTCCTGTTTAATTCTGGATTCTGAGTGTTCATCCTGCCTTGCCTTGGCACAGGCTTTTCACTCAGACTCAGTGCAGGTCCTAAACAGACTGATTGTCAAACAACTTCAGCAGACCAGCAAAGAAGAATATTCTGTCACGCTTGTGCTCCAGGAGGACAGTGCCAGATTTCCAGGCAAGGAGCACCTCATGTCAGTATCATCACCGAACTCTCTTACCCCAAGAAAATCTTCAAGAATCACCCTGATGCACAGAGGCACATTCTATGTCCTTGGGGACCCAGAAAAGAAGCTACATGTCTGTGACTGCACTGTTTTAGTGGGTGCAGCTTCTTTCAATTCTCATGGAATCCTTTCACTCACATTCACAATCTTGTAGTCATTGGGAGCCACTGGTACAGAGAAAAAAATGTTTCCTCAACTTAAAACATGCCTGATTTTTTGCACCAGTGATGCAGCAGAAGGTTAATTCCAACTATCTTTCTGCTGTCTGGAAGAGTAGAGGCTCAGACTTTTTGGCTTACATCATATATTAATTAATGGATTTTTCTAAAATACTTACAGATTGTTTTCTTTAACAATGTTTTAAAACACTCTTGTTGTCATACAGGTAGCCACTTTCCAACCAGTGTTGTTATATTTATATCATGCTTACAATTATTTCCTTTTATTTGTTTTGATTCAAATAATTTTGCTATAAATGACCTTTTTAAATACTATTATCAATTGTATTTTTTCTTTTAAGTTAATGTTTCCTTTTCTTGTGAGAGTCCAACAATTTCTTCTACCCTTGCGAACACCTTATGATAGAAGAACATCTTCCTGCTGACTTGTTCTTACATACTCTGGGACTGACTGCATCTGACTGTAGAGGAGATTCCTAAGCCTCAGTACAAGGTCTTAACTTACCTTATATTTGTTTCCTTCTCTAAATAAAATCGTTTAAGTGTTTGCATTTTTGTTTTCTTTTATTTTCTTATAGAGGAAGATTACTTAATATATTGCTCCACTTCATTCCTCATCCTCTGCAGGGGTCTAACTGAATGAAATTGAGATGAACCTGTGATCACAAATAATAGGAAAAAAAAAAAAAACCAAAAAAAAACAAACAAACAAACAAAAAAACCCAACAACAAAACTACTCAGAGTAAAAACCTATTTTCTGAAACACAAACCTATGTATTACTAATCAGTGTGTAATCATAAGAACAATAATCTTGTCATACCAGTGAAGCACAATTTTTCTGTGAAAAACAAAACATCCTAAATGCAAAAACTTTGAAAAATTGTTTATAGCAATTGTTTTGTAGCAGTGACTTCAGAAGTTATTTTTCCTGTATCTTTTATAGTGATTTATGGCCAAAGCAATTATCTTCTCCTCCTCTTACTCTTCCATACTACAAAAGTTGAATTACCTATTTGATGGGTCAGTATAAATGGTACTAAAAGACAATTCATTCCTTAGTATCATGAGCTGTCAAAAATTACCTGGAGTTCAGGATTTTTTTTTCCATTCTAATATGTCTATTTTATCTGCTTCCATAGATCTTTGAAAAAGCATAAGGAGAACCAATAAAAAAATTAAAAAGGTGTGAAGAGCATTTTAGAAAGGAAATTAAAAGCTCACCAATATTTATTTAGTTACATCATCCTGAATAGTATTTCTGAGCTGCACTATTGCTCTGTAAAGAAGCTGGAACAAAAGAACAAAGATATAAAACACCATGCTGATCTGACTACAGACTGAAAGAGCCATTAAAAAAAAAGTTTCATAGCAATAACAAAATATTTGTAGGAGGATTTATAGTAAAATATATATTTGAACTACAGCATTTATATACAACTGTAAATACCAAGTCAGCAGTGAGTAACTTGATGGCACTTTGCTGATCAGTAGACAATCAGTAGGAGTCAGGTACATTGGCAGTTACACAATTACTATCTAATAAGTACATTATGTCTCCTGAAAATCTTTAGAGTCATTTCTCACAGTGAAACTGGGACAGAGAAGACAGCAATTGATCATTTTAGAATGAGGTAATGAACCTGCAGCTTGTAAATCCTTTACATGTTTAATTTCCTATGCCAAAGCATGGATAAGAGCTGAAACAACATTCATTGTAAGAATTTTGTGTTCTTCTATATGGCTTTCTCCATCAAAAGCACACACTGCCTTACACCCCTCTTTGTTATTCTTATATGAAAGAAAAAAATAAAAATTGAAAAATAAATTCTACTCTAGGGTTCTCTGATAGGTGTCTCCTGTAAGTTAAAAATAATAAGATTTTATCTAATTTATTACTTACCTCAAAATTATTTAATTATGGAAATAATTGAAAAAAATTACTTAAATATCTGAAAAAGGAAAGCTCCTCTAGGAAAACCAAGAAAATTGCTCTTTGAATGAAAATAGCTTAGAATAATCATACTTGATTAGAGATGTTGAACCACAATTTTTTTTTCATTTACTTGTAGGAAAGCAACTGTGCAGATAATAACACATTTGTCACTCTTGTTAGTGGGAAGTGGCTAGGACATTATAAAACGGCATGTCTCATATATATAAATCACTGCTTTCACAGTAAAAGTACCACTAAGTAGCAATAGCCATCAATAAAAATAACATGGGTTAATTGGCAACAAATCCATAAACTGAAGAAGTATATTGTGAGGGACATATCACAAGAAAGCAGTATAAATTTTGCAGAGAAATTGAATCATGGCAGTCACAGACAGACAAATCACTGCACCAAGTAGATTTACAGATTTTCTGCAAAAGACATGAGACCCCCAAACAGGGCAACTGAAGGAACCTACGAGGAGAACTAGGATAAGCAGATGACACAGACATTAACACATGCATCTGTGGAGATGGGAAATAAAATAAAGAACATTTTTTATCTGCTATAAGCCACTGTTTCAAAAACTGGGAAAGTAAATATCATGAGTACATGTTAACTGGTTTTCACAGAGTAGATGACAATAAAAAGGAACATTATGTCATAAGAACTAATTTAGCGTTAAATTAACTTTGCTTATTCTCTGATGCTTATTTGCATACAATGATTGTACTTACAGGGTCCATCCCACCCATGTATGTGCCAGTTTTTCATCAGCTGGGTCACACAAAATACTCAGAACAAACCAATGAGCATGTGTTGCTCTTTTAAAGAAAATGACATCATAATCTTCCTGAAAAACAAAGGGCAAAACAAAAGCAACCTCTTATACAAAGGCCAAAAAAGGTAGAAAGAGCAATGTGGTTACCAAAAAATTTAACACTGACAAAAAGCTTTCCCAGCTCAGGTGGATGCAGAAAAATCTGAAATCCCTCAAAATTATATTTGTTTCTGAAGGGCTCATAAGTTCACCAGAGGAAAGCAAGAGAACAAAACTCTTCAGTTGGGGTAAATCAGGACAATTGTACTGCATCTGTGGTAACTTTCCTTGTTCATGCTCCCTGCACATTGATTATGTTCTTGCAGACCTAAGCTGCAGAAAATAGGCACCGGGATGTGTCTGCATACAGAAGATACTGTGTTAAAATGAAGTGTATTTATTTGTGCTCAAAACTACACCAGTTTTATCATACATAAGTAGCAGTCTACTCTAGGTCTACATGGAGTAGACCAGCTTCATACTGTAATGTAAATATAATGTCTAGTTCCAAAGTCTTCGAAAAATTTCAGGTTTACTCCTTTAATGTGATTTTGTTCTCTGCTGATGGTCTTTTCCCATTCTTCATGTATCTCTTTCTGAGTTTTGATGAAGACAACAATGTTTCTTTGAGTGAGTCACTGATTTCCAGTGAAAACAGCACAGTACCAGTGCGAGAGGTTTAGTTGTTCAATATCTTTCCTTAAAATAAATACATGCGGGCCTTCATACATTCAATTGGCACTTCCTGTTTTTCCAGGGGTTCTTCAAGGAACCTGCATTTATTAATTGCATTATTTGAGTCCAAGATAGTAATTACGTTGGAGAAGATAGAAAGCCTATGTAACTCAGCATGGCTCCATTTATACAAAAAGGAGAGCACTGTCACATTTCAATATCTTTGAGTAATGCTAAACAGTAACCAGAAAAGAGTGCATATTTCAAGATGAAAACTTCCTTACATCCTAGGTAACACCATAACCATCTCTCTATTTTTTGTTTCCTTGATCTCTTTGTGCTGGGTGTGCCCTGTCCCAACCACACAACTACATTTTTCTCTTGTGACCACTGATTCAGTTGCTAATTAGATCATTAGATTTGTCAGAAGGCTGAGGTATCTGGAGCTTTTTAATCTGGAGAGGAGATGACTGACAGGGAATCTAATTAACATGTATAAATACATGAGGGCTGGGTGTCAAGAAGGAAGGGACAACTTCTCACTTGTGCTCTGTGATAGGATGAGGGGCAATGGATTCAAGATAGAGCGCAGGAAGTTCCATCTCAACATAAGGAAGAATTTCTTTACTGTAAGGGTTACAGAGCTCTGGAACAGGCTCCTCAGAGACGTTGTGGAGTCCCCTCTGGAGACTTTCAAGACCCATCTGGATGCATTTCTGAGTGACCTGCCCTAGCTTTGGTCCTGCTCTGGCAGGGGGGTTGGACTTGATAATCTTGAGTGGTCCCTTACAATCTCTGATGATCTGTGATTCCATGATTTGTTTGTGTGCCTATTGTACAGTAGGTGCTAGTAAAATGGAATATCTCTCCATCTTTACTTTGTTGCAAGACATAACTGGCTTTGCTCAGACTCCTCTTCACCCTTTATGAACCCTGTGCTCAAAACATCACTGAAGGTAACTTTGTGCCACAAACAAAGGATGTCGCTACTTGCCAGTTCATCAGCAGGCTTATAATCTTACTTTGCAGAGGCATATTTATCCCAACAGAATATATTCAGTCACTTAGGTGTGTATGGAGGAAACATTTCTCTGTGTTTCTTGTGAATGACTTGAACTGGGTTTCCCAGACCCTTGTATCTGAGGGGCAGATGGAATTGTATCACTACAAGTAGCACAGCCAGCAGAGCTTTTTCAGGGTGAAAATACCCCTCTTTCTGGGCTGTCATGCTTCATAGTATAAATATGGGTTACTGACTTCCACCTGGGTCGTTCTCCCAGAGCACTGCTGTAGCTTGAGCTGATTCCAAGGTTGAGGGGCTTTACATACAGCACTTCACTTGTGATTCCTTTCACTCTTTCAAATTCTTGATCTTAGATGCCTGACTGTTACAATGCCACAATAGCTCAAAAAGACTGTTATCTGGGCTATAAATCAGCTGGCTTCTTTCTCATTCTTTGATTTTGCATTTCTCAGAGTCCAGCTGGAGTACCTGAAAAGTCAAAAGCTTCACTGGAAAATACTTTCATTCAAAATCTGCATGTAGGTCGCAATTTTTTCCTCATTATGTGTTAACATCAGAGGATTTTTTCTGTTTCTTTTATTTGAAGTGAAATATTTCTTTGTGGTCTTGTCTTAGTACTTATATAAATTAGTTGTGGAGAAAAGTATCTCACATGCACTTGGCATTTTAAAACCAGATATAGTTACAAAATAAGGCCTATTTAGTTATGCTATCTGATGATTAGTTCTTCAGCATAATAATTTTGTATCTTGGCTGATTTCATCTATATAAAAACCAGCAATATTCTACAGCTGTGAAAAGTAGTGTTCACTTAAGAGTGAGGGATATATATTAATATCCTCGAGAGCGTAAAAGAGCACAGCGGGTATTCAAGATATTACTTGGCTTGTCAGCTGGCCACTCATCTCACTTACTAACCAGACTGACATCAAGCAAAATGACATCAGGACAGGGAAAGCCATACATGCCCCCAACACAGGCCAGGCCATGTCTGAGTTTGTGTGCAGCATCTGAGACAAATCATGGAGGACCTTGGCCAACCTCCCAGCACATCCAGTTCCTCTCAGTCTGCATGCTGAAGAGAGGGACGAGCACAGAGGAAGTTCAAAATCTTGGTGATGGCTGTGGACTAAAACTCACAGTTAGAAGTTATACTTAAAAGAGCACATAATTGGATTATTGATGTCTTTTCCTCTTGTCTTGTTGTGATATTGATTTAAATTTAATTAGAAGAGTATTGGGTGAATTATAGGCTCAGAATACTGGGTGAGAAGAGGATCACCAGGGCAGCACAAAGGCACAATTAGTTAAGCAGCCATATTTATTTATAGTAACCTATGAACTGTCTAAAAACTCTACTTCATGTGAAAAGACTCTTAAGTAGTTCCTTTGAGGTCTGTATTTTTGATATGTTCATGCAGCCGTAAGAAAACATTACTCACTGATGAGCCTTGCAAACGTTTGTATAAGAAGGTAATCTTTGTCCCCCAAAGATAACAATTAATGATGACAAAGATGACAATTAAAAAATTCAATTCATGAAGTCACCAAAAAAAAAAAATTATCATGGCTTGGTTTCTTATTCTAGGTTTTTTTGGCAGTGATAGGTGTGTCCTGAAGCCAACTTAAAACAGTCAGGGGACAATGTGACTGTGTTCCCGGGTTACTTACAAAGCTCTGTAAATCAACTGCATTGACCAGCACACTTGAAATGCAAGTTACAATTATGTGTTGAAGCAGTCCAAAGAACTAGGCAACAGACAACTAGGGAAAATTAATTTTGAGAGAGGATAAAGTTCTATTGAGATATATGAATTAAACAGATGTGGAAATACCAGAAGTGATGAAGCCTTTCCTAGAGCTTTAACTGTATGCACAAACCTCTACAGTATGTCCTTCTGTTACTTGTTTAGAAAATTATATTTGCTGTAAGACTAACAGCTATAGCATGTTAAAAATATCACTTCTCGTTTTGGCCCATGTTTTCAAGCACAATAATTTCCATTATATATTGTGACACATGACATACCTTTTTTCCTGTAAATCATGAAAAACAGGTCCTGTAATGGTGACAGTAGCCATGTAGTTTATTGTTAGTCTTGAATTAGGGATGCAGTTTGTCTGAAGATAAATTTGTTTTTACCATCTTTGGTCTGTTTTTGTTTTTTCCATATCAAAATTTTGAGACTGTAGGAAATTTCAAACTACAAATAAGCATGTTTTCGACAAAGTTCAGCAGCTCTTTCTTTGAACTAAAATAATGCTTTTGATATTACAAATGATCCCATTGTTTTGTTTTGGATTTATTTTTTATCTATGAAACATCACTTTAGAGAATAGTAACCAATAGTAACCAAGGGTGAACGTGTTTCACAAAGATTGCAGCCTGATCGGACTTTAAACCCTCAAGACTATTAACTTAGGAGAGAGGTACCATTTGCATCTACGCTTTAGCTTGAGGATCATCAGTTATAATGACATTTCCACGTTTTCTGTCTTTCCCCCAAGTAGTGTTAAACAAAAGATTACCAATGCTTCATTCATTTGCACAGTATTTGTCTGTTTTCATGCACAAACACAGAGAAAATTATCAGGACAAGTGTTGCAGCAACAATATGAGATATTTTAATACCTTTTTTAAGGTGAACAGAGGGTTAATAGTAATCTTCTGCTCAAATGTTTTGCCATTCCATATAAAAACATTTTTGCAGTTACATACTCTGGGCATTTTCCTTTAAGTAGAAATATATTTATAATCAGTCACACACAAATGAAAGAGACTAATTTTGGTAATCTTCTTAATAGACTGGTAGACAATATGAAGAAGCTTGATATTGCCAGAGTGTTTTAAAATGTCTGGTACTTTTTTTATTGTGAAGAGCTTGTGGATCAAAGAAAGCTCAGTGCCCCAGACTAAAGATCAAGAAAATATACTTTTTTTTTTTTTTTTTTCCCTTCTGAAAAGATTTAGGATCTATAAAAAGACTTTATCATTGAAAGAAACTCAAAGTCAGCACAGCTCGTTGAACAAAGCAATTTAATACTACACAAAATTATAGATGAACAAAAAGAAGGGAGAAGCACTTGGAGTAAATATATACTTTCTGTTCAGATGGTTAGAAGGTTGGGGTTTTTTTATCTCTTTGCTTTTTGTATAAGAATTCAGAAGGGTAAGAAAGTGCTTTGAAAGAGAGAGAGACTCAAAAAAAAATAGGACTAAATGAAAAATCCCTTTGCTATTTACAAAAGCAATTGTTAACTCATTTGTGTGTGAAAGAGCGTGTGTGCGCACTGTGAAAATAGAAAAACATGAAAAAAATGACCTTGATCAGGATTCAGTCCAGACACTGTCTTCTAATTCAACTGTTCCACCAGCTGATGCACTAAACCTGCTGCTTTTCTTAGAAAATATCATTGTCAGTCTACCCTACACCCTGGATAAAAAAAGCTTTTAATAAAAACCTAGCATCCTCTTCAATGGCATACTCATACATAAGCATGCAACTGAAAGATTTGCAAAATTAATGTATTCACTTTTCAATCTTTCTGGTTTTAATTAGTCATCCTGAAGACTGGGCATTACTCTTTGATTAAAAAACATTTCCTGAAATGGGGGAGGGAGGGAAAAATCCTCTGGGTAACCCTTTTTCTGTACTCATTATTTCTTCTGTTAATCAGATTTTTGCAGTGTATGTTGACTACACTGAAGATAAAAGATACCAAAACAGGCCAGACAGAAGGCAACATTAAAAAGTAAAAATAATAATAATTAAAGAATTGTAATCTGTTTAATTAAATTTTTTTTTGCAAGCCTGTATGATATCCCCATTTAGATTCTACTATCACTTTAAACCTACTACACCTCAGTTAAGTCCACACCAAGCTGTCAGCTGCCTTGTTCTTCATTTCCTTAAATTTGAAAATTGTTTTGCTAAATATGAGAATTTATTTGTGAGAATTGCTTTTGTTTGAAATTCAAGTCCTGTACATTAATGAAGCCTGTAGCCATGGATAGAGTCTTTATCATACTGTATAAAAAGAACACTATTCACCAGCCAATTATTATGTTAACTATTTTGAAACAGAACTCTTTAGAAGAAATATAGCATTGAAACTATGCTGTGTGCTTCTTAGTAGCCATAGTCCTCAAATGAAAAAAAGTGAGTTAATCAAAAGGCGTTCTAGAAACTTTGAAATTAATGGGAGGCTTCTGTGGACTAAAATAAAGAAGGTGTTCCACCCATGATACCAATATTGTCCTCAAGTGTCTGCTCTGCAGTGTATCAAAGAAGCATACTGAATTTTTCACTTAAAGAAATTGCAAAAGTGAACAGGTATTTGATACCTCTCACCATTAAAGAGTGTTGTCCCTGACTAAGCTTCTGAAGAGATGAAATAACAGAATTTAAATGTGGTTTGCGTCAGCTGTTCTAAATTCACTGGCCATAGACCTTATGTGGTCATAAACACAGGCTCAGTGATCATGGAACCACTTTTAGAAAAAGGAAGACTTAAACACCAGAAAATGAGTGTTCAGCCGACCATCCACTCACACACACGCGTACAAAGTGTTCCTTCATCCCTGCAGGACACAGCTCCTTAGGGCAGTCAAATCATCCATGAAATATTTTGTGTTTCTCTCCAGGACTTAATTTAGCACTTATGGTTGAAGTCAAGCAGTCTGGATGACTATTAGCCTGAGACTAACTGGACTTCAGCTATTACTCCCTGCTACACTAATACAATTCAGGCAGTACAATTGGTCTTCAGGTAGCAGGCCGTTTGTATCCTTCTGAAACCCTACTGAAAGTACTTATTACACTATTTCAACCTCATTAAAAAAAAAAAAATGGACAACAAAACATTCAGTAGTATCCATTGTTTACCTAAAATAAAACCCAAGACACATAATTACACCTGCAATTTGTGAGATATTCAAATACCTGTTGGTATTGTCTCATTTGTTACTTATTGTTAAGTGACCATTTACATGATAGGAAAACTTCTAAAACAGCATGTCAAATATTTAATTATACCTTTCTCATCTTGCTCAGAAACTTCAATGGCTGCCTGGAGCAAATAATTTTCCCTCAGATAGAGTGGAATGATAGTAGCTGAGTTTCTGGTATTTATGAGATCGTGTATGTTATACAGGAGAAGAAAACATAGTTTCAAGCCTAGAAAGCTGACTTTTCATACTGTTATATTATGAGGCATAAGAGGGTCTGACTGTTGCTTATTATTAAGTGGAACAATGATACTCTGCTCAGATAATGAAACACTAGACAAAAAAACAAGAAAAATTCTTTTCAGTCTTTGGGCAGTGTTTCTCTCTTTAGACAGTTATAATCCTCCTCTCATGTAGCAGACAGAAGTTTCTAAAATTTGTTCTTCAAACTAAACACAAGTACATTTTTAAAAAGGAATGTTGCCAAATTTTGTGTCTTGTTTTGCAAGACACAAATGTTCAATGTTTTTTATATGTATATTTTGTATCTGAATTGCTTATAAATTATTTTTGTATATAGTTATAAAAGTAATGATATTTGTGTTAGGTACCACTATCTGCAATAGTTAAAAAAGCAGTGAGAATTGGTTGGTATATTTTGGGAGCTAAAAAACCCAAACAAACAAGAAAAACAAACAAAACCCACCAAAACCAAAAAGCAAATCAGCCCTGATTCTGGAATAAACCCCATTTGGATGGATGCTCGCACCTAGAGATCTCCAAAGCTGATCTACTTCTGTTTGTGGTTGAAGCAGCATTGTCATTCTAATCCATAATTTCATGAAGTTTGCTTAACTCACATATGAATTCACAGTTCCTTCAGTGTATCACTGAAAATATTATTATTTAATTTTCAATAAAAAAATAGTAGTCTCTATGAAGCATACTGAAAACAAGCAAGAAAACAAAACAATTTTCATTAATAAAGATGTGAAATTTGGTTCATATTGATATTCAAGGATCATATTTGTCTTTATTTGCAATTATTTAAACACCTGCTGAGAAGAGCTACTTGCAACGCGAAATGTTCTTAGGTTGTAATTCACAAGGCTGGAAAAAGCAATGTGTTTTCATATAAGGGACCATCTTGTTTATCTTTTTCAAAAGATGTTATTTTCATCAAATTTGATGATTTCCTTTTCATTTCCCTTGTTTTGTCAATAAATACAATGAAATGACAAGTATCAACAGTTCCTTTGTTTAGTATTTTTTTATAATTATTTTCCTCTCTCTTTTTTTTCTTTATTCCATTTTAAGTTTTACAAATGGGACTATTTTGAAACAAGAAAATGAACAGCAAAATTATAAACTATTATGTTTAAACATTTCAAACTGATCACAGTCAAAAGTATAAAGTTTAAGCCTTCCATTTTTCTAAAAAGGAAAAAATTCATTTTTCACTTTCCTGATCTTTACTTTTCACATATTTCAAGAAAAATATCTGAGGTGTCTTGCTGTTTCTTTCTTTCATGGATTTAAACATTAGTTCTTCTTTATTAATTGAAAAAGCTTGACTTGCAAGGATACAGAATTTGCTATGCAAAAATATTGAACTATCCAGTTCTTTTTTTTTTCAGAAACTCCTTCGATATTTGCCTGAGAGTATAGATTCATATTTTATATTTCCAGGGTAAAGGAAGTGTATGGTTTCATAGAAAGAAGAAGGCTGAGACTGCAAGTATTTGGGGGGAAGGCTGATGGAAGGGGTTTTTTTTCTGGTTTTGGGTTGGTTTGGTTTTGGGTTTTTTTGTGGTTTTTTTTTTTCTAATTTCCTTTTTTCGTGACAGCAGTATTTATTATTATTATAATTAGGGAATTCCTAATCTCCTACCTTGGAGGAAAAGTGATGATTGAACAATGTTCTAAAGTGACTTTTACAAATGCTCACAATTATCTTCTGGACCTATGCCCTTCTAAGAAGAACTATGATATAGACTCTGAAAAAAACCCTGATTAAATACTTATTTTTTATACTTCTAGATAATTTTTTATACTTCTATAGATAGAAGTATCCAAAGAAATTTCATCTCTGTCTAAGAACGGATGTGGATCAAGAGAGAACTGAACTAACTATTATTTTTTACATTATTTGACACATTTAATGAACTGCAATTTAGGGAAATACATTGCAATTAATAGATGCTACGGTGGATGCATATCCACCACCTATGGAGGTGGCTTACTACCACCGCCCTGGAGTGGCAGATGTGTTACAACGTTGCAAGGGTTTTGTGAAAACTGGTGACCTACTGTACCCAATACACTCCATATGTTTCCTTGCATATAATAAGAAGGAAGTGAAGATTCCTTGTGTCTTGCACCAAGGCAATTTTTTGAAACACTTTTTAATGATTCATTTAGTAGTTTTGAGGGGAAAATGTTTGAGTGAATACACTGCAGGGAGCTCTGTACATCTTATCCCTAATCACACAAAATGGAGGTGCAGAACTGTCATATTTACTCTGTAATCAGGAAATGAGTGCCAGACTATGATTCAAATATAGTCTGAATTTTTTTATTATTCACCTTATTTAATAAATTCTGACTTGAAAGAGGGAATGATGAGCTTTCACACAATGAATCAAAGGAATGCTATGCCTTCTTCCTTTATTATGCATGCTACATTTGAAGCTAATGAAGCATAACCTCTGAGCTGATATTTTTACAGATGAAAGAGACATCATGTTACATATTCTGTTTATTTCATCAGCTTCTCTGTAGCCAATACAAAACACAATGATTGCTTTGTATTTCATATCTGACAACTGCTAGGCATTCTAGTTGATGTCTTGTCTAATAGTTTTCTGTTCTCTGCATATTTAGGGTTCAAACTATAAATGAAAGAACAAGGGTGAAATGGGAAGATAATATTATATATTAACTCAAAATTATTGTGGCAATAGTCCTGCCTAGTCTTTTTCTCCACTTTTTCTCTTCTTTTTTGCCTGCCCCTCATTTCATATGTTGTTTAGATATTGTTATGCTCAGTCATCTTTAATTATTTTTATTTTTTTAAGAACTGATCATCATCTAACTTTTTTTTGATGGGGCTTTTATTACTGTGAACAAAAAGGCCACACAGATAATAACTTCACATAAAACTTTGTGGTCTCCAGAGCCCACAAGATTTTTGTCTATTAAAAGAAATAAAAAAGAATAATGCATGACATAACAAGAACAACAAAATACTGATTGCTTTGATAGCATGAAGCCAAGAATACCGCTTAAGCAAATTATACCTTAGGGCATGTATTTTAGAAGGGATATGCCATCATATCATCTTCTACTTGTGGTGGAAAAAATTAGTAATTATAAATATAAATTTCCATGCAATATTAATACAAAATAGTGTATTTTTACTAGATACTGTATTGATTTCTCAACAATGTAAGTTTTGCCAGACAGAAATGTTCAAGAGCCATAAATACATCTCAAGTAATAGAGTTTTCACAATTCATAAAAAATCAAAGAAGTACTTTGTATATATTAGAACTTCATGATCCTCAGCTGGCGTGGCCTGGGAACTCCACATGGATTTGCTGAAATTTAATTTCTTTGATTGATTGCAAGAGGTTTTCAGCACAAGCAATACCAGTCAATCATTTCAAATCAAATAGAGAGTACAAGATGAGGTGCCCAAATGCACAATTCACCAGTGGCTACAGGAAAAGGTGAAGAGAGAGTACCATCTGGCAATGTTGCTGCCCAAGCAGTGGGCTTCCCATTGCAAGATTTACAGATAATGAATGTTTAAATGTTTTCAAAAGTCAATGAATAAATTCAAGCATGAGGAATCCACTGTTTGTTTGCTTGGGAGGGGCTGGGGGTTGTTTTATTGGTGTTCAGTGTCCTGTTTGGTAACCCTTAGACAGTGTGTTGCAGACTGGGAGAGTATTCTGGAGAGGCCCTACTGCAGAAATCTCCCTTTAGCCACTGTTCTATTGGTGTTCTGAATTAGGGAAAGTGAATTAAAATGCTTTGTGCAGTTGAAGTACATGTGTGCCAGGTCTTCTGTTCATCATACCAGAACCAAGAGTACTTTAAGACACTGTTTTAAATATTTAATTGAGATAGATTAGTATTGTCTCATAAAATAGCTACAGAAGTTCCTGCCCCTGGGGACACTAGAACCTGCCCACTAAATCACAAAAATTAGGCAGGTTTGATTCCACTTTTCCTATCAGATGCCTGTGGAGGCACAACACTGGAGAGATGAACTTTGAGCTGATCTGATCTGGTTATTCTTGTGACCTTAAGACAAATTCTACCATCAGTTAATATCATATTAACTGAACATCAAAGAGTATTTGCACTGAAGAAAATATTACATCATTTGTATAGCTGAGTCAAACAATATTTCATTCATATTTTCTAATAATATGTCTCTTTTTAGGTCATACATATGAAAGTGATTGACTTGATGCTCAAACTCACAGGTGAACCATTGGTGTTGACTTTAACTAATGTTAACTCAATCTCAAGTTTTCCAGAAATTTTAGATAAAGCAATTGATTTTGGTTGGCTGGTTGGTTTTGATTTGGGTACTTTTTTTTTTTTTGGTTTGGTTTGTTTTTTTTGGTTTTTTTCTTCAAGCAAGCACAGCTGAAATATTCAGAAAATTTCTAAAGCCACACATAACAGAAAGCAAGTAAGAGGAAGGTAACCCTTCCATTGGGAAATTTTACATTGGGTGAGTGAGACAGACTGGAAATAAAAATCTGAAAACAAGAAAACATGCCAATTGCATGCTTGCAATCTTGATTTGCCCTGTGATTGTGCTTCTAGGAAGTCTAAATATAATGATATTTTTCTTGGCTTGCAGAAAATTTCACATATTCCCCCCCACTGCCCTTTTCTTACTATATCTGTTATCCACCCAGTTTACTGGAGTTTCATGAGATTTAGGGATGCTACAGGGTCTATATACTTACTTTATCTATGCCCCTTGTATTCTTCTGTCCTCTTCCCAGGAGCTTACTCCAAATAAATTTACTGATCTCAAGATCCACTTGACTTAGTGGGCAACATCACAACATGTAGCAAATGGTATGGGCCAACAAACTGAAAAAAAAAATTCAGTCTTTGCAATGTCATTCCTCTCTTAGATCCATAGTTTTTGAGTCCACTTAGCAAGTTGGCCATGGCTTCTTTCTCCTTATGAGCCATGACCAACATAGCAAGTAGAAATGGAGATTTTACAAAACTGAACTTTGAGAAAAGGTTGATGGAAAGATGTCACTGGCTAGAGGTGTCTGGTGACTGTACAGACCTTCCTGACCTTATAATGATGTTGGAAACCTAGAGCTCATGCTAAAAATTCAATGCTTAAATATTCATAAACTAGGGTCACAGAAAAGGATATATAAAGGTAGCAGTATTCCCTTTCCACTTTTCTTTTAACTAATTAATTAATTAATCTACCATAATATGATTTACAGTACTATTTTGGCAATTTTAAGCAAAATATTTGTTACAGTGGTACCACTCGAAAAACTTTTCTATGCTCTGATTCTAAATCAAGAAAAAGTCTGATGGCTGGCATATCAGCTAGCTCCATTCTTTCTTACATTCTAGCTGAGATAAAGGAAATACTTTCTTTGAGGTCACTGGAATACTTTACAATAGATTCTATAACTTTACATCTAAAGCTCTCATTACACCCTGTGTATCAACGTAATCCACAGAAAGTATTAGGCATCAGACACTAGGTGGATTCCACCTTTTCTGACACATTATCATATTAATGGAAGTTAAGAGATTTGTTAGCATTGCTGGTTTAAAAATTCTGCTGAACCACAAATCCTACTAACCTTATAGCAGGTTTCTAAGGAACATAATAAACTTGTAACTGTGTGGGGAGTTAAACACAGAAGCATCCTGATGCAGCTCCTCCCCCTCCTTCTCTGGTGCTGTTGTTACGTCTGGTGTTTCTCACTCTCTCACTCCTTTTATCCCCTACCCTCCTGTCTCTGTCTAATGTTTCTACTCTCTCACAAATATTTTTTCCCTGAGGTGACACCACCTTGGCTGAGGAGCTCAGCCATGCCCTTTAGTGGATCTGCTGGAGCCAGCTGGAAGCATCAGTGTCTGGTAAGGGGTAGACCTGTTCTATCCACACAGAGTGTTCTCCGATGTCCCCTTCTCTGAAACCAAATCCTTTGACTCCTCTATCAAATATAAGCTGCTTCTCAGAATTTTGAAGATAATAATTAATGGTATTCTGTGGTCATTGTTTTTCATAAGTCAAATTATAAAGTTCAGTTATAAAGTTTAAATAAATTTAGGAATATAAGCCTATTTTTTAATTGAGTGGGTTTGGGTGTTGGAATTAGAAGACGTACAAATCAGAGACAAGTTGATTAGTTTACAAGCTGATGTAGATTAATAAATTGTCAAAAAAAATAAGCTATTCACATTTTTTGGTATAAGCAATACCCTACAGAATTGTGAGCAGATGATAGTATTTCTTCATAATGAGAGCTGGAATGACAAATTTATGAGCAATTATAAGCGATATATCTATATCACTTTGTGCATTATCAATGAGGATAAAAACATTTTTCTCATAAATTGTGTATGGAATAACGGTAAGTGCAAGTTTAAAGCCATTTTTGTACAGTTAAATTTGCATGAGAATGACTAAAATGGGATCAAACCTTTCCCTCAAAACAGGGTGTGGAAATGCACAGAGGAAGAAATCAATCATTAGATGGAAATGGAAAGGAGAATTCTAATCTTCCAGATTTACTTGTCTACAGATGAGTTCATCATACATAGGCAAAACTCTTGGCTATGTGCACAGCAGGGAGTGCTGCCCCATTCCCAGATATCAAAATACACACAGCCATGTTCATGCTCCACCATCTCCTGAGGTCTCAGTCACATTAGCTCCTGGGAACCTCTCTCTGCAGAGTAGAGACATGAAAAGTCAACTGGGTCACCTTCTGTTATGATGGCACAGTAGAACATAATTGCCTTTCACATTCCATAACCTTCTGATAAGGAAGGCTTTGCAGTCCAAACTTGTGTTCACATTCCCAGTTTTCATTTCTAATTGTCCTGCTGTTCGCATAGCTACCAGGACCAACACAGTCCCTGCAAAATCTGAAGGACTATTGTACAAGATGAAGGTGGGAAGCATAGAAGAAGTTGCGTATTCTTGTTCCACACTTCCCTTCCAACATGTATAAACCTCTCTTCCTAAAAGAAAAAAAAAAAAAATAAATAAAAAAAAAATTAATAAGGAAGGTTTATCTATTTAAAATATATAGTTCACCACAAAAAAACCTGATCGATAGCCCCAGTTGGAAAGCTCTGAGAGACATAAAACTAGTAATAAAATTAAATAATAGACTATCACTTCCACTTCCTTCGTCTTTTTCTTTTCACCCTCTGCCCCTCTTCCTCCCTCTCCCTTCCTTCCTTGTTTCCCTCTTTTTTTTTTTTTTTTTTTTTTTTTTTTTTTTTTTTTTTTTTTTTTTTTTTTTTTTTTTTTTTTTTTTTTAATGAAAGATATGATCCATGCAATCAATAACTATATACAAGCAACCTCCCATAGAGAATATTCATGCTAAGCCTTCTGGACTCAGAAATGGTGTTTTTACTTCTGCTTCTCCCCAGGATACACAGAGATGCTCTAAAACTTCCTCACATATTATATGATTCTATTACAATGTGTACACTGGGAGTTTCAAACATAAAAATTTGGCTAGCTCAATGCTGTCTTCCAGACTGTAGTCCTGGGAGGTTTGAACCTTACTTCTCTGCTGCTGGTTTTAATATAGAAAGGGCTTCAGTTAAATGCTTAATGCACTCAGAAAATATAAAGTCTATTCTGAGGATCACAGTGTGGTACCACTACCATCTCTGACATTTCCTGTTGCACTGTTTGGGGCAACAGCAATTGAAATTTAAATTAACAGAAATAGGTACAACATTTCCTACATCATTCTTAAAAGTGCTGTACAGTCTTGATATAGCTATCCATGAAAGTTTTGATTACAGTGAAAGTGGAAAAATCTATTTAATAATCAAATAATCTAATTTGGAAAACACAGTAATTTCTTGAAGCTTTTATGAAAGAGTAAAGCATAGAAATCTATATTACATTACTAATCAAAATTTTCATTAAGCATACCCTTCCTTTGGGTAGTAGCTAGGTGTGATGTTATGAAGTTCTCTTAACTTCTGATAAATGCAGTAAAACCCTCTATAGTCCTCTCCACCATCATAATAACATTTTTAATTTTTTTTTTTCCACCAGGTTGTTAGCATTTTACCTTTGAGCAGGTTGCATGTAAGTACAATGGAAGAAGTTTCACAACATTTCTTTTCCTATGCTTTTCATATTTTAAAGAAATGACAAATCTCCCCTGCTCTCTGCTAACAATATAATGTGATGTCCTAACGGTAGATTAATAACAGTGTAGAAATCCAAAAATACTTGAAAAAGAGGCTAAGAATTTTTACATGCATCTGAAAAGTTGTGGTTTTACATCTTTGAAATTAACTAAAAAAAACCCAAACAAACAAACAAATAAACAAAAACTTTAACTATGGCTTTCTTCTTTCTAGAATCACTATTTTCTGGTGAAGGTGGCTCTTTGTAAATAGTGGACAACGAGAACATGACACTGATAATCACATAAAATGAAAAAAAACATGGAGTTTTTCTACAGAGAAACTAGGTATTCCAGATTTTCTATTCAGCATATCATGATGGTAGCCTTCTCCCAGATGGATATGACTACTTCACATTTGAAAATAAAAGCTATGATATTCTAACTATTAAGCTTATCGCTACCTCAGTCACTGAACTTTGTACAATGACTTCTGAGCTACTGCCTCTCTTCTACTTAGTGTAGACTCTTGAGTGCCTTTGTTTCTTTAAGCAAAAGTTTTGATGTTTTCTATTCTTTAAAATCCTGTTATACCAATAAGTCAATGGCAACAGCCTGAATGACTGTGATACACAATAGGGAAGGACTAATCAAGGAAACCAAGTCATAGTCAGGAAGGATATTTCAGTATTAAGTTCACACAGAGTTATACAGATCAAAGAGGGAAAAGCTCACATTCTGGAATTGAAATTCAATAAAACTCATGTTTCAGGTCCTTTTCCCAGGCACACAAACCATTATGTTGGTAAAACCATTTAAAATATCCTATGCTCTGTGACTTGAATGACTCAGTCTTCAGATCCTTAAAGTAAAATTAGTTGAAATGCAGACTAATGCTGATAACATGTGAATGCAACTCATGTAACCTTTTAGCTTTAAATTTTAGTAGTTGTCAATAGTTCAGTTCCCAAATCCTAATCCAAATCCCATCATCCACTTCAGTGGGAGAAGACTGCCTCTTACCAGGCTCAGTCAGGAGACTGAAGTAGATATTAATACTACCAGGTTAAAGCAAAAAAACCCAACAAAACAAAAAAGTTGTTTATTTTTGCTTTGGCAAAAAATTTATTGTTTTCAGTGAGTTTGGAAATACAGTAACGAGTCAGAGCTCGGAAGTTCTTCTGACCAAGAACCATCATGTTCTGTGAACAAATGAAAATGAGAAATAGGAGTTTTCCAGAGCATAAGTTTTATCATGATGGAACAGACTGACATTCATTCAGACCATAACAAAAGTCTAAAATCTTCAATTTTCTTAAAACATGTTTGTTTGTTGGTTATTGTCAAATATTGCCAGATCTGATAACCTGATGGCTGCAAGTTTGTTTCAACATCATATTTTCAAGTCCATCCAGCAGCAAGGCTGCACATGTAAATATAGCTGGCACACTAACATGTTTCACACTAGCATGTGTATACCTTCATAGATCTAAATACGTATTTTATATATATGGCCAGTTACTGCAGTTGACACAGAAAGAAAACACACTCATAAACTTGAGCAGACTAACAACCTGATCTCCCTGTCCAATGAAAGGGATGAAAGCTGATTGAATAAAATCCATCTACTCATACATGCATGTATAGTGTGTGTGTCTGTTTGTGTATGTACAAATACATATGTATAACCACATATGCATAAATATGTATACAGACTGTACATTTGAGAGGGCAGGGATACATTTATCAGTAGCAATGTGAGGGAGCAATGGACAGAGCTTATGAGCAAAGGGACTGGGCTGACATGACAGAAAAGCATCATAAAATCAACAAAATAGGTCTTAAGCAGACACATCTCAAACATTTGCAGGTTAACAAGGATGAATCTATAAGGCATCTTCATGGAAAAAGCACCCAGACCCTTGCTGGAAATCAGCATGTAGCTCTCTAAAGTGCCAGTACAACCACACATGCAGTATGGACAGTAAACAGAATGAAATACAGATATGTGTGGAGTTGCAAGGCTACTTGATATAACTTGCTGAGATTTTGCTGGAATCACAAAGACATAGTGTCATAGCTCATATGACTGGAGTGCTGAAATGGAAAGATACAGATTCTTTAGGAAAGACAAGCCAGTAAGATGATAAGGAGGACTGCCCTTTATTCAAAAGCAGCCGGAGTGCATGGAGCTCTGTCTGGGATGGTGATGGTCCAATTAGAATGTATGAGTTAGGATTAAAGAGCAGACTAGTATGGGAGACATTATAGTGTCTGTCTGCTATAGGCCAGCTGATATGGACAAACAAGTAGATAAGGCCTTTTTCAGATAGCTAAAATCACATTCACAGGCCTCATGGGAGACTTAAACCACTGTAGTATCTGCTAGAGGGATAGCACAGCAGGACATAAGCAGTTCATGGCAATCCCACAAAGCATCAATAACACCTTCATGATACAATTGATAGCAGAATGAACAAGGGCTTAATTATGTCTGCTGGACATGATATGCACCAAAAAATGTACTACTTGTTAAGATTTTAAAAATAAATGGCAGTCTTGATTTCAGTAACTATACCAAAGTGGAATTAAGCATCCTCAGAGCTAGGACCAAGAAAATGATGTCAGAGGACATGAATGCATGAACTCTGCTTATGCATTATTATGTTTATGCAGAATTCAAAATCAGAAAAAGACTAAGAAAGAGAGAGAATAAGCAAAAGCATGTAACCTATGGTTCACCACATATTTATAGACACCAGATATCCAGTGAATGATTTATAGTTTTGTTTGTTATATACTTAAAAATACTTTTACTCTAACCTAAAACTCTTATATAAAACTGTTCCAGCATCTTGTAGCTGGTACAGTCTCATGACTTTCTCCAGAAGAAAAACTCCTCTAATTATTCCCAGGCTGTACTGTGCACCTCTATCTCACACAGCTCCATCTGTTCCCATCAAAATGCAAGCTCAGAACCCTGAACTCCAGAAGTGTAGACTTTGGCCTCTTCAGGAGTCTACCTGTAAGAGTCCCATGAGATAAAGCCTGGAGGGAATAGAGATCCAGCAAAGCTGCTGCAGAGTCAAGGGTGGTCCATCCAAATGAGCAGGAACTGAGGTAAAAATGTATGAATGAGAAAGGAGCTCCCAATTAACCTTGTGAAATCCCAGAGGGTTCTTGCCTTCACGCCGTGATGCATCTCATGCAACCCTAGGCAGTAACCAGTTCCATGTGTGAAGTGACTCAGGGACATGCTTTAGAAATTGATTTTTCCTTATAAGGTTTACATTTCGAATAGTTCCAACAAATTCAAGCAAGGTGCTACATTTAAAAATTTTTTTCCATGCCACAATGGCAGATCTCAGAATCATTTTTTATATGAGCTTCTTGGCTGTCCTGTCTACAGATTACCTGGTGTAACTTTGAACATTTCCACCCATCCTATCACAGGATAATTAATAGGCAGGAGAGATCAGCAGCTCCCTCTTCACTTTTCCTCCTCAGGAACCTGTTGAGAGCAGTGAAATAAAGTGCCAGTCAATGAATTTTTATTTTGATGTGATAGTCTTCATTTATTTCAAATTAAATATTGTCTTTTTTCTTTTTTTTTCTTTCTTTTTTTTTTTGTTTTTGCCTTTTGCCAGTAATGGTACAGTTACTGGAAGTTTCCCCAGATAATCAGTGTACATCAGACAGATCACTCACCTTTCCAATTTCAAATACCACTTTGGAAACCAGGAATTGCAAAAGCTTTACAGTGAACTAGTCATAATTGTTCTGAATATATTGAAATGGAAGTTTTTCTCCCAGCTTTTTCTTTTTTTAAATTGCTGAACAAATTTCTACGTAAAATGCCCCCAAAATTAAATGACATTCATTTTTCACTTTGTTAAATCACAGACCAGTTCTGTAGTGGCCAGAAGCAAGTTTGTTGTAGAAACCTAAGGAGTAATTTTGTGCACTAATAACTTATTTAGAGATTGTTTTCTCTTCCATCTATGCAGCCAGAAATCTAGAAGTCTTAGGTGAAATCATGCCCAAAGCTGTGGACTTGCCTCAGAAAGAACTGTTATCAGAGTACTACTCCTGAAGTACAGAATTCACCAGACTCTGTGGCAAGTTTAATGGCTTCTTTCAAAAAGTCTGGGTAGCCAAAAGATTTGTGCAGTACATAGAAAAACAACACAAAGAAGAGCAAAAACTTGTACAAAGTGACTTACATAAAATGAGGAGGAGATGTTGAAAGAGAAATAGGAGTTTGTTCTACAGAGTTTTAACCTGATATCACTGTGATACTAGGCAAAACCTAGATCCACTGTGATACTGTCTACCAGAGAAAAGGGAGCTAGGATGGCTGAGAGCGATAAAAAACATAACACGATTTTTGCACTCCTAAGTGGGCAATAGACCCAGCATGGAAGCACTATAAAAGTGCAGTACAAGTTTCAGTTACTGATTAGATAGTAGTAAATAGCAGGTATGTTACAATATGATAGGAAGCTATTATGGGAGATGATTCTATTTAATTCCATTTCATGTTTTATTAAAATGTTCCATAGGCAATAAAGCAGATACTATTACATGAGAGACTTTAACCTGCTCTGATCTCACAGGTAAACATGTGTTTGAGTCAATGTGGTTTTAGGCATTTAAAATCATAACTTCTTTTTCTGATTATGGTTTTAGGTAGAAACATAATTATTTTCTTTCTACATTAAATGCCTTTTAGGTATTTATCATTAAAATATGAAGCTCGGCAGCTAAAACTCAGGATCCTGAGGAAAAGAATTCTGCTGTACATTATGCCTTGTATTTAAAGGAACACATTGGTGCATTTATAGTACACAATAATATTTTGCATAACATGGTAAGTGTCATATTTTTTCAAACCAAGCATGCTTCTTTGCTCATCTGATTTCAATAAAAAGAATATACTATGAGCAAAATGGCAAAGTTAAGAACACTGACTGATCCAAAGTTTTGATGGAATGCAACTCAAGCTACTTTAAGTATAACATATTTTAAAATAGTTTAATTTAGAATCTGTACCGTTTTTAAAATGTCTCTTGTATTTCTTTGGGCCAGGGAACAATAATACAAATACAATTTACAGGGAATTACTGTAAAGAAATTTACTTAATATGAGGATGCAAAATCAGACAGAATCCTGCTCACCTGATATTTCTAGCTTAGTCTCTCCTTTGTTTACTAATCTATTTTATTCAATATATCCTTCACCATTTCTTTCATATTTATGAGAGAAGCTTAAGTGACCCAAAGAAAAGTGACATGTAGTCCCATGACATGATCTAGTTTCTTTCTAAAATTGGTTGATGGAAATACTGATAATGAAGTATAAGTAGCCCCACAGTAGACTGCATTTAAAGAAAAAATTTCTTTTCTTAGAGTCTGGTTTTCTATGACATAGAAGATATAATGATGAAGTATTTACATAATAATCCTGATTATTCCCAAAAGCATTAATTAAAAGCTGGTTTTGAGACTATTACTTTTCTCATGTTGCAGCTTCACAAAAACTAGAATACCTAAAAATACAAAGTCTTAACTCTGTAGGAGAGAAATTAAGCCTTGAGTGTTTTCCATGGTGATTATATGAGTTCCACTTACTTAGAAAACTCTTTCTGTTTATTTTTGAGATATTTGAGATATTGAGAAATATAATGATACTTAATCTGCCCAATTAAGGATAAGACAGCAAGGAATTGTTTAGATTTTCTGAACAGTAAGAAATAATGGCTGTAATGTTCTTCTTGCTCCTTGAAAAGGAAGAGAACTATTACCAAGACAACATCCATTTCTATTCTGCAGAGAAGACTTAAGAACTTACTAAACAAGAAACTATGGGGTGAGTTCGTTTGTCTTTTATCTGTTTCTACCAAGACACTTCATTGGTGCTTGTCTTTAGAACTATTGTCATGGTTTAGCCCAAGATAGCTACTGAGCCCCACAAGAGCCACTCATACACTCATCCTCAGGTGGGAAAAGGGAGAGAATCAGGAGAGTTAACATTACAAAACTTGTGGGTTGGGAGAAGGACAGCTTAATAGGTAAAGCAAAATCCACATATGAAAAAAAAATCAAAAAGAAGGAATTCATTCACTGGTTCAGCCATATCCAAGAAAGCCAGGCTCTCTCACATGTAGGGATTGTTAACTGGGAAGATAAATGCCATAGACAGGAACATTCCTCCTTCCTAGTGCTTAACTTGGTTTCATTGCTGAGCATGATGACATATTGTCTGGGATATCCCTTTGGACAGTTTGGGTCAGCTCTTCCCAGTTGTGTCTTCTTCCAACTTCCAGCCTACTCCCTGGTTCAGTGGGGTAAGAAGTAGAACAGGCTTTGACTGTGTAAGCAGTCAGTAGCAGAAACAGCCCTGTGTTAGCAACATTGTTAGCAGGACAACTCTAAAACATCACCCTATATCAGCTACTATGGATAAAAGTAACTCTATTGCAGACAAGACCAGGAGTTTTCGGTGTAACTTGGTAGTTTAGAGTGAAATAATTTCAAAATATATTTGTCCTCACACACCAACAGGATTTGCTATGTTACACTCATATAATCTGATCATTCTTTCTACAGAAATTCAGAGGTTTAGACAAAGGAAGAGGTTTTTCTTGGAACCTTGGTACATTGCTTAAAATATAATCCAAATCCTAGCTCCCAAAAGATGATCAAAAAAATTCGATAAACTTCCCTTCATCCATCCTTCAGATGTTTCAATGTTTCAAGTCAAATTATACCAGACTCTTGTGATTTAATTAAAGTGATAAATTAGCTATGAAAATCATGGTCAAAATAAATAAAAAATGGAGTCTTTTGATTTGTGTGAAAATGTATGAATGATTGTAGGTTACCTACTGTAACAACAGATCAATTAGGCAGTCTCATGCACAAGAGATTTCCCTGCTTGTATTACATGTATCAGAAAGAGTATCTGGAGAACATTTATGTGACTTCTTCTGCCTCAGCAAATGTATTATCATTGCCTGTACAAATAATCAGCCTTGAGACAAATTCTTTTCAGGCAAATATGCCTACTTCATTGGCATATTTGAAGTTGTCTGAAATTTATTTTTAAATTTAAATATAGTTATCTATAAAATAAATATGCATTGTCTCAGCTGAAACCCAAGGTTACCTATAGAAAAAGGCAAATAGAAATAATTTCCCAGTGTATTTCCAAACCTACCATTCTAAAAATAGCATACAAAAATTTCAGCAATAAGAAATTCTTTACAGAGAGGGTGATAAGGCATTGGAATGGGCTGCCCAGGGAGGTGGTGGATTCTCCATCCCTGGAGATATTTAAAAAGAGACTGGTGTGGCACTCAGTGCCATGGTCTGGTAATCACAGCAGAAGTGGGTCAAGGGTTGGACTTGATGACCTCAGAAGTCCTATCCAACCTGGGTGATTCTATGATTCTATATTCAGACATGCCAGTAACTATATAAATTTACAGTAATTCGGTAATTGGAAAAAATTGCAGAAAACAAACCAAACCAAAACAAAAAACCCACAACAAAATTTTAATGAGAAGGTATTTTTAAACAGCAGTATAATTCATGTGTGGCTTTTTGTCCTAACTTTCCTTCTGTCCTATTTATTTTCATCTGTCTGTTCTAAGCAGTTCTTTTCATAATAATGTCTTGTTTTCTGTTACTACCCTTCAAACTTTTTCATCTGCTCTCCATTTTTTCTTCTGATCTCCTGCTGTCACTTTTCCATGGTCTCTTTTTTCCTTGTTCTACTTACTACAAAATACAAGCTGAGGGATAAAAAGACACCAGAAAAAACTTCTGCTACATTTCATCTCAGTTCAGACTGCTTAAAGGTTAGCTAAGGTAGTGGTTCAAGGTCAACAAAATGAAAACTTAAATAAGAGGGTTAAGACATCAAAAAATGTGAGATAAAAGAAAGCATAAATGGGTTACTGTTTATACCATTGCTTTACCAAAAAAGAGTAGATACACTATTACAAAGTCACTTACATGTATACACACAGAACTAAAGGGACAATCACCTTCAATAATTTTGGGATTATTAATTAGAGAGACAGATGCATAAGACAGTATTTTCCCTTCATTTTTTTCCTTTAAAATGGTTGTTTCAGCATGAATTGTCACTAAGCAGAACATTTTTCACTATATTGATGCCCCCAGTAATACTGAGGATAAGCTACAAAGATATTCTCACCGGGGAGCAGTTCAGGGAGATAAAAAGCAATTTTTATCAGCCCAGGCTGCTTCTGATTTCTTTCATTCTCCACAACAGAAAAAGTCCTTCTTTTGTTTTTCTTGGGTTTTGGTTTTGTTTTGTGGGTTTTTTGGCCATAACACCAAGCAAGAGAAAAAGTGTTTGGCTCCTAATACCCGTGCCACATGAAAGGATATTCATTATAATGCCTATGCTCCAACACTGGCTAAATGTGCCTTAAATGAGTCTCCACTTCAGTGTTGTGACTGATTATGAACAAAAAGTAAGTGCAGAAAGATGGGTACAGATTAGGAAAATGGAAGAACTTGATTGAGAGGTAGAGCTATTCAGGAAAGCTTCACTGACAAAACTGGCATTTTGACCCACTCAGTCTGAAAGCTCTTCACTGCAGCAAAGCAATATATAATTTCTGATAGCAATATTCAGAGATTGGTCCAAATCTCGAGCTGGATCAATTTCATATCTATTCACACTATGAAGATACAATGCTGTCTTTTAACCATATTGATATAGTTTAATCAAGTGCCCAGGCCATGAAAACTTGAAATTTTATCCTTCTACTTGCTATTGAGTGCTTAGTGTAGTTTTGAGAAGTAAGATTTATCAGAGCAGAAACAGACACATTTAACAAAGCCTGAGATGTTGATCTATACTGAAGACACAATAAAGCCATACAGAAATCTTGCACTTAGGGAGGGAACTTCCTCTTGGCACTGAAATTATTTTTAAAGCTGTCTTGTATTAGGAGGCTTAACAGAGCTGAGGATCCATTCTGAAAAGACCAGATGCACTGACTGCTTACCATTTTCTCTATTCTTCCAGGCTTTCTAGGAAATCAATAACAGACATATCCATGACTGTGCCCATGGTGCATTTAGTTTCAATATGGAAAGTGTAACTGAGTGAATTATTTCATTTTGGTTATCTAATTTTGTGCTTAGTTTTCCGGGGTGATCAGCTTCTGATTTTAAAACCATCTTTTTTTCTTAATTTCTTTTTTCTCTTTGTTATTAAAACCATTCAGTCCGTACTTTGAAAAGACTAGTCAGGAATATTGATTTCTCTCCTTCCTGCCTTGAAGGATCTATCATTAAGGTGAAGTGACTAGCTACTGCACTCTCAGGAGATGTTTATATGATCAGGCTGCAGTAGAAGGACAATGGAAAGGGATTATTTTAAGTCCCAGTAGAAGGACTGCTCTTTGTAGCATCACAGCCCCTGCCCTTTACCCCCATGGAAGATACCAAGTAGCTCACATTGCAGACCTCCATGAGTGACAGATGTCTGCATAGGAGCCTTTTCTTCTCCCTGCTTACTGTTCCCTTTGGGAGTGAGAATTATTCCATGTTCCAACGCTCTAGAGCACAAGTAAAGAAAGCCTCTTCTTTTGCCTTGTTAGATTTTTAAATATCTTCCAAAAAGGCTACTGAAAGCTGGACATTCAGCAACATAAGGCAGGTCTTACCAATAATCCCTCTCTCCTTCCCTCATTCTCAGCTTCACTCATTTGTTAAGAATACTGGGCTATATGTGAAAACAAACAGGTTTTTTCTTTAAACCATGGTTCGTGGATTTTAGGTGTTTTTTTGCTTTTCTTTTTCTTTTTGTTTTTTTGTTTCCCACCAAATAAAATGTAGAGATGTTAATGCCACACATTCTCTTTAAGATCCAGGCAACTCATTGCTACCCAATGCATTTCATAGTTATTTGAAAGAATTTATGCCCAGAGAGTCACTGCTTTTGCTATTGTGGGGTAAAAAAAAAACAACAAAAAACACAACAAAAAACGTGTTTTAGGTTTTTTTTAAGTTAAGTAAGTGCTGGTTGTTAGTAGCACAGTTCCTGAGCATTGATTTATCACTTCTTGAAATTAGTGACCTTATTTTATGTTATGAGACTGACACCTACCACGAGCTGTGGAAGAATATGTTTTTTTTAAAGACTTGTTAATTTAAATTATGTAAATTAATTGGCTGAGGTTTGAGAATAGATTACAAAATTCTATCATTTGGACTCCTTTATTAGTAGAAAAGTCAGGTGTTGAAATTCTTTTAAAGCTGTGTTTTTCTGTTCTCTGCTGCTGTAACATGGGGAAATTCTCACTTGTTAATTATACTGAGAGCACAGAAAAGGATGAAAAAATCTTCATCAGAAGAATAAAATACTTTTCACTAGTATAAACTTAAGTTTCTCCCCATGTATATGTATGGGATCAACATCTTAAAGAGGTATTATAAAAATCAAAGAATGAATCTTAGAATGATTTGGTTTGGAAAAAGACATTTAAAGGGACATTCCAGGTCTAGGAACTGTGCCTGACTGCCATGACTTTTCAAATATAATGGAGAGTACCTTAGCAGCTACATCTGCCAGGTGGCTTAGGGCTTCATCTGATCGGATTGCACTGGCTTGCATAAAATGAGGTTCCTCAGATGATCCTGAAGGTCTCCTACAATGAGTTGGGCTTCATTTCCTTAGTCACTGAGTCCCCTAGAGATTCAGGGACTCAGCAGATGTGAGAAGAACAATTTCTGGAGAAAACTGAGGCAAAAAAAATATTGTTGAGTAAGTCAGCTTTCTTCATGTCAGCTGTCACAAGATCCCCATCTCATTTATTAGTCTTTACAGTTGTTTTGTCCTCTTTTTTTATAATAATGTACTTGTAGAAACTATTCTTTGCTTGCTAATTAGCTCTGATCGTGCCTTAGATTTTCTGATCCCATCACTACACTCCAAAGCAGTATCCTTATATTCTTCCCAGGATGTATGTCTATGGCTCCATTGCCTATGCATTTCCCTCTAATGTTTCAGTTTGACCAGAAGGTCCTTAGCCATTCTGGTCTTCTGCCTTCCTTGCTTGATATCCTGCAGAAGGGAATCAAGACTTCTTGTGTTTTAAGAGAAACATCTTTAAGTAGCTGCCAGCTCACTTCTTCTTTATCCTTGAGGACAATTTTCCAGTCCAACCCACTAAAACTCTTTAAAAAACTGAAAGTTTACTTCCTTAAGGTTCAAGGTCTTGTCTATAACTTTCTCCTGGCCTGTATCTCCTAAATCATTCCTACAATGATCAGACCTACAGTTTCCTTAATTTGGGCCATTATTATGACAGAAAAAGTGAGATGTAATTTCTTTCCAAAAACAGTGGCTTTTGGCTACATTATCACTATTTCAAAAACACCAGTCTCTTAACCACGTGGAACATGAAAATTTGCAAGTAAATTGTTGGAGACTCTCTGAAAGAACATGAATGTTTCTCTAATTCTCTGTGGAAATGAATACTTTAAAACCTGAATACAAAGCAAGAAAGAGTATGACTTTTGTGCTTGTGAACTGCAGAGTTAATAATCAGGCCACAATTTGGTTTACTTTTGTTCTCTACACTTCCGTGACTGACCTTAACATATTCACATGGTCCTAATCCCATATGGAGACAAAGTCATGTCCAACAGAACAGATGACAAATCTTCTAGTTTATTGGGAAAATCTTGCATTTAAACCAAACAAATAAAAGCAAACAAAAAGTTTTTTCTTTTACTTTGTGTTACTTAATATAACTTATTCATTCTGCATACAAATTTAGTTACAAGCACATTTTTTCCTTTGTTCTCATGAACCAAGAAAGCCACATTAGTTTATACAGTTTAATTTGGATCATTTCTGCGTAGTGTTAAAAATCCAAACCAGAAACATATCAAAAAAGCTTCCTGTTACTTATCAGGAATCAGTAAATTGAACTGTTCATAGCCTAAACACCAGCTAGGAGTGAAATAATCTGACAATTTTCCTCATGAAAGAAATGGTGAAAGGAAGCTTTCAGGAGAACCAGGTAAAACCCTGCAGGAAAACAGCAGGAAGAAGATAAATGATTTTTACACCAAATGTAATCAAATAAGCAAACAGTTAAGGCTAGAGAGAAGAAGAAATTACTTGCAGAAAGTACCAGGCCTACAAAACCAGACAGCCATAAAGAAGATTAGGAAACATGAAAGAAATCAGTAAAACACTCATATTTTCCAATACCTGTTGAATAGGAAAGTTGAGTTTTATGACAAAACTAAACATTCAACACAAATGTTTTGCTATCTTTCTCCTAGGCATTTGGAAGCTGGCCATACTAGGAAAACAAAATACTCAAGACCAAAGGTTTCCATTGTCTACCCTGAGTCAAATAGCAAATCCACATAAATAGTTGAGCAAGATCACAATAGTTGTTCTGATCAGATAAAAAGCTGGCAACAGAATGCAGGCTAGTTTTTCATAGAGGACAGAAAGGAGACTGCAGGACACTTCATACACCTCATTAAATCCTTTTGTTACAGCACTTTTAATATAGCTGCTACAACTTTACTCAATTAATTAAATTATTAAGATATGGACACATATGCCATGTACAGTGCCATCATCAGCTGGTTTTTGCTTGGACATACTTTACAAGTTTGGCTGAAGTTGAAAGATTATGATACTTACTTGCACACTGATTCACAATATAATAAATTACTGCTCTAAGCTATGATGAAATCAAGTAATTTTAAGAAATAGCTACAAATGTAAAGAATTCTGGTTTACTTCTGATTAGGTACATAAATTGTTATGAGAACATGCAGTATTTTTCAAGTTAAACAAACATGTTGAATTGTATAACTGAGTAATCTATTTCCTACACCCAGTATGCAGAGAGAAATGGTCTTCCTTCATTCTACCACCTTTGGGTTTCTTCGTTCAATAGCTATAATACATTTAATTTATAAAAATATAACCAGTTAATTCATTCTCACCCTAGCCTAGCCCAGAAAAATCCATTTTCTGTTGCTGTAAAGCACAGGAAAGCTGGAGAAAAAAGAATCATAATTTAAATTGGAGGAAAAGAAATTATGCAAGTTATGCATAAGTTATGCATAAAAGTTATGCAAGGTCCTTCTGATTTCTTTGTTTATTTGTTTGTATTCTCCAAGGACTGTTTAATTCTGTTTGGAGGTATCATAGAAATGACAAGAGAATTCAGGCTGGAGCAGACCTGGGGAGGCCATTACCCCATTTTTTAAATGAGCAGGCTCAGCCATGGGCTCAGACTAGGCTGCTCAGAGCATCACCCAGCAGGGGTGTGAAATTCCCAAGGCTGAGAACAGCCCAGCCTGGTTCCCAGACCCACTGGTGTGCTGTCCTCATGAGGACAAGCCTTCTCCTTAGTTCCAGTCTGAGTGTCCCACTCACCCTCTCACCAGACATCTCTGTGAAGAGCCTGGCTCTTCTCAGCCATCCCCAATCTTTCTCATCTGTTGGGTGATCCTGAAGGGGTCATATGAACTTCTCCCATATGAACTAGACCCAACCACATAGCTTCTCCTGAGAGGATAAGAGCTCCAGTTCCACCATTTACAATGTCTACCTTGAAACTCAGTCATGTTTTTCGATCTCCTTGTTTTATCACAGAGTGCAAAACAAGATATTGCTGGATTGGAATGGCTCAGGCAGTAGAAGCTGATAAGGAAACCTTTAGAATATTTAATCTGTAAATTATAAATGCCCTACAGTAATATAATTAAATCCAAGATTATTCTAGAATACTGCAACAGAGGCCTCTCTCAAACACACATGCACCTTGCATCATTGCATGCTAATGGTCTCCTTAATTCCACGAATACAATGTTATTGATTTGGGGGAAGTTTACTCAAAATTATGATTGGAAATCTGAAAAAAGAACTCACTCCACAGCCATCATTCTGTTAAGTCCATGCAACAGCAACAGGGGTTGCAGGTTTAGTAGCTCAAATTTGCTTAACTCAAGGAGAAGAACCTGAATTTGATTTGACAGGAAGATCTTGTACAGGTTAGTTTCCTTTTTTTGCCTTTTTTATAGCTTCTTCCCAGTTATACCAAAGCATAAAGGTATATACAGCATGCACTTTCAGAGAAAAAAAAAAAACTGTGTCTAGACATGCATGTTCTCATGCAAGAGAAAGTCAGAAGATGAGTTTTCTCGTTAAATGTAGAAATGGAAATACTATCACTATGTCTGAATACAATTTTTGTAAGAATCGCTGCCCTTAGAGCTTACCAGGCACAAGAAAATGACACCATGTTTTTTCTTCTGGTAATTAAAGTACACACAATCATCCCAAAAAGTAGATTCCCATGAACTTTCTGCTACTCAGTCCTTCAGGACACATCTCTCTGTTGTCCAGGCTCATTGCAGACACAGAAAGCCACAGAAAATTCTCTTCAGAACACATGAACTGAGATATAAATAAATTCATCAAAATTGTCACCTAAGTCTTTCTTATATTTTTGTTACTGTAGGATTACAGTAAGTACCTTCCTTTGTATAAGTTCCACAATGTCAGACTGGATGCTTATTGTTGACCCTGGAAGTAACATGTCTTGAATTGAGTATTTGACTTATACGGTGCACTATCTGACAGTTTTCATTCCCATAGCCAGTTAGCATGGACACTTGCTTCTCTGCTACCCAACTTCTTGAATAGGGCACAAGGTAGTACATCACTGAGCCCTCTGGATGACCAGAATAAGTAATAAACTACAATTAGTGGATGCCTTTCTAGCTTGGAGGGGCTCAAATTAGAGAGTAGATGAGAAGAATTATTAAACCTAAATATAGGGAGGGTAAAGAAGAATTTCATGAAGGCCCCATCCTAATCAGTAAGGGGCGAAGAGGCATAAGCCTAGTTAAGATGCCCTGAACACCAAAAATAGTTTACTCAAATAATGTTTCACTAGTACTTACTGATCTTGTTTATGTATAAACCTGTCTTGCTGATGGAAAAATCTTGTAAAGGAAAAAAATGTTGAAGGAAGAACTCGGGCAGCTAGGTCTCAGTGTCTTCAGATCTTCTACAAAAGCTAAAATTCTCAAGAAAATAAAATAAAAAAAAAACATTTACAAGCTCCCACTGAGAACAATTTGCACCTATGAATCTGAACATTTACTGAGGCTGCTGCATGCTGAACTCACTGGAAAATCCAGTTTAAGAAGAATCCATTTTTCTTTGAAAAACAAACCTCCAAAAGGTGGCTGTTCAAAGCAGTGTTAGTAAGAGAAACTGACATATCCTGTCTGCACCTCTTGCAGGTTTCATTTAGTGTGGCTTTCTCCAAGTATTTTGATTTTAATTAATAAAGCCAAGTTTAAAATTTCTTTTTGTGAATTTCTGGGTTGAGTTCCTTTTTTTTTTATTTAAGAAAATTATAAAAATTTAGTTCACCTATATTATGCATGTGTCATTAATATATTTGTAAGAAATAGTTTTAAATATGTTTATACTTTTATAAATAAGTGTTTCAAGGATGGGTAAGATTTAAGCATTTCTGCAACTCTTTCTAGTGCAAAAAAAACCTTACTAGTCAGTACATGAAAAGATCTTATTCTCATATTCCAGAAATGGAAAATCCATTTTCCAAAAGTAATTTGATTTTTACAGAATCACAGAGCTATTTTTTTTTTTTTTAGCCAATGGATATCTTCTAGTATGTACAAGATGGTAATATATAAACTGGCTTGTTTATGATCCAGAGTTATTTCATAGAATGATAGAATCATAGAATGTGGTTCTGTGATTCTGTATAATGTTAGGGGTTGGAAGGGACCTCTAGAGATCATCTAGTCCAACACCTAGAGCAGGCCACACAGGAACACATCCAGGAGGGTCTTGAAAGTACAATAGAGAAGTATACAGAGAAGGCAACTCCACAACGTCTCTACACAGCCTACTCCAGCACTCCATCACCCTCACAGTAGAGAAGTTTCTCCTCGTGTTGGGGTGGAACTTCCTATGTTCTGGCTTACATCCTTTATTCCTTGTCCTACTACTGTGCATCAATGAAAACAGACTGACCCCGTATCACAGTTAATGCTGGGCCAGCAATTAACTGAATGACAGATATTAATCTCCCTCCCCTCAGTGATAAGGAAAGGAGAGAGAATAAGGGAGAGAGATTTATGGGTTGGAAACTAAACTACACAGCTTTTTTTTTTTCCCCTTTTCCCCCCAGTAATGCTCACATCACAACTGAGGCTGCAGGGCAGCCCTGGGAAAGTCCAGGCTGGACTCCTGAAGTCAGCAGTAGTTGGGAGCTGGAGGCAGGAACACACAGATTCAGGCTGGCACGGGTTGGGACCACAGGGAGACAGACAGTCAGGACCCTCCTATGATGCCGAAGCAAACAGCAAGAGGTGAGGAAGGGCAGAAGGGAAGAGCAAAAGGGTGAAGGCAAAGGGGCTTGACCTCGTGACCCCTCAAACCTCTACTGAGTATGATGCATGGAGATGGAATATGCTGTTTGGTCAATTTGGGTGATTTGTCTTGTCTGCTCTTCCCTAAAGCAGGATTGCAGGTGTGATCCTTTATTCCCTTTCTCTTCCTGGAGTATAAGATGTTACTCAAAACTGAGTAACAGTTCTTGGTTCTGCATACCAGTCTCTAGCTGTAACTATAAACATTGAGCATTATCAGTCCTGGAAGAAGACACTGACTGAGAAAATTGCTGTTAATCTCAGCAAGTACAGCTACTTACAAGAGACTTATCTGGAATCAAAATTACAAGACAGAAAATCCACTCTATCCTGGACCAAACCAGGATATGCCTACCTCTTGACACTCACCCCTTAGATATTTAGAGACATTAATAAAATCCCCTCTCCGACTTCTTTTCTCAAGGTTAAACAACCCTAGTTCTCTGTCTTTCTTCATAGGAGAGATGCCTAAGTCCCTCAATCAGTAGATTGATCCAGTAGATCCCTATCTTCAACTGGGGATGCAAAACTGGATACAGGTATGGTACAGTATTCCAGGTGTGGTCTCACCAGGGCAGAGGAGAGCAGGAGGAGAATTTCCCTAGACTTGCTGAACACATTTTTCTTAATGAATCCCAGGATACCATCTCTTGGACAAAAGGGCACATTGCTGTCCCATGGAGAATTTTCTGTCCACTAGGATAGAATCAAGTATTTGAATGAGGTTATAGAATTTTAAATGTGGAGGTTTAAAACTTGGCCTAGAAAGCCACCTTGAGAAAACCTCCGCCTTCCAGAAAACTGTAGACTTTTGAATGTTTTAAACCATCTCTGACCCTGAGCACATTTTTAAGCATCATTGAGGGATGAAATTACATCTTATCTGCCCTATGGCAAGCTTCTTCCATTGACATGGGCACTGATCAGAAACTATTTGCTTATGGTTAAGCTGTTAATAAGTGTAATAATTGCATTTATAAAAATGCAACCATTAGCTGTCCATGTCTAAAAAAGGTCACAGCTCAGTTCCTACTGGAGCAAAACCCTTATTAAAAAACCTGTATCCAAAGTTCTGCATAACTGGCTAACATGTTTCCTGCTGCTGTTATTGCTAGCTCATAACTTTTCTATAGGACCCAGCTAAGTGTAATTTCGGCACTATGCTTAATTTATTATTTTGCCCATGTTTCATTTTGGGATGATTTTTAAAAATTAAATAATAACTGGAACCTGTTAATGAAATTTTTACAACTCACAGGTACAGATTTGAGGCTGTTTTATAACTAAGTGGACTTGCATATTCTTGCCCTTAATAGATTTTCTAGGTAAGAGCAGCTGCAAAAGATTAGGCATAGGAATATTTTTATATGTTTTAAAAAACAACATTTATTAAGACTACCCAGAATTGGTGTGGGTTGTTTGACACTTCAATAGCTTGAAATGACTGAACTCCTTAGAACTAGATATGTACATCAGTTATTCTACAGCACAATGAACACTATTTATAGGCAATTGTTCTGTAGGCGTGATTTTCTGAATAGTAAGCTTTCAATTGTTCACATAGAAATAAAGTATTTTCTTTCTTAATGTTTACAACTCTTGTTTCCATCATGTACAATTCTTCTTTCTCTGATCAGCCTAATCTGGTTAAAAAATACCCCTCTCTTTCACATGTAAATACTTCTCCCCTTTCTGTTCACAAGACTGCAGTTACATCTACCTTGGCACACTCCATTTCTCCCTGATTTGTGTTCACACTCATTATGATGTCTAGCCACTCTTCTGCCTTTCTGAAATTAATTCCTACTCTCAGATGTTTCTCCTAGACTTTGCAGAATATCTACTGTTTTCTCAGTCAACCATGACTGCATCTTTCCTTCCCTCCATCTACTGATATTTGGGGCTCCATCAACCCCTTCCTCTGACATAGAACATTTCACCACTGACTCTAACGAATAAAAAAGCTAGCTCATTTAGAATTTTCACTATGTCACTCTCCTGCATCCCAAAAAACGATTAAAAACTGTAATAATATGAAATAAGAAACACTGTACTGGAGAAACACTATATTGGTATATTGTGAGTATACTTTTCTTCTTTGATAATGTAAAAAATCTTTTTAACACTTCCCTCAGTAAACATGAGAAAATCCGATAGATCATTTTGGTGGATTTCTATTATATTGTAAGGAGATGCCAGTTCAGTTTCTTGTGCATTTACAAAATGAGGAATAAGCAAGCCAATTTTCATATTTCAAAACAAGCAATAGAATTGTTGATGCTTTTACAAGTACATTATACATAAGTATTCCAAATTGTACTAACAGAAATCTTAGCCACTACACATATCACACATCACTAAATAAATACATTGTCATAATACATCTGAACAGGTTCATTAAGTTTTCTTTCTTTTACTTTTCACTACAGATTTTGGGGAGCAAAGTTTAATCATGACTTTTTTCTTTACTTCATATTTTTATACGTATAATAAAACTATTTTGAATGACTAATTAACCTATAAAATCTATGCATGATGAAAAAAATACTACTTTTAATATAAATAAAATGTTAGCAGATAGATTTCCTTTAATAAAAAGCAGCTTTTAAATTACTGTGAAGTACAGACAAAATTAAACATTAGGAAAACAGGCTTTTCATACAAGAGTTAACTGAAATTTCAGCCCTTAAAAGTTACATTTACTAAGCTTTACCTAATAGCAAAGATATCTCAGTGTGATGCAGCATTGAATTTCCTGGTACTGTCATTATATTTCTAGGCAAGAATAAGCTCTACATAATATTGTAGACAAAATTCTTAACCTTTACATCTTTTTCTTTTAGTCAACACATCTACTGGGACATAGACATGCTGGAGCTTGTCCAGAGAAGGGCGACAAGAATGATCAGAGGTCTGGAGCACCTCTCCTATGAGGACAGACTGAGAGATTTGGGGTTATTCAGTCTGGAGAGGAAAAGGATCCGAGGAGACCTTATTGTAGACCTCCAATATCTGAAGGGGGCCCGCAAGAAAGCTGGTGAGGGAGTTTTGGGATGCCAGGTAGTGATAAAACTGGAGGGAATGGATTCAAACTAGAGGAGGATATATTTAGATTGGAAGCTAGGAAGAAGTTCTTCACCGTGAGGGTGTTGAGACACTGGAATAGGTTGCCCAGAGAAGTGGTAGAATCCCTGGAAGTTTTTACAGCCCTGGCCAGGCTGTACAGGGCTCTGAGCAACCTGATATGGCCGGAGCTGTCCCTGCCCATTTCAGGGGGGTTGGAACTAGATGATCTTAAAGGTCCCTTACAGCCCTGAAAATTCTATGATTCTATTTATCTGAATTTATTGTATAATTTTGGTAAAGTTATTGGGTGTGTTAAAAGACAATAGTGTTTAAAAAAATACTTGAATAACGAAAGTTGGAAATAATAAGTGCTATGATAACAGCAATGCAAACACAACATAAAATTTGATAAACAAATATTGCAAGGAAGGTAGGTTAGGAAGAGGAGTGTTTCAATGCATATTAACTAAGAGGCCATCTTTCCAATGTTTAGGTAGGTGTCAGGAAAAGAAGTTTCCCTCTTTCTAGTGGTGATAGGACAATGGGCAATGGACAGAAACTTGGAACGCAGGAAGTTCCGGCTAAATATGTGGAACAACTTTTTTAAGTCTGATGGAGCACTGGAACACCTAGAGAGGTTATGGAGTCTCTTCTGTAGTGACTTCCAAGATCTGTCCAGGGGAATTTCTGTGTGACCTGCCTTAGGTGCTCCTGCTTTGGCACTGGGGTTGGACTTGATGATCTCTAGAGGCCCCTTCCAAGCCCCATCATTCTATGATGATTCTATTAATTTGAAAGAGACTTTAGACAAGATATTGCACAAATGTGAAGAGCAAAGAAAATACATATTTCTACCATGCTGAGAGAGATAATTTTTTTAAAATGAGGAAGGATATGAACATTATGTATATTGTTTCAAAACATGAAAGAGAAAATGAAGGAGTGTTAAAACCAAAAAAATATCAAGGAAGAAACCATAAATTTGTCAGGAAAGGAACTCTTTTTTCATTTCTCAAAACATATAGAAAATATTATGTAGACATAGAAACAAAGATCACAAAATAATTTATTTACCTAGGTCTCCTTTAAAAAACACAGAAGTTACTACCAAAAATCCCCAAATGTTGGTAAACTTTCTAACTTCCCTTTTTTTTTTTACAATATTCCAAAGAGAAAAATTTTAATGCAGTGCAATGAAGAACAAATAACAGCATCTGACTGAAACTTCTCAGAGCTATATTGCCCAGAAAAGTTGTGGATAGTCCCTCTGTGGAAGAGTTCAGGGCCAGGCTGGATGGGGCTTGGTCAAGTGGGAGGTGCTCCTGTCTATGCAGGTGAGATAGAACTAGATGATTTTTAAGGTCCCTTCCAAACCATTCTATGTTTCTATAATTCTGCCAAGACTAAGAGAGTTGAGACAAATAAAGCTCTAAATAACCTGAAGTTTGTGTACTTGTTGCTTCAAAAGACTTTTAATACAACATTAATATATATTGACTGCAATTGTAATTAAGCATAACAATTTTTTTTAGATAATCTACAACACTTGGCTAATTCATTTGAAGAAATGGACAAAAAAACCCCCAAACATATAAATCTGGAATTGTTTTCCCCTTTTTCTCCCATTGTTTAACAGTTAGTTTTAACTGTGATAAATTAATATATTTTAAAGGAAATAGACTTCCAGTTACTCCTAGCTTCTGTGTGAAAAAATATTATTTATACATAGGAAATATTGTATTAGGAAAAAAATATTCCAAAAGGATGTATTTGAACACACAATGATTTGTGCAGGGTGTCCACACAATGTAGTTCAAACCACTTCAGTTCAAAAAAAGAAAGTGGACTCCTGATAACATGATATTTAAGATAAGAATGTATTTAAAAATATTGGCATTTATCCACTTTTGTCTTGGTAGACAAAAAACTTAACTTTTATTAAGGTTCATTGTAAGAAGACATGATAAAGGTAAGATTGGAGTATGGCCAATAGATTTTAAGTTTAATACCTGGACACAAAAAATTAATATCAAAGAAAAACTGTTCAGCTCTGCAATTTAAATGTTCAGAAATTAATGTTAAATGTGAGTGCTCCCAACAACAGTCAGCTTTCTAAAAAAATATGTTATTTTTTTATTACACTGATAAGTCACTATTTGTTCTAAATATGAACTGTGGAAAGCAGCATGGAAATTCACAATTTCTCAGATCTTCTCTTTGATCCTCAGATTGATCTCAGCAAATAGGTTCCACTATATCCTTTGCAAAACTCTCAGAACACAATGATGTTCTACAACGCAATCAAATGGAAATACATTACTAAACTGTAGACCATCAGAGATGCACTGTGAACCATTATCATGAACATGTCAATAAGGATAATGCTCAATGACTTCTTCAAAGATAACTGATCTATCGTTGATTTAAAGCGACACAGATAGAATATCATTGATGAGATTTTATCTTTAAGAACACTTTTCTGATTTTCAGAGGGTGTTCATTAATTCCATGTGGAAAATCATCCCCTTTCAACACTCCCTATTTGATGATCAAAAAGTTAAGACACCAAAATCATTTGTCAGTTGGTTGCTACTGACTAGGAGATTAATAGCTGCAATAACTAGTGATCACAATTCACTAACTTATGAGTTCATTATTACTGAATAGTAATCTTTAACCACAGATTTGTTATGTTCTGAAAATTTGTTTTTAAGAATTCTTGTTGACTGTCCAAAAATGACAGGAGTGTTTTTGTGCATGGGCCAATGCAGTTTACTTTACACTTAATGGTTTTCATGAAGAATATGTGACTGTCAAAAGTACAAAAAAGGTTAATATTCTGCAATGATTAAGTCTCCAGGTTTTCTAAGGTGTGGATACTGGACACTGAGGTGACAGTTTTCAGAGAAGATAAAATAGCAGAGGGAGATTGAAATAGATTTTCAGCATGAGGTAGATGTTGCCATGGCTTCAGGCACACAGCATGCAAAATGTACAAAGTGACCATCTGTTCTATTGATCTATTGAGGAATAGGATATGATTATCTTTAATATCTCTTCAACTACCACCTTGCTCACATTTCCAGACTACAACTTCCAATTAAAAATTGAAATAATTTTACTGTGGAAGATAATCCATCACATTCAGCAATGCAATGTATGCACAGTCCAGTGGAAGTGTACTTCTAGTTCATCAAAGACTGAGAGCTAAGGAATACTTAGGCTTTATATTTTCCTTTTTCAGTTTTACTTCAGGTGATTGATTTACTGGGAGCTGAGTAAGTCACACTGTTGCAAACAGGCTTATGAAATACTGATTTTTTAAAACACTCAAAAAAAGTTAAAAATCATTATTTCACTGTGGAAGCTCAGGAGGACCTGAATTTTTCTCTGCAATAGAACCAGAGAAAGAGTTTATGAAGGAGTGCAAGTGTAATACAAAGCCCTTTTGTTTGTGATTACCAGTTACAGCTCTAGGACAAATTATTTTTAATATTTCTGAGGACTGGATCAAATAGAAAACCATATTCCAGCACTCTAGATAAGCATCAGGTTCTGAAAAGCAAATCAGCTAAAGAGCAATTCAGCTTGATAGGGTTATAAGTTGATCACAGCATGCTGCACTGTAACCTTATGAATTAAGAAGTAACATTATATAATATTGCCACCTGTCATTTGGATGAATATTTTTCCTCAGTTCCTACAGAAGGATGAGTCTGGAAAATTTCATTACAGCCCTTTAAACTCTAACAAAATTCACTGACTTTGCAAGCAGGCTTCATCACAAAACAACCTGGGACTGCAATGCTTATGGCAAGGGATACTACTGAATTTCACAAAGGATGCCAGTCACAGATTTTAGCTGAGAAATAATTACAAGGACTAGGCAGCCTGACAGAGACAAAAAGCAACAGGAGATGTTAGAGAAGAGCTCTTTCTACTCTTCAAAAAATTTCTTCATCAGACATCCCAGTAAAGAAGCAGCAGTTCTTGTGCCAAGCTCATGAGCCTCACTGGCAGCCTACATGTGGGCAGAGTATATGTGATAAGCTGAAAACAGGCAGACACATGCAGAGTAGCTAGCTGCATGGAGCAGATAACAAAAAATGATGCCACTGTGTATTAAGAAATGGGCTTTAGGAGACAAGTCCCACATGCATGAGCTGAATGCTGGTGAAAAGAATGCATTCTACATCTCCCTGCCACTGTGTAAAACTGATGGCATTATCACAGAATCACAGAATGACTGGGACTGGAAGGAACCTCTGGAGGTTATCTGGTCCAATCCCTCTGCTCAAGCAGGCCATCTAAAGCCAGTATCCCAGGACTGTGTCCATAGAGGTTTTGATTATTTCCAAGGTGGGAGACTTCACTCTGGGCAATCTGTGACAGTGCTTATGCTTCCTGATACTCAGAGAGAACCTTTTGCATTTCAGTTTTTTCCCACTGATAATTTTGAAAAATATTAGACCTAGTATTGACCTTTTTGATATGCCATTAGTTACAGACCTCCAATTAGACGTTGTTCCACTGAACACAACACTCTGCCCCTGAACATTCAGTGTGTTTTCAACCCACCTCATTGTCTGTTTACCCAACATATACATCAACAGCTGGTCTATGCAGATATTTTTCTGGGCGCCCCATCCCTCCCCTTATCCCATGGGACTCTTCTAAGCAGACATGGCCTCCTGAAGTTCAGGGTTGTGATACTGTTTTTGAGCCTTCTCCCTGCCCTAAGGGTCCTGAATTTCAACATCTCACAGTCACTGAAGCCAAGGCTGCCTTTGAACTTCACACCCCGGCAACTCCTTCCTTATTGATGAGTATGAAGTCCATCAGACCTCCTCCCCTCATGGCTTCTCTGTCACTTGGATGAGGTCATCCCCAGTGTACTCCAGGAATTTCACGGATTGCTTATGTCCTTCTGTGTTTTCCCCCAAGAAGATGTTGGGGTAGTTTAAGTCCCCTATGAGGACCAGAGCCTGCAAACGTGAAGTTGTTATCTGTCTGTGGAGGTTCTCATGAACTTGTTCTTCCTGACAAGGTGCCTATAGCAGGCACATAATATACCTTTACCAGCCATGCCTTAATCCTAACTCATGAACTCTCATTTGGCTCCTCATCATACCACAAGTAGGGTCCTATGCACCTCAGCTGTTCTGTCACATGAAGTGCAATTCCTTCTTCCCTGTCTTCCCATCCTGTTTCCCTCCTTTGCAGCAATCCAGCCACAATACTCTATCCTTTTCAAGACTGAAACAGAAACAAATGTCACAGAGAGCACAGAGCAGTCTACAGGCAAGACTGTTTTCTCTTGAATGCCAGGAACCAATAAAACACCACTCAGACAAGAGCAGTTTTATGCATATTACTGGAATGATGCATAAGAAGCTGACGTATAGGAAGATATCTATACAGGAAAATTTGATAATATCAACAGTCTTCACTTGTCTGTGCTGAGCCAAAACCAAAGAAAAGTGTTAGAAATTCAATATGGTCCAATCTGAAAAAGCCTTCATTCAGACTAAGCATAAGCCTAATTCAAAATCCTAGAAATACCCCTTTGTCCCTCTGCTCATCAATGAGTTCCACTGTGATTATTTACACAGAGAAGAGTGAGTACTTAAGAAACCAATTTACCTAGAACATGGGAAAATGTGGGCCCATGAAAGAAACTATTGACTTCTGTGCTGTTTCACTTATTCAAACAGGCAAAATCACAGGTGGGGTTATGTGGAGAAAGGCCAGACACACCAAGATCCTAAAGCTGAACTGTCATCTAGGTGTGATAACTGTTTTAGGCCTGTTAGTACCCAGTATGTCTGACAACTCAGTACTTTAGTGCAGGTGTTTACACATGAACACAGTGTGCAGTGGGCACTAGTGATATTGTTTCCTTCACTTCCAGTTTAGATACTTTCATTTTAGCGAAACGAAAAAATGTCTTGGGCAATATATCATGACATAGTCTGGAAACTGTCCTGATCAAATAGAGTAACAAGGTGAAATTGACTGTGTAAGTAGAAGAGATGAAAATGTATACTCATGTAGAAAAAGGATACAAGAGATCACTCGTGTACATCAACATTTTCAAGACTCCATCAGGAACTAGATACTGGTTGACATTTTTTGTAAAAAAATATATCTCCTCCCTCATTGTATTTATTTCATACTATGAAATAAAAAGATGGGATACTCTGAAAATTTACCATGTACCTAGATAGCACATCAAAATACCTATTACTCAGGAGAAGTGACCAATGGCTGAGGAGATGGTTCTGCATGCAGGACGGGTCATCACTTCACTAGCTGTAATGGGTAAAAATTCAATTAAAATTTCTTCAGTTGAGCAGAATTCCTAAATACAGCTGCATCTTGCCAGGTTCTGCCAGAAGAGACAGCCTTTCAGAAGCACCTAAATACAGGTGTAAATGAGAACACAGAGAAGACACTAGACTTCTGATTAAGGGTTGGGTCTTGGTAAACCTTATGATCATACAGATGGCCAAAGCCTGTAGTATGGTTATCAGCACATTACTACAAACACTTGTGTTAGCTATGTTGTCTGGTATTCATATTCTCATGAGACTTCAAGAGTATGACACACTGATTATTTTTCCTGACATCTGGCCATGATGATCCTAAAACATTAGACATGAAATTAGAAACCAAAAATGGATATCTGGTGAAATCTTACCAGGGACCAGATCTCTAAGTTTTTCCATTATCTTAAAGTTGGAAGCTAGCAGCTTAATAAAAGAATACAGATAATATAAATGTATGTGGAAAGAGAGTGTCAGCTCCTTGACAGGTATCTGGTCAAAGGATTTTTCAGTACAAAGAAGGATAATGAGAAAAGGATGGGGCCATAAACAACATAGAGACATAAACCCGTGAACAAATGATAAGTGTGGCAGAGCTGAGAACAAGCCCAGTCAGCTATGCTAATTGGTAAGGATATGTGAAGTGTGAGAATTTTAATTTTTCAGCATGATTATCTGACTGGGCACCTTGTCAAGCTGGTATCATAAGACTAGGGAGGGAGACAACATAAAGAGACATAAAATCCGACTAATTAGTATTAACAAAGACAATAACCAGAAATAGACCTGGTCAGTCACACTAATTGACGGGCTATCAAAAAGCTGCAGGCAAACCAGGACTTGGCTACAAAGAAAGCTGCAGCCCTGAGGTCCAGGATGTTTGGAGGGGAGTCAGTGGGACTAAGCAAATGGATGAGGGGAAAAGAAGCAGGTAGGAACAAAGAAGAGGGTAGACAGAAAGGGATTCAAAAGAGCTGTGTGTAAAACAAGGGACAAACTGGACAAAATACAGAAATAAAAAGAAAGAAAAAAATAACTATATGCTGACAAAACCAAATGAAAAAAAAAAACCCCAAAAAACCAAACAACCCCCAGTTTCATGTACTTTAGCAGTGCCTGAATAGTCAGTAACAGGAAGAATACTAAAAAAGCTTAGTACAGAATAGTGTTTCCTTTGGTTTACTGTTTATTTCAAGATATTCTAAACCAGAGATTATAATGATACATTTGTGTTTAATAAAACTTAATAGAATATGTTAAATAAATCTCTATAAATCACTCCTTTAACATACTTATTCTTTTGCCAAATACAAGATATTGAAGCACTTTTATGAAAAAAATACTTCCTTCTCCTTGATAATCCTGCTGTTTAGAAGGTTTAGTTACTATAATTATTATTCTTTATATATCTTCTTCATGTCATTCATTAATTTATGTATTTCACAATATTTATCACCCAGACTTTAAAATTCTATCCAACACTGGATTCCCTCAGCCATTTTTGTTACCCTTTTCCTCTCTTATTCTTGTTACTGCACTATCTGTGAGAAGAGGTAGACCAGAAATGTCTGTACTTCTGAAGATGCAGTGACACAATGGCTTTATACAATGGCAAGGTTTTGTCCTCTAATCTTATCCTACATCATTTTAGCCTTTCTGACTGTATTTGAAACAGGGGGGTGAACATATTTACAGAATGTGTTATTCTCAAATCTCTTTCTAAAATAGTACTACCTATCTTAGATTCTTCCCTCTTTCTTTCCCTTTTTTTTCCTTTTCTTCCTTTTTTTTCTTTTTGTTTCCATATATATATAATTTTCCATATATATATATAAGTTGCTACAGAGGTTGATTCAAATGTAGATGTAGATTAGGTGTCTAAAACTAGCTTTTGAAGTTAGTTTACCATTACATTTTAACGTAGTCCAAATTCTGTTCCCTGCTGCTAGGGATATCTATAAAACACTTTTAAAGCATATAATAATAGCTTTTAATTTAAAGAACTCCACAAGTAGTTGTTTTATGTTTAAAAAAATGCATAATATGTGCATCTTATTGAGATTTTGGTTTGGGGTTTGTTGGTTTTTATTTGTTTTTTTCTTTGAAAATTAGATGAGGATGTGAACGTGTTCTGAACCTTGATATTTTTTAATATATTTTCAGAATCTTAGAATTAAACTACACTGGGTTTATGTGGCAAAGGCAAAAAAAATTATTTTTAGATTTTCTTCTTATTTCAAGTTATCCTACTGTTTAATTGGCAATCAGTGAATATTTTCATTGTGTTGCAACTTAAGATTTTCATGCTCTGTGATATGTGCCTTTATTTCTTGAATACAAGTTTCTCACTTAAACTATCATTGCCAAGTAGTCAAAAATATCTCAGAGCAGTCTCTCTTAGGTCAGAAATATGGGAAAACCCGTTATAATATAATTTATTTTCATGACAGTAGGTAGATTAATCATTGCAGACAAAATTTCTAAAATTGAATATAACTATGTCCATGAGCTGTACTCTCTTTCCCCTGAAGAAAAGAAAAAGTCACTGACAGTTACGGTATACAAGGTACACAAATTTTTTATGCAATTAGAAGAAGAGAGAAAAAAAATATAGTATAACTTTTTTGATTAATAAATTATCTAAGTAGGACAAATGTCAAACTGTAAACTCCCTGAAGAAATCTAACAGCCACTCTCTCCTTTGTGGCTCTACTGGAAATCCATGGATACCTATGTGTCTGGGGTTTTATTTTCATATAGTTTACAGTGGGACATTTAGTAACAGCCTTAGCAAAAGATTATACAGTGTGACAATTGACAAAGACTTGATATGTGGCAGAACTGACTAGGTCAGGCTACAGTGCATATAATGTTCTGTAATATTCACTTCATCCATCTAGAAACCTGAAGAAATGAAATGTCCAAGATATTTCACATCCCCTCTTGGGAACGTCATGTAAAGGATCACAGTAGTGAAATAGGAGCAGAGACTGGATTTAAGAGCATAGATATTCCTTCTGTATGCTTTGCATTGGTTGAAAATACATGAAAGACATGCAAGTACTCTGTCATAATCATTTGAATTACTTCTGTCTTACAAACCCCATCCCACAGGATTTGCCTTTCAGGATATTAATATAAGAAGATATAAGTTGGTGTCTTCCACTTCTGGTCTAAATATTTTAAGAACAAGCTACCAGATTCAGAAATGGAATTTCTGTCCCTCTAGGTGCATCTGAAATGTTTCAGCTGCTTCTTTGCCCATGCTCAAAACCTGAACTTCAATGTTTGTTGCTGGCAATGTCAGACACTTTGGACTGCACAGTAAATACAACACTTCAGCTGTTCAGTTGTTTCCCACTGTTTTTAGTCATCATTTAACAGCCTTGAGTCAAATCTTCAGCTCCCAGCACAATACTTAGTAATAGCTATTGATCACTGCCCTGCTCAAGGTGTATATGGTTGCTTAAGGATGATACTTCTACATACTGCTGCTGTTGCAGCACTGTCCTGTGAATGTTAATTTTCTCTTTCATTTTTATGCATATGAGAAGAGACACAGCAGTATGAAAAATATTTTAATGAGATAGTTTTTCTGTCTCTCATTGCAATATAAAATGTGCAATCTTTATTACATACTGTTTGAAATCCTTATTTTATTGATAAGCATCATGTAAAAGATGTACTAAATTATAGACTAGAAGCTGCAAGTTGCCCATGAAATCTTTAAATCCAATGTTATAAAATGAAGAGGGAAGCTAGACAAAGATTTTGAAGGTCTGTATGTAGTGTCCCCATTATTTCATCTCCATGACCAAATGGTTCAGGCAGAGAGAGAAAATGTTCAAAGAATACTACAGGTGCTGAATCCTGACCCTCATGACTACCTGTTGCATAATGGTGTTGCATGAAAGGAGGACCAATACTGAAAGAGAAAAATATTAGTGAATTGAAGGAAAAAAAATAAAAAAATAAAAAAAAATTCTAGTGAGAGGCGCTAAACTTTTTTTTTTTTTAAGGAAGTGTCATTAATACATTGACAGCTTTCAGATCTCTCACTCCCTTTCTGATAAAACTCTTTCAGTTCTTCAACTTGCCTTTTGATTTTCTGACATGCAACTGTAAATGGACAGATACTTGCATCAGAGCTTCTCTCAAAATCTTATTCATCCTATACACTTCTGCTTAACAGCAGAAAATTAGGCCAAATTAATGACAGATGAACCATGCACAACTTTCTCTGATCTCTCTTTATGACACTGTGTCAAGGCTGCCAATAAATACAGTTTTCTTTACATTGCATATTTGAAAGCTTATTTTGCATTTTGATATCTTACACAAATTTCAGCACTCAAAGTGGAATATTTAGGTTTTGTCCTGTCTCTGAAGTTCTCCTAAAAAATTTTTAACTGAAGGCTCTATATGACCAATTACTTCACCCACCTTATCTAGTTTCGTTTCTTTTGTTGCCGCTTGTTCTACACATGAGAATGAACTTTAAATCTTGAGGTGAAGAGACTATAATTTATATTTCATTTTACATTTTCATTTGACCTTACTTGAAGTTACTTTACAAGAGCCTTCAAATCTTTCTGCTGCTCACATCTTAATACCTCTGTTCAAATGGCTCCCTCACAGAGGGAAAGTCCTCCTCAGACCTGTAAGGCAGTTCACTAGCTCTTTCTAATTATTTTCTTTGTACATTCTTCCATTCTTCTTTTTAAATCTTTTTAAACTAAATGCCTAAAGAAAAAAAACCTAAGCTATCCACTTTACTTATACAGTTGTGGCACTTTTACTACCACATTATCTTAGCAACTTTCTAGCAACTACGGCTCATTAAACAGAAGATTAAAAGACAGGATGCTGATGAAAAAATTAAAGAATAATCTAAGGGTTCACCTTTTTGCCATGTCCCAGATCTTTGGTCTTCAACATTTGGGCATGACACAGTCCTACACTATTGTTCTTTTTGCAATTTACCAGCACTAGAATAAATTAATTTTAGTTTTAAATCTTTAACTTAGAAGTCTCAATATTTTTCTTTTAAGAATATTTAAGAGAAGAGTTGGATATCAGGTTGCAAAAATCTCAGTTAAAACCTGTATACAGAAAGCACAACTGAGGTAAAGAAAGTTTTAAGCTGTGTCTCAATGTGGCCCAGGTTGTACTGTACAGTGTTTACTGTACAGTTTTACAGTGCATTTGACTCAGATGGAACATCCTTTGTTTTCTGTCATAGATAGGAAAATACCTCAATAGCCTGTAACTTATGCTTTGGGATGTTTTATTATGATGCCAAACTCCTAAAGCTATTGCCAATCTTTTTCTTCTAAGGAAGTGCTTTACAAACCTCTCCTTCAAGTCTCTTACATCTCTTAGATTTTGGATATTGCTATCTGAAATGCAATTCTACATATAACTTTATAATTTAGGGTGCTTTTTTTGAGATTTTTCAGTAATATGATGAATAAATAATAATATTCTTGAAGAATAATTTGTTTTGCATTTTTTTCTTTCTTTGACTTGGTTTATACTGCATATGGCAACTTCAGTTGTTTCAGCTTTAGAATGCTTTTTGGTGTTGGGGTTTTTTTTGATGGGCATACTTCCACAGAAGAACCATTGTGCTTTCAAAATTATAAAGTTTGGCATGGAGAGTGAGTGGCTGGTAGAAAGAAAGAGGCAAATACAGAACTTAATGATAAAAATTTAAAGATACTATGGCAACTGACTGCTATTCTACTGATTAACTTTAATGGCCTTGAGGGAGATACTGATTTTCATGCTTTTCTTTCTACTGCAAAGTGTCACAGAGAGAAAGCTGAAAATACAAGATGGAAAGAAAGTATAAGGAGACAGATAATATGGTAACTGCGCAGCAAGTATATATAAAAAAATAATTAAAAGGCCACAGTAAATGAGGCATGGAAACGTTGATTCCAAACACACTGCTAGAAAATGTGTCACTGCTTTCTAACTGACAGATTTCTGCTTTGCAAGTGCTCCGTTATTCTGCAAGCATAAGAGAGAACCAAGAAAGGCACAGCAGTGCTTCCTACTCTATTAAACTTGGGGCAGTTTCCCCAGAAGAGGTAGTTGACAAACTAGCTTCACAGACAAGATACAGAGCTATCATATCTACAAATCTTATGGATCCAGGCAACTTAAATATATCATCTGCATGAATATCAGAGATACATTCAGTACCTACTCTTTTTTTTTTTTTCATGCAGATCATAGGATAACATAATGGTTTCTGTTGGAAAGGACCTTAAAGATCACCTAGTCCAACCACTCTACAGTGAGCAGGGACATGTTCAGCTAGATCAAGTTGCTCAAAGAGCCACACATCCTTACCTTGGATGTTTCTGGTGATGGGACATCAACAGCCTCTCTGGCAACCTTTTCTAGTGTTTCACCACCTTCATTATAAAAACATGTCTTCCTTGTATCTAGCCTAAATCTACTCTCCTTATTACCCATTGTCCTATAATTACACACCTTGTAACAGTCTTTCACCACCTTCCTAGTAAGTCCCCTTTGAGTATTGAAATGTCACAATATCTCTTCAGAGCCTTCTCTCCTCCAGACTGCACATACCAGTTCTGTTGACCTTTTACCAAAGGAAAGGTGCTGCAGTCCTCTCATCATCTTCAGTCGCAATATTAGAGAGCAGAGGAGCAGAATCACCTCCCTCAACCTGTTGCCCACACTTCTTTTAATGCAGCCCAGGACAGTGTTGGCCTTCTGGACTGCAAATGCATTTCACCAGCTAATGTCCATCTTTCCACCTTTAAGTACCTTTAAGTCCTTCTTGCAAAGCTTCTCTAAATTCCTTCATCCCCCAGCCTATCTAGATCCAAGACGTTGACTCAACCCAGGTGCAGGACCTTGCACTTGGCCTTATTGAACGATATGACGTTCATAGAACGGGCCCATTTCTCATACCTGTCCTGGTCTTTCTAAATGGCATCCCACATCTCAGGTTCATCCACTGCACCACTTAGCTTGGTGTCATCTGCAAATTTGCTAATGGTACACTCAATCCTGCTGCCTATGAAGATTTTAAACAGTCCTGGTCACAATACAGACTCCTGAGAGTCACCACTTGTCACCAGTATCCATCTGGACATTAAACCATTGATCACTACTGCAGATACAACCATCTAACCAATTCCTTATCCACTGAGCAGTCCACTTATCAAATCCTTATCTCTCCAATTCAGAGAGAAGGATGTGAAGGACTGCGTCAAAGACTTTACAGAGGTCCACATACGTGATATCCATAGATTTTTCCTTGTCCACTAATGAAGTCACTCCATCATAGAAGGCTACAAGGTTGGTCAGGAAAGATTTGCCCTTGTTGAGGCCAATCTGGATGTCACAAACCACTTCCCTGTCCTCTTTATGTCCCCATGCACAGAGGTGAGGATGACAACTCAATAGTTCCCAGGGTCTTCTTTTCCACCTTTTTTAAAAATGCATACAATATTTCCCTTTCTCTCATCACAGAATGACTTCACCTGACTGCCACGACTTTTCAAATATCATGGAAAGGGGCTTGGCAGCTACATCAGCCAACTATTTCAGAACTCTGGGTGCACATCATCAGCTCCTTTTGACATATATATATTCACATTCTTCAGGTACTCAGGAACAAGATTTTATTTTACACTGGGAGGAACTTTCCTCCCACAGTACCTGCATTGTGCTTCATCATCTTGAGAGATTTAGGAAGTAACATTGCAAGCTGTTGATGTTGAGTACCTCAGCCTTCTCCTTGTTCATTTTTACCAGTTTTCCAGTCCAGTGAGCATCACTGTTGCATCATTGCAGCCCAGGTTGCCCCAAATCTTGACATCCCCAATTAGTTCACTTGTGCTAGTGAACATCAGGTCAAGCACTACACTCCCTATGGTAGGGTTCTCTATTATGCAGCTTGACAATTTATCCTCCACACACTCCAGGAGTCTTGTGGTTTGCCTATGACAGTTTTCCAGAAGATGTTGGAGTAGTTGCAAGTCCCCCAGCAGGTCGAGAGCCCATGAGCATAATGCCCCCTGCAGCTGCAGTAAGAAGGCTTCTTCAAGAAGCTCTCTTTCATTGGACAGCTGCAGTAGACAACGACCACAAGGTTCTCTTTGTCGTCTCAACCTCTGAATCTTAACCATAAGTTTTCAGCCTGCTTGTGGCTATACTTCAGAGATATCTCCTCACATTCTATCAATTCCTTGATGTAGAAAGCAACCCTTTCACCCTTTCTTCCTCCTGTACCCCTTCTGAACAGCCTGTAGCAATCGATAGCTGCACCCCAGTCAGGCAATTTGTCCCAACAAATTTCAGCAACAGCAACTAAGTCACAGATTTCTATCAGGATGGTGGCTTTCAACTGCTCCTCTTTGTTGCCCATGCTGTGTTCAGGGCTCTTGAAAGTGTCACTGTCTTAGATGAACAGATGAACACTCCTTAATTCTTTTTAAGTATTTCACTGGTGTATTCTTGTTGGTTCCTATTACCTCAGGAGCCCCTGGTTCATCTCCATAAGACTCCAAGTGTGTTGTCGCATACCCAACACATCTCAGAGCAACCAGCTGAGGGACCTCACTAGCACCCCATAACTCTAACTTTGATGTCATCCCATGGCTTGTCACAGAGAAGTCTGATATTATGCCCCTACATCTTTAACTCTAGCTTAACGCTCTCATTGAGCCCCGCAAGGTCTAGAGAAAAGACCTCCTTCTCCCTTGAAAAATGGTGATCCCACCAGACAACAGCAAGTAAAAAGTTGAGTTTCAGTAAATAAAGCTGTATGGGCCATAAGATGTCACTATCTGGACTGTATGAACTAAGGAATTTCCATAACAACCACATAAAATATACCTAGCATTATAGTAGGTCATCATCAAAGTTCATTAGAAAACAAGACTGATGCCACAGAGACAGTACCATAAAATATGATTGTACAGTAAGATAGTAATCTCTTCATGTCTCATCTTCATATACTGCAGAAATTTTATTTATTTATTTTTCAAAATTTAATTAACATGCATTCCGTTTGTGGCTTTTCTTTTTCCCAAGAATAAATACATTTGCAAAAATAGTCATCTTTTGCAATCTTGTTTAATGTTTGCCTTAAAAATAATTTTCTATTTTTACAGTCTTGGCTTACAGCTAAATTTCAATTTTGTTCACTTAAAAGACAAGAAAGTTTCAATAGATCTCTTGTCTTAGATCATCATAAACAAAATGTTTATAATAAAAGGAATAATAATGCATAAGTTCTTTAATAAGTGTGATGTATTCCAAATCTTTCGATCAAAGTATTTATATCCTGTCAATAACAATGGTGTTTTATTGGCCACTATAATAGCTGATTTCTTTACTGACACACACAGTAGACAGAAAATTATGAACATGGCACAGGCTCTCTACTTCCTAATTAAAACCCCTAGTAATTTGTTTAAATTATTCCAAAAATAACTCAAGGTTAATAATAGGGTGAATTCTTAATTGCAATTCCTTCTTGCCTCTTGGCACAGACAACATTCATTGTTACACTTTAACTTGATACATCAAATTAAATTCTTTGTCTTCAGTCCAGAACAGTCTTTACATTTGCTTAATGACACTTGTTCCCCAGTCCATGGATATTTGCCTCACTTAAAGACAAGCTATTATATAAGAGACCCTGTGCTCCCTTTGTAACTATTTAGGTGCCTGTCAACACGAACACCCTGTTCTCAACTAGCAAGTTGAGAACGCTTGACTCATGAAAATAAATCATGAGTCATATTGCCTTCTTGCTTACCACAATGTAAATAAGGCATATATCTGTCTAAATCAGGGAAATTATATTTCTGTAAAAAAAAACACATCTAAAAGAGGAGAATTATTCTGACATTTATTTAGTGGTATCGATGTAATTTTTACACATAGGACTAATTCTGTTTTAGAAGTAGAGCTCTTCCATGGTTTCAATGGGATGACTTTTTTTATCAAAGGAATGTCTTAAATACATTTTTTAATGGCAAAAACTATGTCTTGGTCATTATTTGTGTGTGCACAGTGAGTGGTATTACAGTACGATTTTCTCACACGTAACATACAATAGTACAGTAGTAGGACTGGCAACAATAAGCTCAATCTAATCTATAAAGAATAGAGGAAAAAATACTTCTGAGTCTCTTAGGAGAGCTTTGTTATAACAGAAATCTCAAAACAACCTGTCAGTAAGCACCTGGAAAAGTTTTGAAATAGTCAAAAAAGCCTCAAAATTTTTGCAATGAATCAAAACAGTGTCTTTTGGACCTAATTTCAGGGAACAATAGTAATTGCATCTAATTTTATATATGCTTTCACACTTCCATTAGAGGATATTAAGCAATTGAAACATTTCCATGTTTTAACTAAGAAACTCGTCATGCTGATGTTATTTTACAGGTTGGATCAAGAAAGAAAAGGATTTAGAAAACAGTGCATTAGGCTGCCTTGCTTTGTAGCAATTGGATTAGATTAATTATCTCAGCATCACTGATGAAAATAAATGCCTATTAGGAGCCCAGTAATCTAAACAAGACTGGCATATGAAGGATTTTGTCAACCTATAGACAGGTGCCAGACCTAATGCTATTAGAGAAGAAGAGTTCGATTCAATTTTTATGCTTTACCCAGATTTGATGGCAAATCATTAGCATTCAGAACTACTTACCTCTTGGTGTGTAAGACAAATTGTGGAGATATTTGATTTGTTTCCTCAACATTTACTGTGTGGTTACTGTGATGCATTTATTCTATTAAGAAGAGGATGACCATGAAGGAGCAATACCTGTTTGCTTCTTTCTGGCTGTGCAAAAAGAAATATATGGTATTGTAGGATGGAGAGAAATCCTTTCCCTCTCACCAGCTGAACATAAACAGAAAGCTCTGGAGAAAGACAGCACTTAGATATCTCACAGAAGTGTATGACATTCTTGCAGCAAGAATCTGAGATACTTGTCAAGACTAAAATATGAGAGAAAAAAAAGAAAATTCCCTAAGGACGCAGAGGGGTTTGAGTAGGTGTCTACCAGGAAACAATAAGACTCCAAACTGCATAGCAGAACCAGAGGGAAGGACAAAGAGACAGGAAACATGGGACTTCTTTCCAAGCCTCCTGTTCAGGTTGTTTCAAGGTGGCACAAGAGCTTGTTCTCTTTCTAAGTTATTCTATTTTGATTTAGTATTAAATCAGTCAAATAAAGCAAGGATTTAGAAATGGGAGACTTTCCTCTGATGCATTCATTCCAAAGGCTAACAAAAAAGGAGGAAGGAAGAGGAAGAGTCTCATCACAGTATAGATGAGCAACACTTTTATAAAGAAACAAATCCACCAACTTCAGAATTGGTCAAAGCATGGGAAAGATGTCTTCACATCTCTGCATTACTATAGATGTCTTCAGTATATGAGGACAAATTAAAATGCTTCTTTGGGCTGACTTTTCTAAAGCAAGAATAAGTGGAAGTTTCCCCCCTTTCAGAAGTTCTCCTTTGCAACAATTTGCAGCAGTGGTGACCACATTTGTACCACAAAATGGGCAAAGGGAGACAAGCAGCTAAGCTGAAAAGAATGGGTGGCACTAGAAGGACAGACAGGAAAATGTACATTGACTAGAAGGCCCTGGACTTTTGGAAGTTACCTTCTCTGTTGAATTATTATTAAGTATTGGCAAATAGCTTCAGGCTCAAAACTTACAAAGTGCAACTTTTTGTAGGAAGCAGGTTGATTTTGAAAATCACTGAGAGAAGCTATTTTAATCAGAAATGGTGTGAACAACACAAATATGACTATTCTCCTGAGTGCTATCACATCCCACTCGTTAGTACAGTCTCTGCCAAAATAAGATGTGTTTTAATGGACTGAAAAATAATAAGTCTACTTCAAGTTTTCCATGAGAAATTAAGTCCCTTGCTGTCCCGTTGGTACTTCTTTCTACCAGGCACTTAGGTGGCAACATTTCCCTCAGAATTCATTGCTATTTGTGCACAGTCAACTCTGATTATTATGCACTAATTGTGAACAATAACTAATATTATTGCAAAACATAGACAAGGACCTCATAAAACTAAACATTACATAAGCATTACTGAAAATACTGTATATTTCCCAAAGACTTTTCCATTTTAAATGTAAAACATCAAACTGGAAACAAGAGATCTGGCTAAACAGCCAGTTTGCAGACTATTGCTTACTCTGAGAGGATTCTACTTAGAAGCTGAAGGCAAGAGGAAATCAAGTGTTGGATAGTAGGAGAAATGGAAGAGTAAGAAGACAGCAACAGTGTCCTCTGGGAACTGTTCAAATTCTTGCAGCTCTGCCATTTTGACTGTGATTAATAGATGTAATTTTAATGTGCTTAATTAGGATAGAAGACAAGTATTACAGGTGCTGGAAAATCTTTTGTGTGCCTACAATGGACCTTTGGCTATTATTTGAAAGATGTTCTTAAAGAAACTTGTCAGGTATAGTAAAATTGAAAACTAGTTTAAAAATGATACAGAGCATCATTCATATCCACACCGAACAAAGAATCTGTACTTCATAAAAGCTAAACCATGGAGAGGTGAATCCCACAGAGAGATGTGTAACAGAAAATCTGATGGAAATTGCAGCCTGCAGGTGCTACCTATTTCTCCAAGTGAATGGGAGGTACTAATCAATATATGTGGGGCTGAGGGGAATGTCAAGAGTGAGGAAGGTAACACACATGTTGTCTTTTCCTTTAAGTATTTCTGTCTCTGTGTGCTACTTATTTTTTGGCAAAACTAAAAACCAAATTTGTCACAGTATGTCATAATTATACATAATCTCCAAAAGAAAAATCATGTATATAGGTGGTCCTTCCACATAACGACATTAATCACCTTGATTCTGAGCTAATCACTCAACCCTCCCCTCAGTCTCTAAACTGTGAGAAATGGAAATTTTATGAGAGAAGTCTGTCTGGGTTTCTGTTTAGCAAAATGAATCTCAAAGAAATGCTGATGTGAGCCTGTACATCAACTCTTGAAGGAAGCTGTGACATATTAGCAGCAAAATTTCATTTACTGACAGTGACTCCCTGATGAGACAGATGTCTGAGGTTCAGGACTGGCACCATAGAGAATATCTGCCTACTGAAGCAGACAAAGATATCACAGGATGTCTAAACTAGAAAGCGTATAATCATCAGCATCCCACTTAGGAAGGCAGAATTATTAAGTTCTGCTTTCTGTAAGCCAAGTATTAATTCCCTGTCTTAAATACTTCTATCACTGTTCAGCAGCACTATTTTAAATTAACTCATACATTTTGTTTTCTCAAACTGTCTACCATTCTTCAAGTTCGCTGTACTACCCCTTACCCCTGTTTCCCAGAAAAAAAAACAACAACAAAACAAAAAAAACACCCCAAAACATTGCACTGAAGAAAATATGTAGCAAATAAATAAAAAGTCTATTATGTGGCATAAACTGATGAAAGTCACTAGAAGGTTTTGATAGGGTTCCAAACTGTGACAGTGATATCATCTGCTTCTTGAATTTCTCTTCCGTGGATCTTTGGCACAAGACATGATTCAGATTGCCTTTAGAGCTAAGAGAACAACTGAACTTAAATTAAAAAAAATAAATTCAAGCTTAGTGTTCACAGATGGGTTCATATAGGCTTGAATGAAACAGTGGTTATTCTGGTTATTGTCTAAAACTTTTAATAATGCAGCTTGCCATTTGAAAAGGAGGGAAAAGCTTGGCAATCTTTTGGAAAAAACAGGTGAGGTAAAAATTGAGAAAATACTAAATGTGAATTGCAAAGTACCCCAGTGCCACCATATGAATATATAAGGAGGACATCATGGTCACCTATCATGAAGAAAAAAGTTCTTCCATATTTATGTTTCCTGCATATTGTACAAATGAAAAATTATTCACAAGTTTGATGGGTACAATAAGTTTTCAATATATCCTACAAATTCTCAAATGGTAACAAGTTTTTATCTAGAAAAACCAAGGACTGCTCTAGAAAACATAATCCATACATCTGTGGAACAAATCAGTACCATGTGATTCATCTAGCATATCAAAAGGACCTAGTAAGATAAAATGTTATACAGACAAAAATAATTAACCAAAAAATGTCTCACGGCCTACAAATCTAGAATTATTCAAAAAGATTTTTTTCACTTACACTTTGCTGATGGGCTTGTTGTTCACTGAAAGAGTTTAATTTGTCAATTATTCACTTAACTCTAGTTCCTCAAGTGGCCATTGTTTTTAGTGTACTGAGTGTAATGCTATTAGTCAGATAGGAGTAAGAGGCTATTGTTCTGAAAACTTCCCAGTGGAAAACAAAATTACAGCCTATTTCATTTGACAGAGACTATGAGAACTATTTTTTTTTTTAATGTTGTTACATAGTACAATGAAAAATTAGTAAAATCATTTGGAAATATAGAATCCTTAAAGCTGTATGTTGTCGCCAAATTTCTGCACTGAACTAAAGAATGTTAAAAAAATTAAAGGATGTTAAATCTATCTGTAGATATTATAGGGTGCTTCATATGTAAATAATCACAGGCAGCACATTTTCTCCTACTTTTAAGAATACAGATAAAAAATGTTTAGATAAACACCTCTCAGCACAGTGATACATCTATACATTATTTGTTCAACAAAATTTTTATTGTGTACTATCTCATCCTTGTAATAAGTAATTACCTCTTTTGTTTATGCAATTTTACCATATCATATGGGGTGTAAACAGAGTCTCTATATTACTATTCTGTTTATGAGCAGGTTTTGAAGCGAATCATGCACATTACACATTTTTATAATAAATCAGATAGTGGGATCGTAGTTTGCAAACTAGATTGCATTGGTATTAAAGAAAATTAGAAGATAGATTGCATCTGCTAATGAAAATTCAGATTACAGTATCAATCTAGAACCATTCAGAAACAAAATCATCAAGACACATACACTATAGATGTCAGACACTCACCACCACCTTGCTTTGTACTCTGGATTTATTCTTGTTTGCCATGTGTTACTTGCTAATGTCAACATACCCAGAGACTGCCTCCTTTAGATGAGGTATAACCTAGAAATAATTTAGATTAGGAAATTACATCTACTTTGCCTTATGTCAAATTGGAAATGACACCTTATTTCTCTGTCTTCAGAAACTAATGTAATTTGGCATAGATGCAGTGTTCAAAGATTTAACTCAGTAAAGCAGGATTGCTGGTACTCAAAGACAACAAATTAAAGAAACTTAATAATGTTATTCTCCAAAGAGCCAAATTACAGATTTTGGGCTGGGAGTATCCTTGCATCAAAGGGCTAGGTGTCTTCCGAGGGTAATATGATTTTCATGGAACAAAAATTATATGGATTTCCCTTAATCTTTGTGAGTGTCAGAGTTCATGAATAGAGATAATGTTTGGAAATTACATGAAGATTCAGTATTTCTGCATTTGCTGAACTGTTTCCTATTGCAGAATTTTTTTATATGTCAGAGATTGGGCTCACGTGGAGGTTTTCAAGGATTAAATACAGTTAAAGCAACTTTCCATCTCCAGTCCCTGTACTCAGATTCCAGCTGCATTACTGGAGTAAATTCCAAGCTCTAGGTGGCTGGACTGTGTCAGATAGACTATGACTGAAAAGACCATGACCCCCTGATGATACGAATGATCTGTGATCATGTGGATCACTTCATGAGGTGCATGTTTATATGACAGCCTGACATTTCTTTAGTCCTTCTTGCTCTGAGGAAGAACCAAACACATTTGTTAAAAAAGTTCCTTCTTCTTCTTCCATAGAATAGAAAACATGGACTACTCTGGCTCCACCACAAATGGTAATGGTTGAATTTGTTTGTATCAGTTGTCCCTTTCTATGTGCTAACCAAGTTAACCTGGTTTCTATTCTGTGATTACTCAGTACTTCCTCCTATAGAATACTGCACTCCACACACAAACAAATAATGATAGTGCAAGTGGAATGTCAAAAAATTAAGATGTGTTCCAGTATACTGTTTTTCAATATACATCTTCAAAAGAAGTGAAGGAAAGGCTGCAGGTTTCAAGCCATTAACCACAACACACGTGAAAGGCTATGTATGTTTTAATAAGTATTGTAGCACTTCAGCAGCCCCGCTTAAAACTTTTACCTCCCCTTTTCTGTTTTTTTAGATGTCATAGTTAATTTTGAAACATTTTTCTGGTTTAATAGACCACTCAAATATTCTCCAACATGAGGGTTATTTTGAGCAAATATGCTGTAAGCCAATGATATCATGTCTGAGATGTAGTACTGTACTTTCTAATGCAGAAGGAAATTTGGTTAACATGGATATAATTACCATAATTTTAGACCCAGTAATTTTGTCTGTAGCATTAATTTCCATATTTGAAACAAAAACATAATCTTCATTCTGTTGCTGGCAAGAACAGCTTTATTTTGAAACTCCTAAATGTCTTTTTTTTCTTTTTCTTTTTCAATGAATCCCTCCAATGGCTTTTCTTCATATTAAAATTCAAACAGCTGTGAAACAGCCAGACAGCAAGAAGATAAAAACAAATGTAAAGAGACCTTCATCCATGCTGGAAAAATGGAGTATTATGAAAAGGATTTCCAGTTGAAGTTACACAAAGCGAATTAAGAAATACCTAAGGCTATAATTTATTAAAAAAAATGTTTCCTAAATTTCTGGCAGTTTCATTTAACTGACTGATTAAATTTGCTTGTAGGCATTTTCAGCAAAGCAGTCTTGTAATGGTACCGTAATTTGGAAACAAAGTGTACATGGCATTTCTGTGGATACTTGTTTGTTGTGGTCTATGTCTTCCATTGAACATTTGACTAGTATCAGATAGTAATATTTTATTGAATCAAATGAGAATTATAAGCTTTAGTTAAATTTGATTTTAAAAATATACATGACAACAGTCAAAAGAAAAGTATCAAAATACATGTTGCAAAATAAAGTAAGTGGTCAGGATTTCAAGTTGTCATGTAGAGGTGTATTTGCTAGGACTAGCAAAAATAAAAACTAAAAAATACAAAAATATAGAAGAATGTGAGCCTAATCCTCACTGATATAAATCTATGTTCCCACTGAAATCAACATGGTATCAGACCACTGCAGTGGCTAACATGCATTATAATCAAATTATATCATCACAGCTTATTAATTCTCTAAATTAAAAGTCTGAAAAAATTTAAATTGTGCAACATTTCATGGATCTATATAATAAGTATTTTCCAGGAATTCTGCAAACAAAAAACTTTCAACCAAGAATATATTGTTCAGGTAAAGCATCCATCATTCTGTGTACATTGCCTTACTCATATACACAGAAGACATGAAAGATTTGCGGGAACAAACAATAAAATTTATTCTTCCCTCTCACGTTTCAGAATAAATAAAAGAGAGCACCTTCATTATTCTACAAAAATTCATTGCAGAAACTCTCAAGCAATTTTGCAAGCAAGCAATCTACAGGTGCATCAGAGAAACTGTACAACGAAACAGCCTACAATTTTGTATAATTATTATACAGATTAAATCCAGGATAATGGTCAAAACACTGAATTTTTCTCTTCATTTCTTTGGAAACTGCGTAGTATCTTGTCATATAAAGTACAAAACACCTGACAAAATTTAATAGTGGCTTTCTTTCATCATAGCTAACATGTTTTTCCTTTCAGAAACAGACATTTAAAGAGAAAATGTTGAGACCTGCAGTTATGCTATTATTTTATAAATCAGTACTTCCTTATAGGTGGTGGATTCAGAATTTCTGTGTACCCAAGGCAGTTCACAACAAACAGGAGATGAGAACAAATGATACTTTTGTATGTGTGCTAAACCTACAGTTTGGGTTGGGTTTTTTTCCCCACACCAGAACAAAAACAAAAACAAACAAACAAAAAATTATTAGAATTCAAATAGCATAGTTTTATACTCCCAAATAAGGTATTATGTGTTTTGCAGGAAAAAAACCCCAACCAGCCAACCAAAAAAACCCCAAACACATTAAAAACAGCAAATATCATTTCCTTGTCAATTGAGCTGATCAAGTCAAGCAAGATTTCTCTGAAGGAAGAATATTGTAAATCCATTAACCTGAACTAGGTAAAATGGACGAATTTTATTGAGCTGTCTTAGTCCATGACTCTGTAAAAATTATTAGCTTTCCATGATTAGTACTCCAAAATGTCGTGCAATCTCCCTTCCCCAATCCAACATTTACATACAAAATTATACCACTATTTTAGTAGCCATGACATTTTAAATATTGTATAATAAAATGTTATAATACTATTTATTCTTCAGTAACAGCTGCTCAGTTTTAAGCCCAAAGCTGCATATGACATATTTTATTCCTTCTCAGATGCAGTTCTACATGAAGAAAAAATACTGTTATATAGATGCTACTGCTTCCACCATAGAAGTCACATAGTGGATCACAAGAGGTACAAGGTATATTAGTGCAGCTGAAGGAAAGTGTGCAGAAAGCAGCTCCAAGACATCTTTGCTTCTCTCTACTCCAAAAATTTTGAGAGCAGGGAGTGGTTACAGTTGTATTAATGTGTTTGAAATCTCACCAGCTAGATACTCAAGTACAGCCAGAGGATGAGCATGGCTGCTTTGGGATCTGCTGCCTGGGTCAGAGCCTTTTCTGTCTTCTGCAGTACTTGCCTATATTACCTCTGTATTTAAATGTCAGCTTGGTAAGGGTCTTTATTCCTTGTCATGTGGCATACTTAATATGAATCAAGCTGTCTTCGCTTTCCTGAAATGGTTTGTTTAGTGAGAGTGAAGATTTCTATCTTTTATTTTCCAATGGAAATCAGTTTCTGACACTGCTCAACAGCAACTTTGGGATGTCATATCAGATATGATTTTTAAAGTATTGGCTCAGAAAGGAAAAAAATGTACCATGTGCACTGAATCAGTTCTGTTCAGAAAAGATCCTCTGGAACTCCTCACTGGAAAACTGGAAGGGGAGACTAGAAATAGAATAGAGTAGAATAGAGTACAATAGTAGACTAGAATACAAATATACAAATATAGTAGGATACAGAATACAAAAGAGAAGAGAAGAGAAGAGAAGAGAAGAGAAGAGAAGAGAAGAGAAAAAATAGTTCAGCTGGAAGGGGCCTACAATAATCATGAAACTCAACAGCTTAACCACTTCAGGGGTGACCAAAAGTTAAAGTATTTTATTAAGACAATAAACAGCTCAAACACTGACAGGTAGGGGGCATCATCCTCCTATTTAGGAAGCCTGTTCCAGTATTTCACTACTCTCTTTGTAAAATTAATTGTGATCCATAGATGTTATTATTTTATTTTTTTAATGAGAAAATATTAACCACTGCACATATTTGCCCTTCAAATTGCAAAAGTAAATAGCAAATTTATTATTTAAGTGACTTACAATGGTTTATTTAGGGGAAAAGGAACACCACACTGGGAAGGAAGGGATTAATAGTGGAGAAAAATGCAGGAAAGTTTTTTAAACAAATTAATCACCCATAGGAGAAAATTTTAAGGAAAGAAAATGAGAAGAAAGGAGCAGATTATCATTATTTTCACCCTCCTGAGAAATCGCCACCTCACCACCGGTCTCTCTGATGGCCGGTGGTGGTCTGCTGCTGCTGCTTGTCACTACAGTCCTCTGGTCCTCTGCTCCTTCTCACTGTTGTTTGCTGCTCCTTGCTGTTGCCTCTTCTCCCTTTTCCTCTGAATTTTCATAGTAAAAAATTTATTCTCATCAAATATTGCCAGAAGTTGCAAATTGGTAACTGCAGTTCTTCCCTTTGTATTCAGGTTTTCCCACAATTCCTTAGTTCTTGTATTTGATACTAATTTGCATTACCTGTCTGGCAGCTCTGTCAGGATTAGCAGTTTATCCTTATAGTCCTGGGGGACTATAGAAGGGGCATCTGTTGATGAGGTCAACCTTTAGACAGAGCAAATGATGCCGGCGCCACCTCATGCCAGAATGTAATTTTGCTGATTCAAGAGACAATTTTCTTATTTTCAGTGTGCTGCCACCTCTACAACATTACAGAAAAGTTTCCTAATTTCACATCTGAACCTCCTCTAATCCATCTTTAAACCATTCCCATCCATCCTGTCACTGGATATCAGGGAGAAGACATAAACACCTCTCTCTCCATCCTCCCTCCTCGGGAATCTGCAGAGAGCAATGAGATCATTCCTCTTGTCTCCTTTCCTCAAAACTAGACAAAGCCAGTGGAAGATGGCATGTGAACGTATGTTGTCTGAGAACAAAATGAGTGCTCATTTTGCCTCAGTCTTCATCAGTGCCAATTGCTCCCTGAGGGTACAGATCCCTGAATTGGAAGACCAAGATGGGGAGCAGAATGAAGCCCTCATAGTCTGTGAGGAAATGATCAGTGCCCTGTTGTGCTCCATGGATGTGCACAAAGCTATGGGACCAGATGGGATCCACCCAAGGACACTAAAGGAGCTGACAGAAGTGCTCACCAAGCCACTCTCCATTATTTATCAATACTCCTGGAAAACTGGGGATGTCCCAGTAGATTGGAAACTGGCAAATGTAATGCCCATCTAAAGAAGGGCCAAAAGGATGATCTAGGGAACTATAGACCTGTCAGTTTGACCTCAGTGCCAGGAAAGGTTATGGAGCAGCTCAGCTTGAGTACCATCACATGGTACATACAAGACAACCAGGTGATCAGGCCCAGTCAGCACGGGTATACAAAAGGCAGGTCCTGTCTGACTAACCTGATCTCCTTCTAAAACAAGATGACTCTCCTAGTGGATGAGGGAAGAGCTACAGCCATTGTCTATCTGGATTTCAGTAAAGCTTTTTGCACTGTCTCTCACAGCACTCTTCTTCAGAAACTTATGGCACTTGGCTAGGATAAATATACCCTGCATTGGATAAAAAAATGAGATGGATGGTTGGGCTGAAAGAGTGGTAGTGAATGGAACTAAATCTGTCTGCAACCAGTCATGAGTGGTGTCACCCAGGGTTCAGTACTGGGGCCTCTTCTCTTTAATATCTTCATTAACAATTTGGATGAGGGGATTGAGTGTACCCTCAGTAAATTTGCTGATGCCACCAAACTACGTGTCTGTGTCCATCTGCTGAAGGGTAGGAACTTTACAGTGTAAGTTTGTTACATCTGTAAGTTGGAAAGGGATCCTGGGGGTACTGCTTGACAGTCGACTTAATATGAGTCAGCAGTGTGCACAGGTGGCCAAGAAGGCCAGTGGCATCCTGGCTTGTATTAGGAACTAAGTGGCCAGCAGGAACAGGGAGGTGATCATCCCTCTGTACTCAACTCTGGTGAGGCTGCATCTTGAGTACTGTGTTCAGGTCTGGGCACCTCACTATAAGAGGGACACAGAAGTGCTGGAGTTTGTCCAGAGAAGGGAAAAAAAGCCCATGAAGGGCCTGGAGCACAAGTCCTGTGAGGAGTGTCTGAGGGAGCTGGGGTTTTTCAGTCTGGAGAAGAGGAGGCTGAGAGGAGACCTTATTGCTCTCTTCAACTGCCTCAAGGGAGGTTGGAGCGAGGAGGGAGACGGCCTCTTTCCCTTAGTAAACTGCAGTAGGAGCAGAGGGAATGAAATGGATGGAAGCTGCACCAGGGGAGTTTTAGGCTGGATGTTAGGAAATATTTTTTCACTGAGAGGGCTGTCAGGCATTGGAATGGCCTGCCCAGGACAGTGGTGGAGTCACCATCCCTGGAGGCATTTAAAAGGCATTTGGACCTGGTCCTTAGGGATGTGGTTTAGTAGCTGACTGTGGTGTTGGTCAGAGGTTGCACTGGATGATCTTGGAGGTCTCTTCCTACCTAAAACATTCTGTGATTCTGTAATTGGTACATTTGCATCATTTCTTCTCCCCTCATTGATACAACTCCTTCCTCATTGCAATTACAATATGTAAGCAGCTGCTGGTTGTCTCTCAGGCAGTCTCAAATCAGTACAGATGTAGGTAATTTTTATACTGGTACTCTCAAACTAGGAGAGTAACTTATAGTAGAAAAAAAAATATGGTAAAGTAAGGATAAATAGTATATGTAGCATATGAATCCACTGATTTCAATATTTTCCACTGCTATAATTATTGGCTTTCAGTATAGAATTACTTATGCTGTGCCCTGCCAGGCTACTGGTCTCCTCAGCTGCTTAGCCTGGACATCTGAAACTGTGAATCCACTTATTTTAATATTCCCCAGCTAAGAGAGAAAGACAAGGACTGAAAGAAATCTCACCTTCTCTGTTTTTCATGACAATGGTCTCTACAAAAATCTATAGGGAGAGGAAGAACTAACCTTAAGACAATGATATGATCTTAAGAGAATTTTTAAATCTCCCGGAGCAATTGCACGGAGTTATGATACTATTATCACTTACTTCGTACTTGAGACACTAAGAAATGCAAATCAGTTTTGAGGAAACTGGTTTATGGGCTTATGATAGAGAAAATATTTTTCAGAAGCAACTGGCATTTGGGTCACATCTGCATGTGTTGCGGTTTCTCGCACTTTATGGTACTTTCAGCTTCCATTTTCATTTTTTATCTGAATATGTCAAAGGAACAATTTCTCAGCTTCTTTTTTAAGTTTCATGTCCTATATTTAATGTATTTTAAAATAAAATCTGTAAAAATAAACAGAGACTTCTGAATAGAAGTATATACACTTATAAGTATATATATAAGTCAACATATATAAAATTCCATATTCTATGCATATTTATTTACATATACACACATATAAACATATTTATGCCCATACATATAAACAGACATTATATTCGCATGGACACACAAACACTGCATATCTGGGTAAATACTGATGAGGTGCTTTATTAATTTTTTTTTTTTTTTTAGAATTACAGGTAAAATATGTCTTCTGAAGCTGCAAAATGAGGTTGACTCATAGAGATAGAAGAGGAGCCAGGGAACTTACCCAGCTGTGAGCCTACTCAGGGTAGACAAAGAATATAAGGCCAGGTGAAGGACCTCAGAGCCTTTCAGTCTCTGTTTTAGGTTTTTTCATTGCAATGCTACTAAGTCTGATAATGAAAGTATCACACAGCGAGGGAAACTGCATTTTGAACATTTATTTTATCTATATAATAGTAAAATGATTATTTTGAAGAAAACTGTAATTAAGATGACTTTATAGCAAATATCAAAGAGGTGGTGGGAAGGATACATACTGTGTACATCTCAAGTGACTTTGGAAAACTATCATCATTTTAACAGTGAGAAGACCACGTGAATGCAGCTTTTTATATATTTTACCTGCTGCTTATACTTTTCTAGTTCATTCAAGAAGAATAGCAGTCAGTTGTTAAAGCAGTTCAAAAAGCCAAGTGAGCTGTAGCTAAATTGGCAACTGAAAAATGACTTTGAATCTATTCTATAAAGGTTTGAAAATTCCTTTTAAAATTTAGCCACAAATAGAAGGAAGGAACCAACATAAGGCTGCTGACACAAAGCAGATGAACCACAGAGATAAGTCTACCATATAGGCTTTCATCACAAAACTCAATATAAAGCACAGAAAAGTTTCTAAAAGTTGGTGATCTCAGACCTCTGGCAAACACACAGACCAACTGAAAAAAGTTGTCTTCAACAAGTGGTCTGAAAAGAGCAAGAAAAGAGTTAGAAAGGGGAATACAGGTCACAAACCTCCACCCTGGCATTCATCTTTCACCCATACATTGGAAACCTTCCAAGGCACCAGCACTGGCACAGATCTGTTCATGGTTCAACGGCCATAAAACAGCAAATTCTTACCCAGTTATATAATCCCTGTAGATGCTGAGAAGACAGTTTCCTTGTTGATGATTGGTTTCTAAGGTGATTTTCTGATGCAAAGAAAACCTTTGCACAAGGAGTCCGTGGGGATGTTCTTGAAGATGCAGCCCGTAGCCCGAGTCCTGCTTCAAGGACAGATAAACCATGACAGTATGCACAGGCAAAAGTACCTAATGTTACCTATAAGACCTATAAAGCAGGCTTGGTGAGGAAACGGGGATGAAATTCTGAGTAACAGAAGAGCCAGGGGCTGCTACTGCATCAAGGGAAACACCTGTGAAATGCCCCTGTTTACACTGACAATGGTTTACATTGAAAGTTTTTGGTACTGGAACAGAAGAGGGGCTGCAGGGGTGATATCTCATATAAGACTAGACAGGAATTATCACCATGTCAGACAGAGGCAGTTCCAGCTGTTTCCAAGATGGACTTGCTGCTGGCCAAGCCCCAGACAATCAACAAGGCTGGTGGTAGTGCCTCTGAGCAACAGTAGCTGTGAGAGAGGAGCAACAAAATGCCAGAGTAACAACTACACAGTCACCAAGGTCAGTGAAGGATAACGGGCAGGAGGTGCTACACATGGTGTAGCAGCAATACCCCTGCACCCCATGCAAGTCTTCATGACAGAGAAGGTCAATATGCCCTGCAGGAAGTTGCAGCCTATGGAGAGACCAAGCTGGAGCAGGTTTTCAGGGAGGGACTTCACCCTATGAAGAGGACCCCATGCAGAAGCAGGTTTTCTGGCAGGAATCACGTACCATGCAGGGCCCACACTGGAGCAATCCGTTCCTGAAGGACTGTGCCATGTTCTTGAAGAACTGCAGCCCACAGGGAAGACAGACACTGCAGAAGTTTGTGAAGGACTGTATTCTGTGGGAGGGACCTAATACTAGAGCAGGGGAAATGTGCAGGAGGAAGAAGTGGCAAAGTGTTAAGAACAGACTGTTAGCTTCCTTCCCCATCTCCTTGCACTGCTTATAGAGGGCAGAACGTAGAAGAGTCATAGGTGAAGTTGAGTCCAGGAAGAAAGGAGGAGTAAGGGAAAGGCGGTTTTAGTTTTGTTTTTTTTTCTCCCTATCCTAGTCTGCTAGGATTGGCAATACATTAAATTGATGTTCCCCAAGTGAAGCCTGTTTTGCCTATGACAGGATTTGGGTGGTGATATCCTTCTCTTTATCTTGACCTATGAGTTTTTCTATCTTATTTTCTGCACCTGTCCTGCTGAGAGAGTGAGTATCTGGGCACCTGCTGGCCAGTGAAGGTCAACCCACCAGAGAAAATTATGGTGTGTTTCTCTACAGAAGTTACAAAGTTAATAGCCCAAATGAAATGTCTCTCTTCCAAGTTGTGTAGCATGGGTAACAATCAGAAGAAGCTGGGAGCCAATGTGCAGCTACAGAGCTACAAGGCTATGATCTAATTGCTACCTCTGAAACCTGGTGTGACAAATCACATGGTAGCAGCACTGAAATTGATGGATATAAATGTTCAGAAGGTACAGGCAAGGATGGAGGTGTGGAGGGGCAGCCATGTATATAAAAGAATGGATTGCCTGTCAAGAGCTGTCTTTCAAAAACAGCAATTAGCAAGTCAAGAATTTAGTAGTAAAAATTAGAAACCGATCTGACAAAGGAAATCTCATAGTTGCTATTTACTACAGGCTGTTTGATAAAGAGGAAGCTGTTGATGAAGTGTTCTTATTTCAGGAAGGAGCCTGTGTTCTATCTAGGAGATTTAAATCACCCTGAAGAGCTGCACAACAAACTCTTAGTAGTCCAGAAGTGCATTGTGGATAACTAGTTGATCTAGGTGACAGAAAGCCTGACCAGAAGCAAAGTGTTACTGGACCTGTTGCCTACCAACACAGAAGGCCTTAATAAGGATATCAAGATTGGAGGCAGCCTGGGCTACAGTGACTGTGCTCTAGTAGAATACAGAGTCTTAAAGGATATGGGCTAGGTGAAAAAGAAAGTCAGGACACTGAATTTTATAACTTTCAATTGTTTAAGGAATGGGACCCACTAGAAAATTGCTCTCTGGGATAAAGGAACAGAACAGAGCTCTCAGCTCTTCAGGCATGTTTTCCTTAAATCACAGGAGCTCTGAATTCCTTTGTCTAAGAAATTAGGCAAGGAAGGCAGGAGATCAGCATGGATGAGTAAGGACCTCCTCACCAAACTAAAGTGTAATAAAGAAACACACAGGCACTGGAACCAGGTATATTTATCCTTAAAAGAATTCAGGGACACTGCACAGATATGTAGGGATGGGATTAGAAAAACTAAGGCACTGTTAAAACTGAACTTAGCAAGGAATGTGGACAATAGTAAGAATGGCTTCTTCAGTCAAATTGGTCAGAACAGGAAGATTAAGGAAAATGTACCACCTGTGGTAAACAGGATGGGAGACATCAACATGGATATTGGTGACATATTCAACAATTTATCTGCCTCAGTTTTTACTGGAAATTGCTCTTCCTGTGTGGCCAAGACCTTGAATCTCAAGGTAAGGTAAGAGAAGGTCAGGGTCAAGGTCAGCTGAGGAAACTGAACTCACACAAGTCCATGGGACTTAACATTCTGTATCCCACAGTCCAGAAAGTCTGTCAGATGTTAAAACAGGACAGCCCATTAGAGCTGGTCCAGAGGATGGCCATGACAATGGCTGGAACACTTACATGAAGCAGGTTTGCAGAGGCTGATTGGCCTGCAGAAGAGAAGGCTTCAAGGAGACAGAATTGTGGCTTTAGAACTTAAAGAGGAACTGTAAGAAAGATGAAGAGAGACATTTTAATTTTTCATTTTATTGACAGGACAGGAGGTAAAAATTTTAAACCAAAAGAAGGTAGATTTGGATTGGACGTAAGGAATAAATTTTTTTACAACGGGAGTGGTGAGTCACTGGCACAGGTTGCCCAGAGAAGCTGTGGATGTCCCATCATCAGAAATGTTCAAGGTCAGGTTGCATGGAGATTTGAGCAACAAATGGAATCCTGGGCTGCATTAGGAATTGTTACCAGTGGCCAAGGGTGGTTTTGTCTAGTGAAATATGTCCCTACCCGTGGCAGCGGTTGGACTAGATGATCTTTACAGTTCTGCTCCAACCCAAATTGTTCAACAGCTGGCAGTCTTTCACTGGCTAGCCTGAGGCTGCCACACTGTTACTTCATAGGGAATCAAAATGAATTGCAGAACAATACTGCAGCACAAGAAACTGTGTGGTAACATCTGCTTCTGCAGTTCGATTACTCACACTAGGGTTAGGCAAGCCCGAGTACTATCAGTAGTTATTAATTACTCGGAAACACTGCAGTAAAGACAAAAAACTAAGGAATTAAGTTCAAAATATAAACAAAGATAAATCATTCTAGATTAAACAGCATATACTACCAGCATTTTACAGCAATACCTTTTAATTGAAATCTCTAGTTATTTGTTCTTTGATCTAAGAACAGTGATAAAGCCATCATAAGTTTTAATTGAATTGTTAATATTATGATAAACTCACACATAATACATAGCCACATTTAAAGATCTGTGATCTTTATATGAAGGGTTCATTTATATATATGTATATACATCAACACTAAATTACTGTATTATGTTGCAAATATAAGCAACTAGGCTGTTCAGATTAGAACTGCAGGAGGGAATTAATTTCTAAATATTTCACCTCTGAAAACCACACAATTTCAGATACTCAGTTATAAGTACTTTTAAGAATGGAATCTCAATTCTTAGATAAAATTTTTGTAGGGTAATAAACCACAAGTATTGTAAAATGTTTAGTATTTGTAAGAGCATAGCATCTACTTCTACAACTTCCTGCACAAATACAGAAAATGTATACTGCTATTTATAAACATTAATCATTTTTTCATGGGCTTGCCCAAGACTGAACTAATTTTATTTGTATAAAATCGAAGTAAAGAGGTTGGAATGAACCTCTTGAGGTCCTCTCGTCCAGTTTGTCCCCTGCAGGTCCAGGAAGGTCACCTACAGAAGTTTGCTCAGGACAATGTCCAGATGGCTTTTGACTATTTGCAAGGTGGGAGACTCCATACGAATTTGGGCAACCTGTGTCAGCGGTCCATCACCTGACCAGAGAAAAAGTGTTTCCTGACTTCACAAACTTTTCAGCTTATGCTCATTTCCTATAATCCTGTAACTGGGTACCAGTGGAAGAGCCTGCTGCTATCTTCTTTGCACCCTACAAGTTGATGATATTTCCCTGAGCCTTCACTTCTCCAGGCAAAACATCCCAGCTCTCTCATCCTCTGTCCACACGAAAGATCCTCCAGTCCCTTCACTATCTTAGTGCTGTGAGGAGGCAGAGGATGAACACCCTTGGCCACTGGCAACAATTCCTAATGCAGGCCAGGATTCCATTAGCCTTCTTTACCACAAGACACACTCAACTTGGTGCACACCAGGGCTACCAGGGTTTTCCCTGCAAAGCTGCTTTCCAGTCATACAGCCACCAGTATGTACTGATGCATGTGGATATTCCTCTCCAGGTTTATTTAAACTACCACTTATGTGAAATCAGCATGTCACTGCAACATTTAGTACATCTTGGAGAGCTAATCTAATAAAACAGGCAGTCCACAGACTTTTTCCATTGTAAAAAAAATTTAGACTTCAAATGGGCCTAAACTTTGAGTATTGATGTTTAATGGTAAGCCTGATTTAGACCATTGTATTTGCTTTATTTGCTTTCTAAAGATTGAAACACAGATATTTTGTCCAATTTTATGAAACCATTATTCCATTTTAAAATATTTCTCTGTAAATTGTTACTTATTTTTAGACTGCACAAAAGACTTGTCACCATTTTCCAACATCTGGATTATATAAACATTATATCATTTTTTAAAATCTTTAATTGAAATGCACTGATATTTCTAGACTTGCTCTTTATAGTTCCTATGTAATTACTGCTTCCAGTATTTTCTCACACATACCATTCTTCAGGCCATTTTTTCACTAAGTTCATGCACTGTTCTCCTTCTTTTTGAGTATACCTTTTTATACATATGCTTATATTTCCTCACTTTCACATTTTAGTTCACCATGCTCTTATTATCTCAAATCCAAGGTTGAATGGCTTGTTTGGTCTTGGTTTCATATTAAAACAGAAAAAAACAAAAAAACAAACAAACAAAAAAAACCACAAACAAACAAAAAAAACAAAACAAAACAAAACAAAACCAAAACAAAACAAACAAAAAAAAAACCAAAAAAAACCCCACACCACTGCAAAATGAAACAGGAAAACCAAACAAGAATACCCAAAAAATCCAAACAAACACCCCCCCCCCCAAAAAAAAAGCAAAGCACAACGCCCCAAGAAAACAAACAAAACCCCAAAAACCCCACTCCTAGCACCTTTTTTATATATGCACCCTTTTTAGAAATTTCCCAATTTTTATTCTAATGAACATCACTGTGATTGAAATTTATCAGAAACAGATATATCTACTTCAGCATTTTCTGATGTATTCTGTCAGTTCTATACCAGTTCCCAGTTCTGTCTCACCAGTTTTAACAAACTTACAGTTTCAGTTACAATGTCTAAGCTTCAGTAACTACTTTGTGTTTGAACAGGTTGATGGCACAAACTTGAACCCAAGTTTCTCTTGCCTTCCGTTTTCTTTCTTGTTTAGCACCACAGGATTAGTAAATAAGGTAATGAAAAATTTGATATAAGTATCCCACTTAAATTAACTGAATATATTATTGGATATGTATAATATATTATTGAATGTATATTATTTACTATATTATTATTGAATATATACTATAATATGTAACAATATGTTGCACTTGTACAAATATATGTGTTTATGCAGAGTTTCCTGTTTCTTTTTTCTTTTTTTCTCTGTTAGTATTCAGTTTGAGATTTCATCCTTCTCTTCCTTGTGACCATTATTTCCTATTAGCAGTTGTGGTTATAAATCAAAAAGGCATGGACAAACTGCAGGTAAGTTAGGGAGTAAGAGATAGATAGCTAGATTACATACAAAACCTGCTAGCTTGTTAATTAAAACAAAAGAGATTTGTTTCCTTGAGAATTTTGTAGTGGCCTATTTAGCAACTGAAGTAAATGAAACTTCTTCCAAGGCATTAATAATCTGAATGAGGGTGTAAAACTGGACATAGTACTCTAGATGTGGTCTAATGCATGCCAAGGAAAACAATCAGGGCTCTTTATACTGGGGACTTAATACTTATTTCTGATCAGCTTGCTGTCCACCAGTATCTTCAGGGCAATTTCAGTCGAGTTGTTCACCACCTAGTACAAAGGGCTGGTCCTGATACCACTGCATCAGTCCACACCTTTTGCAGACCTTTACATTTATCCTTCTTCACTTCAATAAGTTTTTTGTTCATTCTTCCATGTTGTCCATGGCTCAGGTTTGTTCTCCTGTGCATAAACCACACCCTATTTTGGTGTCATCCACAAGCTTTGTCAGGGCTCAACACATTACACCGGATCAAGACAGATCTCTGAGAAATTCTGTTACTGGCCTTCATGTATAGTATGACTCAGCAATCACTACCCTCTGTGCTCACAGATCTTAGTCTCTTCACTCATCTAGTGTCCCACTGTCCAAAACATAGTTTTCCGGGGTGAACGTGGGTTGCTGTGGTAGACCTTGTAGAAAGTTTTGTTATAGTCATCCTTCACTGACCTCCCCTTATACACAGGTCTAGTCATTTTGTCACAGAAGTTAACCCTGCTAGTCAGGCATGGTTTCTCCCTTAGAAATCCATTCTGGCTGTTCCCAAGTATGTATTTTTTTTTTTCTCCTGCATGTGCTCAAAAGTTACTTCTAAGAATATCCAATTCTTAGTTTCTGCAAGGATCAAAGTAAGGCTTTAATTTGCTGAACCATGTTTTTACCATTTCTGAAGGCATATGCCTCATTTGTCTTTCCACACACATCTACACAGGCCTTTAAAAATGGCAAAAAGCATTCTAGAAGTGACACCAGACAGCTCTCACATCAAGAAACTTAAGTTTTGGGTTTGTCACGGTTCAACCCCAACTGACAACTAAGCTCCACACAGCCACTCACTGATATTCCCTCCAGTGGATGGAAGAGAGAATCAGAAGGGTAAAAGTGAGAAAACTTGTGGGGTGAGATAAAGATGGTTCAATAGGTAAAGCAAAAGTTGCATAGGCAAGGAAGGCAAAATAAGGAATCAATTTACTACTTCACATGGGAAGGCAAATGTTAAGCCATCTCCAGGAAACCAGGTCTCCATCAAGTGTAGTGGTGCTTGTTGAAAAAGAAAAAAACTATGACAAGGAACATTCAGCCTTTCATCTTGGTTACCCCATATGTTTTGAGACATCCCTTTGGTCAGACAGGGTCAGTTGATCCAGTTGAGTATTCTCATAACTTTCTGAGCACCCTCATAACCCTTTTTGAGCCTGCTAGGTGTTGGAGTGTGGTGAGAAGCAGAAAAGGCTTTGATGCTGTGTGAGAACTGCTCAGTAATAGTGGAAACATCTTTCCATTATCAACATTGTTTTCAGCATAAATCCAAAACAGACCCCCATACTACCTACTATGAAGATACTTAACTCCATCCCAGCCAAAACCATCACAAGTTTCTTCTCAAAATTGCTCATACAGTGTGAGATAATTTTGAGATTAATTTGGCCTCACATACAACCACAATATACTAGCATAGGGCTATAGAGCTAAGCACATAATTACTGAAAACTGTTGTCTAAAAAGAAATAAAATCTAAGGGGAAAAAAAAAAACCAACACAACCCCCCCAAAAAGCAAACACATACACCCTTTGGATGTGTAAAGGAGAAAGATCCTGTGCAGAAATGTTCTAGTTTTAATATAATCCAGTAAAATCAAGTTTCACAAAGTTCAAAGAGAAATAGGTTTCTATGCAGATTTGCAAAAATACCGAGGTAGTTTTCATTTAATATTCTTATCTAATCATATACTTTTAAATCAGATAGCAACCAGATACTAACACATTTCTATCCTCAGCTAAACCTCTACTGGCAGCTCATTTAGAGCAATTAACATTAGTATTAAGAACATAATACTGGCTATTTTTATTTCCAGTCTAGATTCCATTTCATTCTCCTAAAAATTAATACGAGCTCATGGAAGAAATGTACATTTTAATACTTAAACCAACCTAAAGCTTTTCATAAACAAACATTATTTATTTCCTTGGGCATCCTGTCCTGGAATTCAGGATTTAGAAGATTTTTTTTTAATTTAAATACTCCATCAATTCTGTCTTTTGTTTTTAAATATGCTATATCTGTGAGCACATCGCAGCCTACACTGATAATAGTTTATAAATAAACATTGCTTTTCATTTGCATTTTGCAACTCCAGTAAAAGATGCATTAGACTTCAGTATTCTGTTCATGAACCTGATGACAATTTCTACATTGTCTTTTTTAATTGCTTTCCAAGTTCACAGCTCTTCTTCTACATAATAATCCTACATTTACATTAAATTCTTTATCCTGAAAGATACCAAAGCTGCCCAAATACTGTGAGCTGAATTCTGTCCACAGTGTTATCCAAACACGCACCAGCTGCAAGGAAATGGAAAATCTCTGAGGAGATAATTTGATAACTTGAATGAAAGAAAATTGATCACTTCAGCAGAAAATACAGAACTAGTTCAAACTGGTGTCTTTTCCTGTAATTTAATTTGGTTTTCTTCGGAGATTGCTCGTTTTTTCATAAACATATTTCCCTAGTCAGTTGGAAGTTCTTATTAAGTGCAAAGACTGTAGTTATTAAGGACTGATTTCTGTTCTACTTTCACACCAGTTTTCACTGAATTGTTTTACCTCTGTGCTTATGTTGAGTTATACTTAATCTGGTAAATAGTCCGAATAACAAATTTTCCAGGTAACATTGAATACACCATGTTCAGGATAGATCCATCACATTAATCATATATTACAGACTTTTGCCTTTTCATGACCTGGTAGCTTTCACAAAAAATATTCTTGCACCCTCTAACAATATATTAAGTATTATCTAGCATGCTAGATCTAAGCTTCTATTTCCAAATCCCAGTATTAGGATAAGTAGGCTGCCTAAAACCTTGCATGAAAATGAAGATTCTACTACCATTCAAATACCATATCTAAACACTTTTTTAAGAACCAAATGAATCAAGTAAAATAAAATGAAAATATTAAAAAGTTAAAGAAATGGTCGGTTTGTGGATAGAATAAAGCCTGGTTAGGAAAGAAAACCAAGTTTGTATTATTTGGGATAGGATACAGATTTATTATGTTTTTTCTATTGTTTTATGTTTTAAGACTGTTTTAACAAGGGCTTCTTCAAAGACTTTATCTCTTCCTGCATCTTAGAAATATTAAAAACACTCCTTGCATACAGTATTTTGTCTGCACAAGGGTAACACTCCAAACTAGTTAAGTGCTGAAGATGGTCAAATGGAGCCACAGAGTTTAGAATAATGATGGCCAAATAAAAACCTCAAATGTTTTTATAAAAGTTATTATTAAAAAGCCTACTTTTTTTGAAGATATTTTTCAACAAAACTATTGAGCTGATTGTAGGTTACTGCTTTCTTATATATGTATATACATCTGCCATGTAAGACAATTTTCAGAAAAGCTTTACAATGCATATATGACCCTGTTTCTTAAAATATGATGACCTCTAGTCTTTGTACACCAGGAGACTTTTTTAACTCGTTGCACCAAGTGCAAAGATATATGGCAATGAAACAACAAAAAAGTAGCTATTCTTTCTAAAAATATTACTCTATTTTTAAGCATTTTCTTACTTCCCTTCAGCAAGAATTCTGTTACAAACTTTCTGAACATTTCTAAATATTACATGCTTTCAATAACTGAAGATTACAGGCCTGAGAAGACAATGCAATTGTCTTATAAAAGGCAAGACAAAAAATTTACCCACAGAATATCTGTATTATGGGGCTGGGGTGAGGAGAATCTCTTGTCTTAATGTGGAAGTTCTACGAGAAGCAGTGTTTTAATTTTTTACTTTCTCTGGGCTCCTCCTCTGATGTGTGGAATTTCTGAAGCATCTTGACCTTCTAAAGAATTTAGAATAAACAAATACATTTTTCCCCCAGTATTGTAGAATCATATGCATAAAACAAAAGCCAAGAGAAATATCACAAGACTGAGATGTTCATTCAAGTTTTGTTACAAAACCAACTGGTAAGGTTATGAACAGACATTTTCATAAGTGAGTAAAAATATGAACAGAGAATATAGACATTCTCAAGGTGTCTCGACATATGCATAACTTCCGGATTTGAATATCTTCTATCAGACATATTGATTTTAATTCTAGAAGTCCATTCACTTCAATATATCTCTTTTTTTTTAGCATAAGTGGCACATAAATCCTAACAACTTTCATTATAAAAGTAGTTACTCATGCTTTTTGTTAAATCACTGAATGACAAATTACCATTTTCCAAAGATCTTTAGCAAGTATGGGTTATGAATGTATTCTGCAAAAGGATGAACAGAATGAATTTTCAATGGACAAATTCACATCTGTGCAACCAACTGTCTCTATCGCCTCTGGATAGTACTTTTGTTTTTATAGGAAGGATTCTTATATCTTTTTGCATAAGAAATAATTCTGTACTTGAATGTGCAGCTGCTGTTCATCTGGGTGATCTTGTTTCTGATGCTCAGGAGAGAGCTGCCACAGATCTTCAGCTGTGTAAAACCTTGAGGGGCCACACATGCCAGAAAGAGAAAAAGTAATTGCAATTCATATGAGACTGTGAAGTGCTAGTATAAAAGGTCACAGCACATTGTCATTTATTCCTCAGTAGCTGAAGTCTGGAAGGTGAATTCTCTGTAGAAACAGAACAATACCCTAGTACAATAAGAGAAGGAAATCAGAGGTCACAGTCACTAGAGAAGGCATCTCAGAGGCACAGAAAGGAAGAATCTGAAGAAACTCAATTATTATTCACCACTACTGGATAGGTCTTCAAAAACCTCTAAGGAAAACAAAACTCAGCTCAGACACAGATGTCCAAGACACTCATTAATGTATTGTGCAATAACACAGCCCAAATAATTTCTCTGTTGGGTAGTCCACCATGAATATTTGTGAAAGGGCAAATGGCTAATTGAAACTGTGTGTGAAACAGGGAGACATTTCCACTGCATTTTACCCACCTGTTAAAATTACAAATTCCTTTGTCTCCACGGACCCTGTCAGCAGCTTCTTCCACTGTGTTCCTGGAGACACTGAAAGCAAACAGGAAACCCTGTACTTGACAGTTTTCAACTCTGGGTACTTGTTACTTCCTGTAGATGGAAACCCACAACTCTTAAGGAGCCTGGAGTGTCATGAGTGCCAGATTTCAAATACAGGTCAGCCTGTTTTTTGAGTTAAGAAGTCACAGATTACAGTTCAGGCAACTGAGTTACATATAGTTGAAACAGACAGGGCTTACACATTTCCCTTATCTTTTTTAGTGGATTTAGATTGTTTTCAGTGAGTCAGAGGATGTGTAAGGAACTCAAACTTAAAGAAAAAAAACAAAAACAAAACCAAACCAGACAGAAACAAAACAAAAACAAAAAAACAAAACAACAACAACAAAAAAACCCAACAACAACAAAAAAAGCCACACCTAAACAAACAAGCAAACAAACAAAAAAGGTGTGGAAAGGATAGAAAAAGTCATTAGATTAAGCAGGTATTATCAAGTTTAACTTAATTCATTTTTGTTTGTTTTAAAATTCCATATCTTCCTCAGTTTTGTCATCCAGAAATTTGCCATGTGCAGAAGTGTTGGTTAGAGTTACAGCAAGAAGAAAATCCTAGGTAGGAGAAAGCAATCAAAACATTTGCCCTACTGTAGGATTTAAAAACTGTAACACTCCATTTCCCCACTACAAGGTCATTCCCCATAGCTGTGTTGTAAGCAACTTATATTTGCTGTCTTATTATCTTAGTTTTAGAATGTCATTATAAATGAGGAATAAAAAAACCACTAGTGTCATCCCTACTTCAATTTCATTGTGCTTCTTCCCTGAAAATATTCATGTTTTTCAAATTATCTTTGGCTAGGGTTTTGCCATCATATTCCAAACATTGATAAAGGTGTCAGTTGTCAGAGTCAGGCTTCCCAAAACTTAAAGCAAAATCTAAATTTCTCTGTTTGATTCAGACACTTATATCTTGGGCTTTGCATTCATAAGGCCCAGAACTACTTTTTTCCCAGACTTGAAATATAAATTTGAGTTTTTAACCATTACTAAGGTAGAAAATATTAAGAAATAGAAAACTGCCTTTGCATGCCAAAACGTACCTCAAAATCTCTTACAAAACTAACTTACTGAATGTGCTATTTTATTTCACAATATTGTTGTGTAGATGCTGAGAGAGTTAAAAGCAATACTAATTTACTGACACATTGGTATACAGACACATTCTTGTAAGGAACCAAATCAGACAGTATGGTAAGTTACTATGTGCTGTCAATGAGTCTTTATTATAAGTGTTATTGTAGTGGTGTCTTCAGGCTGAGTGACCCACTGAATATGTTTTTTAATCCAGCTGACTATGGCATTCCAGCATGTTCACAGTACAGGGTCACAGGGTAGGACCATGGGAGGCAGCCTGAGGAATTCTCCAGTTCAGTGTCCTTCCAGTTGTCCTGGATATGAAGGCAGAATAATTTGCTCAGATTTTTGTCAAGTCATTTGAAAGCCTCCAAGGACAGAGAGAATGCAATTTTTGTCTCTTCTGCTCTATTGCTTGACTGCCCTTTTGCTGATTTTTTTGATAGACCCAGCCTGAGCCTCTCCTGTTTCAGCTTTGGCCCATTGTTCTCAGCCTTCTACTATGCACTCCTCTGAAAAGCCTGGCTGGTATCTCTTCAATTGCTTCTGTACCAGCACAGCAAGACTGCTGTTAGGTTTCCCTAAAGCCACCTCTTCTCCAGGCTGAATAATCCATAGTCCTGAATCTCTCTTTACAGGGCAAGGGGCTGCTGCCCCAACCACCTTGCTGGCCTCCCCTTAATTCAGTCATGTTTATTGAAGTCTTTCTTGCACGGGGGAACTCAAAATAGCATGTAGTATTCTGTATATGGTCTAATGAGGCTTGAAAAAAAAAAAGGAGGGAGATCACTTCCCCAGTCAACAAGCTCACTGTGTCCCTGTTCATATAAGAGAATACTGCTGGCCTTCATTACTGTCGGGACGTGCTGTATGCTCATATTCTGCTTGCACACTTCTACTACACCCTACAAGATTGCTACATATGAGCTGCTTATCAAGCAGGCAGTCCCGAGCCTGTACTTTTGTAAAGGGTTTTATTCACTCCCTGGTGGGTGGGTTTGCATAATATTTGTTGAATACCATTAATTTCCTGCCAATTCATTCCTCCATGTTGTTCAGATCTCCCTGGACAGCAGCCCTGCTCTCAAACATATCAACTAGTCCCCCCTGTGTGCTGGTTACTGAACACCTTATGCACAAGCATTCTATAAGCTACTCCAAGTTATTGATCAAGCAGGACTCTTCCATATGTTATCCCACTTGTTACCAGCATACAGGTAGAGCACAATTAATTAGACACTACCTGCTGTGTTTAATTAACCACAAAGTTTTGGAGTCATCTTGTTCTCCCATCCAGACTCTACTATCCCAACTTGGATAGAAGATAACTATCAGAAACCTTGCTAAAGCTGAAGTAAATTACATCCATTTCTCTCCTGCCTATTATTTTATCTCAGAAGGCAACCCACTGGGTCAAGCAAGATTTAACCTTGATAAAACTGTGCTGACAGTTCCCAGTCACCTTCTCCTTCACAGGTACAGAAATGTGTTTCACTAAGACCCATTCTATGATTTTCACTGGTACGGAAGTCAGTTAGGTACTTCCTCGTATTTTGTTGCTTTTTGATGCAGTGTAAAATATTTTTTTCCAGTTACCACAGATGTATTTCAATTTTCATAGGTTTTAAAAGAGCAGTCCTTTGAGAATGTTGGCTCTCTCAGCAACCTTGGATGCAGACAGTCTTGTGGATCTACTATCCATGAATTTCTCCCAAGTAATGTCTGACTCGATCTGCATTCACTTTCCCCTCCAATAACTAGTCTTTGAAGCCAGTACCTCTGTCCTATTTGTATACATTGTAATTAAATCACTTATCTGAGTCAGCAAGAGGTCCACCTTTTCATTGTTAGTAACAGCTTCTTGCTATTATTGCTCCTCTATGCGTATGACTGGCTTAGTATTTCCTCAGCAAGTGAACAAATCAATGATTTAAAGGCACTGACTGTTCATGCAGGAATACACCTGATGTCCAGCTACCCCTCACTTATAAGTAAATCTTCATTTTCATACTTAGACATCTCTTATAAATAAACCCTATAGCTTTTGTCAACCTGCAATGTTTCATACATTTTGTTTAATACACAAATAATACATAATTATGGTTACAGAAAAATGTTATTAGTTTTTCTTCCATTTGCTTGAAAATGTAATTTTTATGTGGTGCCATGGAACGAAGAAAGATTTGCTTTCCAAATTTCTTTACCCTTGATAAACAAAGTCAAAGATAAAGCAATAAGAAGCTTAAAGAACAAAATTTCATGCTTCTTATGTGACCTATCCAGTATTGTCGTAGGAATTCAAACAAAACATTAAGATACATAATGATATAACTATATGTTCACAATTCTATACCTAATCATACACAAAAACTAACTGTGATCATTTATCTAAATGCACAAACTAAAAATAATTCAAAATTGTTCTTTGCAATAGAATTAACATCAATACATGTGATGGGTAAAATTTGTAGTTATTTAGAGGCATGTATTACCTAATAAGGTAAAAGATAATACATTTTCCATTGAAAAGAAAAAAAGAATTGCACACAAAAAGTGTCTCAGCCTGAAAATAAAATATCAACCATTCAATTGCAAATTGCCAGTTTGAGTTATACCAGTATCCACAACTTTATCATTAGCTGTTTCTGAAGGAAACTAACCAAAGAAAAGCACAAGGTAAAGAGATTGTAAAAGATTTTTCTTAATCTTTCTTAGTCAAAGAGTCTGACTTTGGCCCAAATCATGATGTCTGTATCCACCTCAAGCCTTATTGCCAGAATTTAAAACACTAATATATCTATATCTACTCCCCAAACTATGTGTCCCTGGCAACCAAACAGCAAAAAGCAACCTTCTATTACCTGTTTTTTAGGCCATACTTCTGTAGATCACACTAAACACACTTGGTTTCTTTACACTTTCTAACAGTGAGTAATTAACTCTCACCATATTTTTAACAATTATTAATATTATTATCTTTATAAGCTTTTTATTTAAGAAATATTCACAGTGACCTGCCTAGTATATATTGTATTGTTGCCCTGCAATGGCAAGAATAAGAAATTGCTGATCTGTATAAATCAGATCTTAATTGCTTCCAGGTACTTGTTCCCCCTTTGTTAAAATAGTTAGGTTTAGTACGTTAGAGTAAAAGTGATGGATTCCAAGCCCCTCTACCACTGTGAAATTCCAAGCGATGGTTGTGTGCAGAAGATTGATACTAGCAGTGAAGTGTTAGCAGGCTGCATGCCTTTTACAGGTTTTTTTCCACAACTTCAGTGCTGTCGCAGATGATCCACCTGTTCAGGTTTTAGGCATTTTCATTTCATCTCAGGCATCACTGCTGTCTTCAAGACAGCAAAGAGTGAATGAATTCATTCCGTGGTCATAGGTTCATAAAGTCTTTTCAGACTCCAATATGTATGGTAAGATGAAGAGCTCTTAAATTTACATGTGTCTATAAGAAAATTTGTAGTTTACAGCATACCTGTGCTAATGTGGAAAATATAATGTCAGCGGTAAGTCATAAGAAGTAGACACCTAAGACCTGTATACAATTGTTTTGCATACAATAGCATACATTTATTTGCATACAATTATTTTTTAAAAGTCATGACTCATTAGAGGTAACAAAGAAATTATTTCTGTTTCCCACCCTCTGACATTCAGCTCTGTCTCCAGTAACTACCATTCTCCAAATGAATCAGCCTTCTTGTTTTCAGTCACTGGTGTTACTGGCAAATTTGCCTATTTACTCCATGGCCTTTTTGTCTGTCAGTAAAACCTAGGCATTAATGCATCCATATTCAGTCTGTATTCTGAAATCAGAGCACACGTATCTCTTGTGGATCCCTTTCATAATGTCTTTGCTAGTTCATGTTATTTACTTATGACCCATATCATCTTATGACCCATAAGATTCCTTATTCTAATTTATCAACCATTGAAAGAATTCTGCTGGTGCTAGGACTGAAGCATTAGGTCCTATTTTTTAACAAATCTCCTTCATAAATTATCCTTCCTTGCAGTTATTACATCACTGCTAACACTGCTGCCATTGTGGTTTTCTTTATAAATGAAGGCAGACTCCTTATTCCATTAAAAACACTGGTAAAATTCCAATTCCTGCTGACTTTAGAGGGAATAGATTTCAGCTCTTATGTCTCAGCTGTCAATAGCTACCATGTATAGTGATAAACATATATCCTTTATTTTTTAACTGTCAAAGTAAAAGCTACCAGCAATTTAGGTTGATTACACCACCACATCACCACATCACTTTGGTCTATAACTGGTTGAAGATTTCCATCCTTTTTTTTTTCTTTCAGGTTTTTGGTTTTGGTTTTTGGTTTTTTTTTTAATGCTAATTAAACTTATTTTATTTTACTTTATTTTATTTATTTTTATCTAATTTATTTTATTAATTATAATTTTAATTAATTAATGCTAATTAATTAATTTTAAAGCTATTCCAGACATTTTAAAAGTTTAAAACTAAGGTGATCACTGGCTAGGAGAGCAGTATATGATGATTAGGGGCAGAAGTGAGTAGAAAACATAGAGCCAGACTCTTTTCAGTAGTGGCCAGTGACAGGACAAGAGGTAGAGGGGAAAAATTGAAATTTGAGAAATCAGCCTGTGTGCCAGCTTTTCCAGTGTGCACTGGAATTACAAGCTAAAGGCAACTAGGCCAAATGAAATTGTTTAATGACTACATCATTTTCCTAATTCTAAATGTTAACTCAAGTGATATCATTCTAAAGATTTTATTTCTCTAGCATAAACCAAGGAATGCTATCTTTTTTTTTTTTTCATAGTGACAGAAATGTGTCTCAAGTTGGTTTGAATCATCTACATGATAACATATTGTTTGAACATCCATATCAGACATTTTTGGTTTTAGTGAAAATTCTCCTTTTTTAATTGCAGGACTCCATGGTCAAAGCTTAAGTCATTGCCAACTTCAGATCAGAGTCATTTTTTTTACTGTCCTTCCAAAACACCAAGATAGTGTTCAAAGCTCAAAGACTGAACACTAGTCACACATTCCCTTTCTTCATTATTTTCTGGAGAAGATTACATTGCTCCAAATCCATGATCTCAATCTGTTTCCATTTCCACTCCCAAATGTAAAGCTCACAGCCATCCTCACCAATTGTGAAATGACCTTAATATAGTTCATTAGATTCTTGAATGTTGAGGTAGTGGTGAGGTAAAGGGAAATACTAAATTCAGAACCTTTTTTTTTTTTTCCCCCCCTTAGTGAATGTGTGCAGTAGCAATTTAACTCTTGAAGTCTCCTTGGAATATTAAGTTTGCTATGACCCCAAATGGTAGAGGATATATCTAAACTACTAGGAAAAATCTTGTTAATTTGCCCTGGGCTTACAATACGTGCACCTTACAGATCTCAAGATTATAAGTTCAAATGAAATAAAAAAACCACCATTCATCAGTTCATGAAATATGAACATGAATCGCAAGGTCAAAAGTCTTGCTCAGTGATGGAAACAAGAAAAAAAAGGCTATAATCCATCAATCAATCAATCAACCAATTAATCAATCAATCACCTGAACCTCCCAAAGGAGCTGGTATATTAAGTATTACATTCCACTGTGTTTCAGAGCAGCTTTTAAAATACTGTTCTCACACTAATTTACTCTATAAACACATTTGTAATCAGCATTTTTTTACAGTGGAACAGGTTAACATAGCAGTACCAAGCTCCAAACAAAGCTAAGTTAACCACAGTGTTCAGTTTAAATTATTCCATATTTTGACACTGTTAACAAAATGTAGCACTGTAGGAAGCTATTGTATGAGGGTTTTTTCTGAGTCTAGGCATTTTTCCTGTCATTAGGAAGACTTAGGTTCTGCTATTTGTCTATTGATAGCCTCTACTGACAGTTATAGTCCAGAGCAAAAATGTTTCAAGCAGCTACCAACAATGGTAGCAGCATGGAGTGTGCTAGATTTGATTTTCTTAGCCACAACTATGGAATAGATTTTTATTGAAGAAAAAGTTTCAATGTAGTGAAGAAGGATGGTGACAAAGAAGTCATAAATTTCTACGTAGCAATTTAAAAACAAACTATGAAGACTTAAATCTAAATTTTCAAATTCATTTTAGGGGAGACTTTAATGATAGCTCCCCTGATACAGCTTCTACTGGAAAGAGTAACTTATAAAGGTATTTCCCTGCTTTGAAAAACATAACAAAAAAACCTGCTCCCAAAACATAATGGCAGGCTGCAAATGTGACTAAAAATTTGACTATGTGTCAAATTAGACACATTTGCAAATGTGACTAAAATCTCATCTTGAAATGAGATGGAAGAAACTTCTGCATTTTTATCAGTGCAGAACCAAGATGCATTTCCCTGAAATACTCAATGGTCATATGATGATTTTTACCAATAATTTCATCTCCAGTATATAATATTCATAATTTGGAAACAGCTTCTTTCAAAAATAAAATGTTTTAAAGCCCTTTCATCTTTATAGGTGCATGTTTGAAGTATCTCCAGTGCTGATAAACACAGCCCTGTGAAAATTACTCAGATTCTTCCCTGCTTTCCACCTTCCACAATCCCTCCCTTGAATGATTTACTCCTTGAAAGAATCTATGCACTGACTGCTGGCATGGGCTTTGAGACAGTGCATGTCTCACTATAGCACTGGGAATTCACTAGGCACATTAAAAAAATCAAACCACAATTTATGTTTTATGCTGTCCTCCAACTAAGCATTCCATGTTGCTATGAATCCTGAGGAAATACAGTAAATCAATGAAAATTTTAAGAGGTTAGAAACTAATTCTAGTATTCCAGTAGTACTTAAACAGGGCAAGATTGTTTTTTTCCCTTCACTTGGCTACACCATCTATACAGATCGGATCATGGCACTCATTAAAAAAACCCCATGTCTGCGCTCTGTGAAGGACCATTTCCGCAGTCTCTCCATTCCTGTTTCCATCTAAGACATAAGGAAAGAGGACATCCTTACATAAGAGTATAAATAACAGTCACGGAGCATGTTCTTTTTTCAGGCAGGCTTTTATTTGTTTGTTGGTTGGTCGGTTTTGCTTTGTGAAGACACAGCTAAGGAGGTGGAAGAACAGTTTTACCAGGATAGCACTGTCAGACCATGTGATGTGAACAGCAATAAAACTGTTAATGCACTAAATGCCTTAAATCCTTCCCTGAAGGTAGTGATAATCTAAAAAGGAAGCATTAGGGTGACCTAAAGTTCACTTTTTAGCTGTATAGTCTGGAAGTAAATTATTTGATTTAAAAAAAAAAATTAAAAAAAAAAGAAAAAATAGAAATCTGTGTCTAAGCAGAAATGCATCTGGTGCAACACAAAGCAACACCAGCAATTCACAGGTGAATCTCGCAGGCTGCTCTGGATGCACTGGCAGTAGTTCAGACATGAACGTTAGACATAGTGCATCAGATAGCAAGCCTCCTAATCTTGAAATTACACAGAGCCCTGTTTGGCTTCTCTTTCAGAACTATATAAAAACAGACTGAAAATTTTCATACATAGAATTTTCATTTTGAGTTTTCTGGTCTGTTTTGGTGAGCGATGTTATTCCTGCTTCCAAATTCTCCTTGCCAACAGGGAATTCTTCTTTAATAGCCTGTATAAATACTCTTTCTCTTTTATTCTAATTATATTTATTGGACTCTCAGGTAATTAAAAAACATTTTAAAACAAAAACTGTGGGAACAACAGCAACAGAACCAGAACGTTCCTAATTCATCTAGCTATCAAAAGAAGAAACAGGTTGCCTATGATACAAACCAACAAATTCCGATGAGATAAATTAACACAACATAGCACATCAGCATTGGTAGCTCATTAGCAGAGGAGCAATGGCATTCCTCTTTAAGCGTACTATAGTAGTTAGCACTAACTTTCAAAATATTCAAACCATTCACCAAACATGTTTTTATCTCAAATGATATAAAAATGCACACTTTACATTATCTTTAGGGAACAGTTGCACCTCTGTATTAAATGTCTAAGTTTTGCAGATACACATACAGGATGAGATTTTTTATTTAAATTACTCATGAAATCTGTCTTTTACACTACACCTTTAACAATCATCAGCTACTGAAGATCGAACACAAATACCTCTCTACTGAAAAGAACAGTGAGGCAACCTTTTACCAAAACAACACGAGAAACACTTCTCAGTAAGCTTAGAAGACTGACACGTCACTTACCATGTGAAGAAGGTGTATTTTTAAACTAGCAGGGCCTTTAAAAATCCTCCTCTATGACCTAATAAGAGTAAAAAATACCTATTTCCATATTCAGTCAAGACACAGTGAAATAAAAAAAATATATAATTAGAGATTTCATTTGCTTATGCATTCTCCCTTAAATGCTTTAACTACTTTGCTGATAAATAAGTACACAGAGATATTTCTCAGACATCTCTTCCTTTTCTTGCAGTATTTTCTTTTTATCAATTTTCCACTAATCATGCACTAATCATGAAATATGGTTATATTCCAGTTGTTTTAATTTTCTATGTGCATTTTTGCTGAAGAAAACCACTCCTTTGTCACCTCAGGTATATATTACTGAGGTGGTACAACTTCATCAATGAATACTACAAATTTCGAATAAGCATAAATAAGCATAAGTTCAAGACCAAAACATTTGGCAAGTAAAATCTGACACTGACATCAAGTGAGTTCCCGGAATCATTGCTAGGTGAAGAAATGACCTGGAGTGATGCTAGTAAGGCATCTCACTTTGAAAAACAATTTAATTCTATGGGCTTAGAGGCAAACATGGTAAGTGCATTCCTCGGGAGATGTTTCTGGATTTTCATTTAATACAATTCTTGTTCCAGTTCCCTGTCAGATGACCTACTAAGTGCAATCTTTATCTGTCTTTTGTTTTGCTCCACATTGAAATATTCTTGTGCACTGGTCTGGTAACGGACAGTCAACTCCTTATGCAAATGACGCCTATGCCTAGTGAAGAACAGACCAGTAAAAAAATCTAAGGTAGGCTAGACATCTCAGAGAAGCAGCGACTGAAGCTGATTACAAATTGATTCACAGTATGTGCACTCTTGATGCCCCTGTCCAATTCCATTTCACCTAAAAATCTCAATCAACTTCATCCCAGAAGCATTTTTGTGCACTTTTAAGAAGCAACTTCTCCACAATGTAAACCATAGGATACCGATTGCTATTTCAGGAGTACACAAAATACTCGTGTGCCCTTGGAACATAGGCCCAGCATTTATTTTGTTAGCTACATGACTTGAGTTTCAATTTCACACTGCTAAGGAACAGCATCAGACTTAGGGGAAATGCTATTGAGAAGACGTTTTGCCTCCATTTCTTTTACCTTCATGCAGCTCTTGCATTTTATGTTTCCTTAGGGTGAAACTCTGCACAGCTTACAAGTGATGTGAGCGGAGGCAAAACAAAAAACAGCAAAACAACCACAGTAATCAGTAAATCATAGTAAATCATCCAGTGTGGCATTCCTGAAAGAGTAAAGAATCTGTACCTATGAGGGATCAGTGCAGTGGAAAGTTAAGTATCCATCAAGCCCCATGCAGATATCAGTAGTCCAGCTAATCACCTCTTAGGAACTATTAGGCTTGACAGCATGACCCCTGTCACTCACAGTTGGTACAATGTAGTGCTGAAAATGGAGCAGTCACTAGAGATGGTATTATTTCTAGCTAAGCTGTTTTGGCAGAATGTTTGTGTGCATCAACAGACTGAAATGTCAGAGAGCTGAAGATGATGTAGGTGAATGTGAAAAAGCAGAGCAGACTGCAGAAAAATAAAGGAAGAAGCCAGAAGTAAGAACGAGAAAGAAACAAATACAAGGACAAGCAGAAATTTTAAGTTCTTAATCAATATTGAAAAGAATTTTCTTAAAACAGACAATTTTGCAGCAGAAATACAGTTCAATCAGGTTGTTGTAACAGGCAGGAAGCGTTAATGTAAATTGATCATTCAGGTTATTAGATTCTTTATGTCACAAATGCTTTTCAATGGACTGCTACACCACTGAGCACTCTTCATTCTAACTGCAGACTGAATACCACTAAAGGATAGAAGGAACACAATAGGTTTTTTGCCTGAAAAATCAGGCACACACTCCACTGAAACTGTCCATCAACAATATCCTCAGGGGTCATAACCCTGAAGCATATACTCATACCCCGGTACCACTAACTAAAGTCCAAAACAATATTATAGATGTCTTGTATGTTCTTATATGCTGGTGTTATACATGGTTATTATTTTCACTTATGTTTTATAAATTATTAATGTTTGAAAAGTTTACTCCTGGTTTTGTGTTGGGGTTTTGGTTTCTTTTAACTAAGGGCTAATCTTTTTTTCTTTCTACTGGTGTGAGGAGTTCATTCTTAGCATATTTATGCTTAATTCTTATGCTCTTTTATTTAACACAACAAAGCAGAGGACATTCAATAGGCATAAAAAGAAAAAAATTCTTGAGGGTACAGACAAGATACTCCAGATATCTGCACAAATGTGATGCTTTGAATTTCTAAAAGAGAATGAAAATGGGTCCCTTCCTGTTCTAAACCAAAAATGTTGTCAACACCTCAGCTATTTTAGAACAGTGAAACATGCCAGAAAGGCATGTTTACAGCAAGCAAATTAGCTCAGACCTCCTTATTCTGCTGCTTCTTCTGTATCTATGCTTTGTTTCTCTCTTCTTTCTTTAACCTATTATGATAGTACAACATGCTTAGAAAAGCATATGGCAGTTTTTTCAGTGAGTCTGTTAGTAAAGTTTGGTTAGGCAGTCCATGGGGAAAAAAAAAAAAAAAAAATCTGTTTAAATACAGTAGTCCTGGACATAGTAGCTAATTCCTGCTTGGAAGAGCCAGACTACTGGAGCAATCCTGCAGTAGTAAAGGTCTGCATAATGTCGTGATTACTAAAGTACAACCCACTGTTATAGTATGTATAATTTATACATAGTATATATACTGCTATATCTGGATTGTGGTGTAGCTAGAAATGTTATGAAGAATTAGCTTTATACTGGTAAGTACCACAACTACATTTAATAGCTTTCTTTAGCTGGCAGCTGCAGTGCTGAAAAGTGCTTCATACAACAATGTGCTCTTGTGCAGGACAGAATGGAGCCTGCTGCTTGTCAGGTTCATGTCTCACCAAGTTTAAAACCATTAGTCCTTGTCCTATCACTACAGGCCCCGCTTCAATGTCCCTCCCCAGATTTTCTGTAGGCCCCTTCAGGTACTGAAAGGCTGCTGTAAAATTTTCCGGAGCCTTCGTTTCTCCAGGCTGAATAACCTCAGCTCTCAGCCTCTCCTCACAGGTGAGGTGCTCCAGTTCTATGACCACTTTTGTAACGCTCCTCTGGGACTGCTCCAACAGCTCCTGTGCTGAAGACCCCAGAGCAGGACACAGTGCACCCAGGCGGTGCCTCCCCAGAGAGGAGCACAGGTGCAGAATCGCCTCCCTCAAATCAGCTGGCACTCTCCTAGTTAGCAAGCTATAGGAGTTAAATTAAACTGATAGTCAGCCTTGTAGCTATTTTCGGTATTTTGCTGCTACCTCCTCTCTTTTGCCTTAGGTCAGTGACCATTGCGTATGGCTGTACAACTTAATGTATCCACCACCAAGGCGAAACATCCCAAAAGAGCTGTGGAGAGCTTCGATTCCCCGGGGCAATACGCAGTGATTATAAACTGAGCCTCATTAACACTCTGAATTTATAGCAGCAGCACTCTATTGGAATTCAAATGTCAGCTAAACCGCTGGCTTTAGCAGAGGCAGGGGCAGCCTTGGCCGGGGCCGAGAAGGAGCCCGGCGGGTAGCGCCGGGTCCCGGGGGGTGGCGGGTTCCCTGCAGGGGGTGGAGGGGCGGCTCGGAGCCATGGCAGGAGCAGGAGCGCNCGCAGCTGCCGCCCACCCCCTGCCCAGGGCGCGGCCGTTAGGACCGTTACGGGGGAGTCCCGTCCGCCGTGGCGGGAGGGCCGCCGCGCTGAGCGGTCGCGTTACGGTTGTTCCTTTTTCGTCTTCTTTTTTGTTTCGCGGAAACATTACGTCATCCTATTTCTCGAGGTGGAATTCGTGTGGAAATAGCATTTAAAGACTCACCCTGCTGATTAAATTGCTTCTTCTCTGTGTTCAGGTTTTAGATAACCAGTGCGCTTGGACGCTGAAAGGCGTCAAATGGGAGAGGGGCTGCTGCCTGAGAAATGCAGCCAGTTTCTTTTGTCACATTTAGCAGACAAAATGCATTCTGTTGCAACAACAAACTAAAACAGAACAAGCCTGCGTTTGAGACTTCCCTTTGTTCTCTTGAATAATAAAGGAAAGCTTTTGATGGTGGGGAAACAAAAATAATAATAAAAAAAACCTGGCATCACTAATGTCAGTTCACCTTAAGAAAAGAATGGTGTTCCAACACCATCTTATTTTAGCTTCCTAATACAGAAGCACTGCTGGCTGAATCAAATTTAGTTCAGTGGCTGGATGCCTCTAACAAGGTTTCCACTGAGGTTTTCCCTTAAATTCAGCCAGTCAGGAACCATGTTGCACATGGTATGAGCTGTGGGAGAGATGCAATGGCTAAGGTCAGCTCAAATCTACAGATCTTTAATGAGACTACTTTCTACACATATTTCTGAGCATATAAACAAAGCACTGAATACTCCCCATCATTTAAGGATTCAGTGCAAACTATTGGTAAAGAAGAATTAAAGGAATAAGCAAGCCTCATTTTCTTCTCTTATAACTAATGACATTACAACTGGTATTTGGGTACATGCATGTCTCATGACAAAACAGCATTTTATTAACTCTGGTCATAGAATTTCCTATGACCTGGGAAACATATCAGTGAGTCAGACAGGCTCTGGAAGAGTTTTACTGTAATAAACCGAGCTTCTAAAAATAAACTACCCTTGCTCACATCAGGTAACTCTTCATGACCTGGTTCCTATATGCACCAATAACTTCATTTTATCAGTATATGTTATTTTAGTAACTCAGAATTCAATTTTGTCCTGCAACAAGACCAAAATAAATATATAAACATAAGTGAGGATAACAGTATTTTCCACAGATTGAAATTTCTGGGAGATTTAGTGGAAAATTGAATTGTTTCATGTTGATTCAGTTTGATTTTAATTTTTAAAATTCCCAGAAAGTTTTAGGCCTTTATCAGGATAACTGATAATCTGGCATATAGGCTTTTGGACTAAATAAAACTGAGAAACCACAACATTTTCATTCCAAATATACTCTGCTTATTGCACATCCTGGAAGTTTTCATTCACATTTCTTCTCTTTTCCCATACTGAGCCTAGCTTTATATCTGGACTATCTTTCTCAAGAGGTACTGGTAGAAATTTGCAGCAGAAAAGTGGAAACTGCAAATCTACTGAAAAATTCCAGTGAGATTTTTCAACAATTAAATGCCCTTTGTCAAAAAGCAGTAGTGTCCATCCAGTTTCCAGGCTTGGCTTTTCCATCTTTTCTCTTCATCACTCTTCTTCATGGTAGCAAGATTTCTATATTCACAGCTAATCTGAACAATATGCAAAGAAAACAGTAAGTTTGCTTTGCAAATAGCCAGACATAATACTGGACGATCCATATGGGAAAAGTAAAGGATGCTTCTTACTCTACTGAATGTGATTTAGCTTTTGTGATAATCTATTATCTATTGCAACTGTCTTTTCAAATTCTCTGCTGAGATTCTGTGTGTTTTTCGAGGGCTGATTTGTGCTTTCCTATTAGACTCGCTGTGTTCATGCTATTTGCACTACAGTTCTCAAGAGTTACCAGCTCAGTGGCCTTCAGATGCTCTGTGTTCTGATCGGAATATTTGTCCAAACAGGGCACCACGATATTAGAAGAACACCTGGTTTTCATTAGCAGAAGTCAAACTACTTGCTGGTACGTCTGTTCAGAAATGTTCTGCAGGTTAATTAAGACATTAGTTAGTTCTGCAATGAATTCACTGTAGCAACATGCTTCATGTATATAGTGTATTTTTTTTCAAGTAAGGCACAAGAACTAAGTTATCTGAAAATGGTAAACAGTAATAAATAATTGAAATAACAGCTGTGGCATTTTTTAATTATTATCTAATACTGATGTTACTTCTCATAGTCAATGACCCCTAAGCATTCCCTCTGGTTCTTTCTGAAGGTTGGCCAAACTGCATTTAGTTTTCCCAGTACCTAGCATAATGTAGTAAGGAAAGATCCGCAGGGCATATAGAAGAGCCAGTAATGTTTCAAACACAGTTCTGTGAAAGCTTCTCAAATACAAAACAGATAATTCCTTTATTTCATATGCAGCTGATATTACTTAATTTAGTTAAGTGAGAGATTAAGTTCCATAAGAATAGTTCCGTGGGATTGTGGTTTATAGTCAAAGTAGGACCCAGTGTCATATAGAGACTCCTTTTCTGATATCCATGTCAACCATACTCTATTCATTGGCTAATGGACAGCAGTATTACTGGAAAAATAACTATTTCTCAGTGCCTTCATTTGTACAGAACAAAAAGAAGTACAACAGTGTTTTGTTTTGTTTTTTTTCTAAATTTTTTTAAAAGGAAAAAAAAAAAAAAAAAAAAAAAAAAAAAAAAAAAAAAAAAAAACTGAAACAGGTTAGTACAGTAATCAGCACTGCAGCTTTCTCCCATATGGATTAGCTAATAATACATCTTGTTATTTTGGAAGCAAACTGGTTGTTTTCTCTTTATATTGCTCAGATTGGCATTGAATGTACAAATAGTACTACTATGGAGCTCAGTGGGAAGGACTGAAAAAGAGAAGATGGATATCATTACAGAATTCCTAGCATCCTCATGTTGTATTTTGCCCAGTGGAAACTCAGTTTTTTTAATTACTTCTATGTTTTTCAGAATAGGACTTACTGAGAAAATAGATTTTTTCCAGAAATTTCATGAGTCTCAAAACTTAACATCAATCTTCACCTTTTACGATTCACACAACCCCCTCTGAAGGTATCCAAATACTTGAGGAAAAAGTGTATTTGCAAATACAAAATGCTCAAAGCGTTTTTGTGCTTCCTGAGCCCTCTCAGGCAATTGTGTCCCGTGTATCTGTGAGCTACTGAAAAAACTGTGTGGTTTTCTGCAACAGTCTAGCTTTTCTTGTCTCCCCAGGTTATGTCTGTCTTTCCCAGTATGAAAGTTCCTCACAAAGCCAAATAAATAAAATTGGAAAGAACCTGTTAGGTCACCGACTTGAGACTGACAGCCTCTGATAATTAGGGAACAGACATACAGAAGGTCCACACATACATGTACTTCCTGAGGCTACAGGACTGTTAAAATATTACCATTTTACACTTAGGAAAAAATGTTGCCAGGGCTACACCTCTTGTAAATAGTAAAGAAACTGGAGACTAGACAAAATGTGAAAATAGAACCCAAATTCTACCAGAATTAATTTTTCTGACAGTCTTGAAAAAATGGAGTGTCCCATAATCACAAAGTATCCAATGCTTCTTATTTTCTTATCATTACAAAAAAAAAAAAAAAAAAAAAAAAAAAAAATGGCTTTATCATTATTTATGTCACTGCTTATTATCCACCAGATTTCATGATACCAATCATTTTTGCAGTGTTTGTTCTGTATTCAGTTTCACAAGCTGCAGAATGAGTTCTTGTTCTTACATTGTATTGGTCAAACTCCTTTCATTACCACTGTTTTAGTTGTGTTTTCGTATGGGTTTGTTGTTTTGTTTTGGTTTTTTTTCTGCTGCTTTTAGCTTGTTAGGGGATATGGGTGATAATTTGCAACTTTGTGAATACCAGTGTCTACATGGGTCTTTACAGAACAGAATTAATTCCTAACCGTAAAAAATACTACATCAAATGGAAACTAAACTGCTACAGTCTGTATGCTGAGTAAATAATTCAGAAAAGCCGATGACTGAAGGACAGCTTCTCTTTTGGTGTATGCAAGTTCCTTTTAAGCACCCAAATCATCCTTCAAGATGTTTGTAGATGGAGGAAACATTGATGTAACTTTAAGCCCTGTCCACACTGTGCAGCATGAGGGGTTGGAAACAGGAACTCATCTTTACCTGTGTGGGAAAGCATGCAGACAAATTCCTTGCAAATTCATTCCATTAGCTTTTCCATAAACTTTTTACTTGCAAAATCCTACTGTGAGGATAGTTAAAATATTAACTTTTTAGTGCTTATCATATCCTTTTCATATTGTTCCCTTTCGGTTTGTGTGTGTGGTTAAAAAAAAAAAAAAAAAGCCATCAATTATGTAAAATAAATAAATTAACTTCCACCAATAGTATCCAAAATTGCTGTATTTGCAAAAATTAGGGAGAGGGGGAGAGATAAACAGAATTTACGATAAGAATTGTCTAGTCCAACCTACTATCACTTACTGTTACAGCAACTTAGCTGCAGACTGTCTGATTTCTAAAAATGCAGTACAAAAGGAGAGGGAGAAATAAACCCTTGGCTTAGTAAAAAAGTCCTGCACTGTGGGTCTTGACAGAGTTTAAAAATAAAACTGAGACAAGGTAAGTCTGGATTTGAACATCCCATTTTTTTGCAGTTTAATTTGCACACTGACCCTTTAAACTCTTTTTCAAGCACTATAGCCTTGGGCACAGCCACAAGGCACAACCATCCCATGTAGTGTGACTTCATCATTGATTCTCACCTCCCTGCCCAGTCAGTCCCAAAATATCTAGCCATTTTTTTTGCCCCACTTTCAGTAAAATTTCAAATATCCTAACATAATGAAAACTAGCTGATACTGCTAGGCCCTTATACACGATAAAATTTGTTGGAGAGGTGAAGATAAAAAAACTTAATTGCTTTGCCACCCAAAATTCAGGCCAATTTTTAAATTAAGATTATCATACCAGCCCAACTCATAGAAAATTAATAGCTCAAGCCCATAAAAATTTGTTCAGGTTCCATACTAATTGCTAACTCTGCATGTGTTTTGTTAAAACTAGCACTTCTGTTGCTTTAGAGATGTTACTCCTGTAGCTCGTCAGAATACAGACCATGTCTATACGCAGCTGACACATTCAAGTCTATAGTACAAGATACTCTGCCCTTCAGCCATTGGACTGATCTGCAGACAAAGCACATACACAGAGCCAGTAGGTGTGCTCAGCAGTGTTGGGTGGTTTGCAGGAGTAAACACAAGTTATGATCGCAGGCATGCGCAGTATATTTTCCTATGAGAGTTGTCACCAAAACATAATATAGAAAAGCCCATGTCTCCTAGCTCACGATTTAGCAGTGTCTTGTATGATGCCATCACTCTTTCACTCTTCCTTCCTCCCACCCACCTCAGATTCTTAGATTCTTAGATTAAGAAAAGGAAATACTGAATAAGTTAAATGCATAAAACCATGTGAGAGCATGTGTATGATATTCAAGAACAAGCAGAAGAAAGCAAGGCAAGCAGAGAAATAACTTGAAGAACTTGCCCCTCCTGTGTTCTCAATACTCTTTTTTTTTTTCTGCCACTTGCTCCCATATACTGCTGTTCCACCCATCCTTTATGTTCTTGTTCCTGATGAGCTTCATGTTCTCAAAACACAGCATTGCATTCTTAGCAATGCCTAAATTACTACTCCAGTAACATGTTTCTTCCTTCCATAGTTTCCTCAAAAGAGAGAGGAAAATTAGCGCACAACTGATTAAGTCCACTTTCAACAAAATGTTTGGTATTTCCAAATCTCTTCATCAGAAGAGAAGCACGTTTTTCTGCATCCTACTGAATACTTACATGACCAACTATATGCTTACTGAATAATTACATGACCAACTATAAAAAGCAGAAAATAAAATTGGCTGTAAAATCTATATTCAATACTAGTACTTATTCTTAGCATATCAAGAGTTGCCACACATGGGCTACTACTAAATCGAATGATCTGATGGAATATAACTCTGATGTGTTTCCATTGCCCTCCCCTGCCATGGAATTTATACCGTGAGGAATGACCTGTTCTTTTAAAGTTTCTACAAACACTTCAGCAGTTTTTGAAATTAAGTTATGGCTAGGAAAGGAAGGAGGAGGAAAACTTGTCTTTAGAAAAATCTAAGGAATTAGACCAATTCAGAAGACTTCTAGGAGCTAGATATCTGTTTTTTGGTTTAATTTGGACATCAAGAAATAGTATAAATTGGGGTGGAGGGTAAAATATTGCATACACTGTGATTCATCTTAAGAGTTCAGAAATGGTAATATCAAGTTTATAAACCATTATGATTGTAAAAAGAAAGTGTTCAGGGGAGGACAAAGCCCACTAGTTTTTAAAATTCTGACTGACATTTACTCTATAGAAGTAAAAACTTCTAGCTGTATTTATTTATATCTGTGTTATTCTTTCTTTCTTTCTATCTGTCTATCTATCTATCTATCTATCTATCTATCTATCTATCTATCTATCTATTTTTCTGATAAGTGCCAATTGTTCCAAGAGTTGACAATACTCAAATCACTTTCTCTCTATCTGGGTGACTAAGACTGAATGTAAACTAATTTCTGCTTTTAGTTTCCTACCATTCCAACTGTGGCTAATTTTCAATGGTATAGGTGCAGCATTAAACAATTAAGAATGTGTTGCACTGCAGTAAGTTATGATATGCTAAACCCTATAGCACAGTTTTCTTCGGAGCTGGAATAAACATTGAGTACTAAGGTTTCTGTTAATAATATCAATGATATTAACTACAACTAGCAAATAAAAGTAAAGAGTTCAGTAGGGCGTTTACCCTACTAGGGCGTTGAAACCATGCTTCTTCAACATGCTTCTTAGAGCAAAAAAGACTTATCCTGACATTAAATATCCACTTGACAGTTCATGCCACACGTTTTTCTTTTGATGAAGCCAGGTGTTCTACAAACACTCTGAACATCTGTTGCCCCTTGTGATAGCCAGCTGGGTATGGTTTGTTTCTGGCCAAATTTAAACCTACATCACTGTTTTCCAGTGACTATTAGCTGTCATAGTTTCATGGCCAAATGGGAATTTTCAGATAATTTTAGAAAGAGTTAGGCTTGGCTCTAAATAGAAAAATATGTTTAAATAGAAAACTGTCTTCCCATAAGAACAACTGTGGCATTTGCTGCACTTTTGTAGTGCTAAGGAACAAACTTACGGAATAAGTCCAGACACATTACCTTTATATATTATATTCACTACTAATTTTGCCTATGAAGTGAATGTATTTTTTAATGTAGTTTTGTATATGTTTAAAAACTTTAAATTTCTCTTTAAATTTCTCTTATTTTAGCACTTGAAAATTGTGGGGTTTTTCCACTGTAGGTCTTCAGTTAAATACTAATGTACTATAAATACAATATACTAAGTACTATGTATTTAAAGCCAAATTTGAACCAGCAGTTCCATTTCCCTCACCATTCAGTAAATAACTTTAAAGCTCTTTAGATGTGGAACACTTATAGAATTGGCTTGCCTGAGTAAGGCAATATGAATTCTATCTTAAAAATATGCTTCCCAAATGATATTTTTTTTTAAAGGAGTTCTGCTGTCATAGGAAGGCAATAATTCACAGTATCATGAAGTTCAGGAAAAGTGCATCCATGTTTGGTACAACTGCCTGAGCAAACATTTAGTATCAATTCATATATCATCTTTCTTATTCCTTAAAGTAGTTACAATGGATGATCTTGATCCCCATCATCAGGATATAGAAAGATTAAGGCACTACAACCCAACATCTCAAGCTGTTTCATCAGTTCTTCAAAGAATATTTGATTTCTTCCTGCCTAGTGATAGGGTCTTAAAAGAAATACTAGCACAGAAAAAAAAAAAAGAAAAAAAGAAAAAAAAAATTTAGTGCAGAAAAAATCCATCAGTCACCTTATTCACTGATTTTTTTTTATTCATCTCTTCAGCCAATCCTCTCCTTCAAACTCCTAATAGCTCCTTAAAATACTACACTGACTTTTTCTAAATAATTCTATATATATATTTCTAAATGTATATATTTTATATATATTTCTAAATAATTTTCTAAATAACTTCAAGCCTTACAAAAAAATTATTTTGAAGGGTTTGTTTGGGGGTGAAAGTGAGATTGAGTAGTGTACAAGGCTGACTGAACAGAGATTTTTCTTTCAGAGTCAGTGAGTGTAGATGAGTTCACTAAAAAATTATGACCGTAGTCTGGAGATATATTAGCCTTTTACATTCCTTCACAGCCCACCCATTTCTTTCTGGGTAATAGAGATAATTAAGAGTGAGGCAACTGTTAAGGCATAGAAAAGACTTCTTGAAGGCTGAAGTTTTATTAAATAACTTTTTGGTAGTAACAGAATGACACAGTTCCTGACTTTCTAAACCTCAAAAATCGCTAGCAGAAAGAGCACCGACAGAAACCTAGGAAAAGAGGATCACTTGTAGACAGATACATATTGGTCCTTCATTGAATGGTGTGGAGAAATTATAGACCTAGGCTCTTTGGGGATAAGTTATCATAGCTGGCACCAGGACATTTAAAGATCTGTTTCTTGACCTAAAGTTTGTTACAACATACCTTGTAAGACCCAGTCTTTCCATCTAATAGAAAATGCATACTTGACCTCTCACTGGTGTTGCAACACTTGTTGGTTTAACTTTATTAGTACTTATTAATGACAGCTGTAGTTTTTTTGTAGTGAGATTAGTGCAAGTACCAGAGTTTCAGAGCCAGGTATACTGGTTCACTGTACTAATCGTTAGTGCTGCAGATACTCTTTGGTTCTCTTCCTTTTCCATCTTGGCACCCAGATAATCCTCTAACATAAAAAACAGTACAGATCATTTTCAGTCTGTTTAGAAAAATAATGTGTTTCTCCCTGTTTGTCCTGGTTATACCAAATTATTGTGAAATTACAAGTGTGAGTCTGAAAAACTCTATTTAAGACATAGAAGGAAACAGTAAGAACTCAGAACACATTCAAACAAACAATCTGGTAAGCAGACGCCCCCCCAAAAGGAGCAATATATTTTATTGGAAAGGGATTCTTTTTTTATGGTGCAAACTGATTATTTATAGTGATAAAGCTGCTACCGAATATTAGCCACCTGCAAAATGCCATTTGCCTCCAGCAGCTGAACTTCAAAGGATCTGATCTGTCCTACGTCCCTGTTACAAATTTCAGAAATGGCCAGAGAATTTTCAAGTATTTGTTAGAAAAAATAATTAAAAAAAAATCTTTTATTGATTACTTATTCACTTGTTCTCTACCATCTCATTGTCTGTATGCCTTTCTCTCACAGGCAAGGTCAAAACACACTCTAATTCAAGCTGGAAGTGTGAAAAAAATTTTAACTTTCTCCTGCTTCTGTTAAGAATGCTTATACAATTATTTTAGTAAGTTTTTATGAAAAGCAGAAGTTGTCCAAAGAAAGTTTTCTACGTGAGGAGAAGGCGTCTTTTCTATACTGTGTCAATAAACACTCTGTTCCTTTTTGAGCTGCCTAACTTCATCTTGGCCAAAGTTATTTCATATTTCAAATAAGATGTTAAGAAATTTCCTTGTCTTTGTCTAAAGATCTGATAGTATTTTCTGACAGTGGAGATTCCCACACCCTGTAATCAGCACAAATTTGGGCTAATTGCAGAAATTACATTCCTTTGGTAGTCTAAGTAATTTAAATTATGCTTCATCATCTATTCTAAACTGTGTTCTGTTTCTTTGCACTGTAAACAACTTAATTTACTCTTAGGGTAGTTGCATTACAGTAATCACTGTGGATGCATACACACCAATAGCTCCCTTACCATATTCAAAGACTTAAAGGATGCTTAAGTCATTACCAAGCTGACTGTAAAAACAATGCTGTGTCTATGCTTCTTATCAAGCTTAGTCACATGATACCATGGCATTGACTCAGTAGTTTTATTTAAAATAACAACTGTCCAATAACTCTTCTATACTACTTGCCAAAACCCATTTGTTTTTCCTTCTGTTTTCCTTTAGAATACCATAATACCTAAGAGCTTTATTAGAAGAAATATTGAGATCAGGGCTTGAAACCATGTGACTACAAGCTGTAGTTTATGCCAATCAATTAATACAATTTTTCAAGCTCAATTTTCTTTTTGGCTTTTTAGGTCAGTAACAACAGCAAGAAGAGAAGCAGGAAGAGAATGAAAGAGTATCAAATTCTGTGTCTTCTTGGCCTAATAAATTTCTTCCAGAAGGAATTTTGCTGTAGACATACGCAATTAAAGGTCAAGTCAGTCATGGGATGTTGTACGTCCAGAAGAATAATTCAAGAGGGAAAAACTTCATGCATGCAGAAGGAAGTAACTTCTGGCTGAATGACTTGAAGACTTTAGAAGGCTGGAATATAAAATTAATTCAATTTTTTATATATATTGCATCTCTTGTATGCTTAGTAAGGGAAATGGCAGCTCTTTGGGAAAAGCACTAGCCAGAAAAGGCTACACAAATTTTCTATCTCTAAATCATTTATAGAGTATGACACAGAAGTCCTTTAATTTATACTGGATGACCTACTCTGCTTCCTAGGCACAGAAACTGGGACTCAGTCACTGGGACATAGGTTGTCCTGCATAAAAAGGTGTAAAACCAACTGAATTAATGGAGCCTTCCACAGTAGTATAAATCAGGAAAGACTACCCCTAAATTAACATGCCAAATTGCACACAGAGATTAATAACCAAGAACATAACCTGACCCACTGAGAATATGACATTTTCAAAATAGAAAAGAACAGTGGAATTATAGACCTTTCATATAAAAGGCTCTCATAGTAGCACCAAAATTTTTCCTTGATCAAAAGTGAATATTTGAACATAATGAGCCACAGCCAACAGGACACTGCTGACAGTAACTGACCATGAGTTGTACAGATCATGGATAAACAAGTGTCAGGAGAACAAAACCTGGAACTGCTAGAAACTCATAGTGAAATATCATCATTCTCTGATCAGCTGGTGGCTCAAGGCATCTGGCTATGGCCCACAGTGGCCCACAGTGGCTATGGCCCATCTGGGCATATGGCCCACCAGTGGCAGACACCACACATACACAAACATGTAGATTGATGTTTGACACCACCTAGAATAAGAGCCAAAGTCAACCACTAACACATTGGTACCAGGCCTCTGTCCAGAGCCCACCATGGAGCAGCCTGAGAAAATGTCGTGTTTTCTCCAGCTCAGTTGTGCCAACACACTGGTAGTCAGTTAACAGTAAGTTTGAGTGTGTTTATATGCATTTATCTGTGTAAAGTTTTCCCACAGACAGCCTGTCCCCCACTCAGCCCACTTAATAAACTGATTTCAGCAGTCAGATTGTCTGGTGTTCATTTTACATCTCATTGCTTCTGGTGTTTAAAATGTGGATTACATGAAGGAAAAGAGAGACTAAGCAGTAACCTTACCCTGGCTGGTTCAGCATAGCTCAGATAGGTGATGTAGATACATGTATTAGTATCAAGTGTCTTGGAACTGGCATTTGAAAGAAGCATAAATTTTTCTGAGAGGCAGACACAAAGCAAAATTTCAGTATATTGCTATGGGAATTTTTGATCTCCAGAACAAAAAAATCAGCCCTATTTTTGGAAATAATTATGATTTTTAAAAGCCCTTGTATATCTGAATCAGTTTCAGATATGAAATAAAAGGTAGTCGTTGGAAAACATAACCAGGAGCCAAAAGAATCAGTTTGGAATAAGTGGAAAAGGTGAACCTTCTATAGTTTTGGTGGGATTTTTAATTTTCTAGCAGTAGTAGGGAATATCAGTATATGGAAATCTATTTTAATAATGGAGGACATACAAAAGATTTCAAGAGTTTGCAAATTAGATATATTCCACATTTTTCTCACACTTGGTGTGGAACAACCTGTTGTCAATAAATATACCTACTTTTCCCCAGCATAATATACATAATGTTAAACTTTTAATGCAAATCCTCACACTCCAAAATGTAAGTTCTATCCTGTAAAGTCATATTTCCCCAAAATGTCACTGGTCTGTTATACTTTTTTATGTTCATTAGCCCCTGTAAGCATTACTTGATGGACTGCCAGACAGCCTATTTTGCCCATGCCCTGTGACCAAATGGTTAGGTCTTACCCGTAATATGATTAAAGGGAAAATTCCAGGTTAGATGCAGTGCCCTGATGTAAGAAGGTAATTTTAATAATCATCTTGAGGCAATCTACCTGAGTCAGATGAACTACAAGATTCTGCTCTATGCTTCTATGCGGTATCTTCACCATGGTTTTGTATGGGTTTACCCTTGGTTTGACCATTCCTTGGCTTGACAAAAAGTTCCCTTTACCTCACTACAGTACGAGGTCATTTCAGATTTATAGGATTCCATTACTAGAGTTCTTAAAAGTGAACTTCTGGGTTTTTTTGCTCAGACAAAACTTCTTATAATTAGTGAAGCTTTTATCTATGTTGTCTTCCACAAAGATAAACCCTCATAACTTGGAAGGACATATTAACTATCTTTAATGACCATGTAACAGTCAGTCTGTTTCATTATGGAAATGTGACTTATGCAGTCAGGTTTGTGTGTCTCTCTCCCCTAAATAAAGTTTGAAACCTATTTAGCAACTTCAATAAAAATCATAGAAAACTCTCATTTCTCTTAGAAATTACTTACTTTAACTCAGGGAAAGTTGGGGGCTTTGGGAAAAGAGAAGGAAAGAGTGTCCTTACCAGGCGACAGGTGAGTTCAGATTACAGCTTCCTTTTTGCAGCAGTGAAATGGCCAGCCAGCAGCCCCTCCCTGATCTACTTAGCTTCACCAAGTGCTGCCTAGTGGTAGAGGATGAAAAAGCATCTCATTTATCCTATCTGGAGGGATTAGCAGGCAGATGGTGCAAATCCATTGAAAAGCAGACTTGTTAAATTCTAATGTTCACAGAAATTTTTGAATTTAAAAATTATTTTGTCTCCTGTGTGCATTAGGCACTTGGTTTCTGTCATCCTTACAGGACTGGTTATTCCTGACACCAGGTTCTTCCCACATGAGGGAAGACAAGTGAGTTATGACATCCCAGCTCTTTGAGACCAAAACACTGACTGATGTTCTTTCCGTATTGTGCAAATATACTCAGGAGAAGTAATCAAAAAGACAGCATAGACAAGGTGAACCTCAAGCATTAGTATCTCCCCATTGCTATCCTCCCACGTATCCTCAAAAGGGAAAGAGCAGAATCCATCTTAATACAGTGAAAAGACATCTGATGTTTGAAATGGGAATATAGATATAAATCTTTACAGGTAACTGCATTTCACTGGAGGCAAACCATTCTTTCAATGGTAAGTCTGTATGTTAAACTTAAAGCTCATTCTTTATAAACAAACTGCTATTAATAAAACACATATTTACACCCCAAAATATGAAATATGGATCCAAATTGGCGTCATGTTTTAAAAGTCATTTGTATAATTCATAAGTCAGTGACAAACCTAATGAATTAGTCACGTAACTGGCACATTAGAGACAGAACTCGAAATTCAAGTGCATGTTTTATTTAAAACTTGATGTGCTATTTAAATAAATCATGAAAATGTACTTGTGACTTGAACAGTAAATAATAATGTAAAGAATAGCTGCCTCTGGGAAAAAAGGGGGGAGGAAGGGTGACTGAATGACCTTGTGTTATTTGACTTGCACAGGCAAGTGAGAACCATTAGCAGAATTTCCAGGAACTTGTTGCTTTCTACCAGTTTAGAGAAGTGATATATCAATTGAGGCTTGACTGTTAATGAAGGGCTGGTCAGACCTAAGCTTAAGGAAAGCAGAAAAAGTAGTCCACTCTGTATTTGGAATAAGACAGGAACCTTTATTCTTTACGTGAGTGAGTCCTCACAAGAGAATTTCATGTATCTTCTGCCACAACTGCTCTGTGCTCCATTTTTCACTTGGATTTTGTATATCAAAACAGATAATGCTGTAAGTGGCACAAGAATGAACCCTCATGGTAAGCCCACCTGCTAACAATTTATAATGTGCTGCTTTGAATGTCAGCAACTTTGGAGGAGTTTTCAAGTGGAATGCAAAAAGGACAGAGCTGAAAGCTATACAAGGGTGGTTCTATTGATTTTGTCATTCAAGGATATATTTTCACATCTTATACTTTGGTCATATGTAAGCCTATGATATATTCAAAGTTAAAAAAATTATGAAGTCAATTGCATGCAGAGTCAGCCAGTTACAATTATAAAAGAAAAAAAAAAGGCCCCATGAATTATGCTTTTGTTTCTTTCCACACCACAGAATCTTTCATAGCTTGCATATACTTTGGTAGCATGATGATTAATGGTACCATTTATCTTCTATAACTCTAGACTCACTCAGTGTCGGTTAAAACCCCTGATATGCCTTTGATGAAAAGAAATGCCAATGCTCACTGGCAATAAGCAACAGCTGCAAAGTACTAATATGTGTCTATCAGGCAAATATGTGCCTGTTCTGCACCTAGTCCTAGAGCAATCAAAGCCTCATTCAGATCTCTAGAGAACTAAGTGCAATTTTGTACATGGAGATTCCTTGGAAGTAGATTAATGATCTCAGAAAGAATTTCCACAAGTGCTGATTATGTACTACACCAACTTTTGGTGTTGATATCAACACCAAAACTTTCTGAGTTAAAAATAAAATAAAATAAAAAATTATGTATCGGAAATGCTAATTGGTCACTGTATCAAGGCTTTTTTTCAAAAATTAAAAACTATCTATTTCTGTGTTTTCAAGTCATTTAACATCTGCTATGCTCTTGCACTAACTCAGTCCATGAGTCTGAATCTCCCTGCTTCACGTATGAGATGTCTCCACAAAATAATCATAATTTTAATCTGCATTTTTTTCTCTTTTACTTCCCTTATCATGGTATGGTTTTTTGTTATCACAACCTTGAAATGCTAGCTCTGAGCTTCTCATCATAATCCATAAAACTTGTCTATTAACAGTTCAGAGATCCATTTGTATCCTTATCTTTTAACCTTCCTTCACTAGATTACCTTCCTGAGTCATATCACATGCTTTACATGAACTTTCTTTTTGCTTTTCACAAGCCTGTGAAGATCACATAGAAGAGAACCCTATGCATTCAAGTTCAAGATAAAGGACAGGAGAAGGAATAAGATCAGGAAGATGCAAAGGTGTTAGGTATTAGCTATATGGCACTTGTAAGCCATGTGAGACCCATTGCCCTCGTTTCACCAGGGTTCTTAATCTTTTGCTGAGAGAAGCAGAAGTAAGAAAATGGTGTCCTTGCATTCAGGAGAAAAAGTCCCTCAGTACATGTAGCAATAATGATGACATTCCACAGTGACTGTGAGGAAGAGTGAGAGAAAAGGACAAGGAATGTGAAGGGAAAGAAGTAGTTTGGTTTTCAAGACATCTGCCTTGTCCCTGGAGACACATGCAGAAGTCTGAAAACAATAGGCAGAGAAATCTTTAAAGCCAGCAGATCTGAATTTATGCCTGTATTTAGGAGGGATGTACTGCTAACATTACATGGAAAAGACAACAGATGCTTTCCCTTTAAAATACTTAGTATCTGCAAACAGTAGATAAAGACTTCATTCAAAAAAGCTCTGCAAAGGTACAATGGAAATCTGAGTCAAAATTTCTAGTTTTATAGCTCTGTTTCCATGGAGTTCAAATGCTGGAAGAATGAGACATTGTTATGAAATGATCATTACAAACAATGAGAACATGAGAACACTAGTTAGATTTTATTGCTATCGCATAGTGTTGCTATTACGTTGTAGTTACAACAAATTAAGTGCCAATTAACACTACTACATACAGAAAATAACCCTCCTCCAATGGAAATTAATTTTAAAATTTTTGCAAATTGATAAAACTGTTTCCGTAACAAATTGCTAACCTGCAATGCACAGGTGAGTAAACCATATGGCCAGGTGAAAAAAAAAAAAAAAAAAAAAAAAAAAAAAAAAAAAAAAAAAAAAAAAAACAATAGATTCAGCCCAAGGAGTAATGTGTATTTATCCAATTTCAGAAATGTCTTTTGTGACACTTAATTGTACCTAAACAATGTTGATTAGGGGACACCTAAGTTACCTGATTAGGCTAAAACAAAGGTTATAAGTGAAAACAAGGAGATCATTAGACTTGAAACTGAGTAAGCCTTGGGCTTCAGTCATCTCAGACAGAAGACTATTTCAGTCAACAAGATAGGTTAGGCTCTCAGGCCATCTAGAGAGCTCATCAAGCCACATCCATGCCTTCATCTGACTTGAAAGAATCTTGATGAGTTACGATTGATAACAAATAGCTGCTTGTCTCTGTATTGCATAAGATCTATTTGGTAAATCATGATTCACCTGTTCAAAAGAGTGTGTCCACATGTCTTTCTGTTTTACCAGTAGTTTAACCACTTTGTTTCCTGAACTCTTAGACTTTGGAGCCCTCAAGCTATTTGACCTACAAGAATGATGAATGAGGTAAGTGACAAAATACTGTCTCCAACAGAAGGACACAGACCTGTTGAAGGGTGTCCAGAGGAGGGCCATAAAGATGATCAGAGGGAGTTCATCAGAGGGATGACAGAGGGCAACTCTCCTCTCAAGACAGGTTGAGGGAGTTGGGGTTGTTCATCCTGAATAAGAGAAAGCTCTGGGAGGGCCTTGTAGCAGCATTCCAGTACTTGAAGGGAGCCTATAGAAAAGCTGGAGAGGGACTTTCTAGGACATGTTGTGATAGCATGAGGGGGAGCAGTTTCAAACTGAAAGAGGGTAGATTTATATGAGATATTAGGAAGAAATCCTTCCCTGTGAGGCTGGTGAGACACTGGAAGTGGTTGCCCAGAGACACTGAGGATTGTCCCTCCCTGGAAGCGTTGAAGGCCAGGTTGAAAGGGGCTTTGAGTAACCGGGTCTAGTGGGAGGTGTCCCTGCCCATGGCAGGGTTGTTGTAACCAGATGATCTTTAAGGTCCATTCCAACCATTCTGTGATCCTATGAATCTATGAAATAATAGTCACTGGGCAAAGATATCAAGAAGGAGATGCAAAAGAATTGTCAAGGAGAAAATGGAAACACAGTAGAGTAAGAGTTTTCCAAGTAAAGCGGGAGGAGCAGCTTGAGCAGTCAGGAGCAAAGAGATGCTCAAGCATGGATGAAAGCTGAGATGCATGAGAAGGACCAGACCAAAGATATAAATGATTGACTATCAGATTAAAAACAACTTTGCAAATGAGAAAGTTCCTTAGTAGAATTGCACTAGTGGAGAGATTCTGAAGCATGGGTCTGACTAAAAGACAGAGCTATTGCTGAAACTAAGTATATTGAACATACATTACGACCCTGTATCTCCTTTTTTAAAGGGCCCAGTCTCACATTTCTTCCCAAGTCCTGTTCTAGGACCCCACTTTAAGCTGTGTTGATGATTTGCTTTATAAGCATAAAGAAATATTTGCTCAGATTAAGTTTTATTTGCTATGAGTATCTTCTTGTATTGTGGGATGACAATATCATGCAAACTAATAAAGCAAAAAAATAGTGTTTTGAACCATATATTTTTCTTGGATATCTTTCTTCATTAAGTCTAAAAAACATCTCTCTCCTTCTTCTACTGTCTAGCTGTTAACTCAAAAGTCAAAGAAAGAAAATTCGCTCATCTGATCTGTGGTCTTCATTGAGCCAGGCTTCTGGTAAAGAGTTTCCCATAATACAAAAGAAAAATTAAGGCTATTGAGATTAACAAAAATACCATAGCTACCTTTCATGATTTCTTTCTTAACTTTCACCTGATTGCTGTAGAAGCCTAGATAATTTTTATCTTTCAATTTTTTTAACATGTTTAAATGTAAGCAATTCTAGGATAAATCTCACACAATCCTCTAAATAATGGCTGAAAAAAACATATATAAACCAGGTGTAAAATGGCATATGGATTTAAGATTTTAGTGACTGTTTCATTTTCTATTCATTACTATTCATACAATTTTTGTAATTTTATTACAGTTTTGACTAGATACTTGTCAAGCAGATCCACATAATTTCTCCTGATGTAAAACAGTCCTAAAGTATTCTATAGATCTTGTTTGATTGTTTGTTTTCCTTAACAAGTAATTTTTTGTGTTGTACAAGTCTCTTGTCACTATCTTAATGTATGTTTTTCTTTTTAGTTTCCAATAATCAGCTCAGAACAGTATATGATTCATATTATCAGACTCATGAAGAATTTATGAAGTCCTTAAGCATGGTACTGCTGAAAAAAAAGAGACACAGTTTAAAATTCCTGCAAAGGTTAATCTCACTATAAGCCTTCAAATCAATAGCATTGATTTCAAGTTAGGATTTTATTTATCCCTGTTATTTCATTTAGTAAAGATCTATCAATAAACTAGCAGCAAGACATACACATGTAGAGATAATAACATCAAGTCATTCTATTTTTCTGTCTATTATAATGTTCTCTTCAGCACTCTGAAGAGGGCCTCTACAGGAAGTAGTGGAATTTTTCAGCAGAAAAGTCATATTTGTTTTAGATATCTTACACAGCAAACTAGTCATATGCTTTTTAAAATGTTCTAATCACTATTATGTTTATTAAGGTTATAATTTCAGTAGTAATTAGTAATAACTACAAGAAAATTGATTGTCTGTACAAATGAGCTGTTATATTGAACAGATATCATGTCCTGTTGCACTGCTAGAATCATAGAGTGGTTTGGGTTGGAAGAAACCTACAAAGATCACCTCGTCCAATCCCCTTCAGATGAGCAGGGACACCCTCTGCTTGATCAGGTTGCTTAAAGTCCCATCCATCCTGGTCTTGAATACCTCCAGTGGGGGGGTATCCCCAACAATTATGGGCAATTTATTCCAGTGTTTCACCACTCTCAAAACAAAGAAAAGTCTTCCTTATATCCTCATCCTGGTTTGGCTTTGCAAACAAAGATTTAAGAACAACCCCCCGTTTTTTCTAGCAAACCTTGAGTCATTTAAAAACATGTTGATTTACTGGTCTCAAGTACCCGTTATAAAAATATTAAGCAGAGAAAGGCCATAATAAATGTGCAGGATTCCAGTGGAAATGTGTGCCTGGTTGTGTTTGTCCATTTGACTTCACATGTAAATCTGTCTAATAACCTAATAGTGTCTATAATATTTTTCTCAGTGCTACTGCATGACAATAATGAGTCATAAAATAGGTAAACACAGGAACAATAAGGAAAATAATTCATTTTCTCAGTTGCTACTGCAAAATATTTTTTAACTAATTTAGATGACAAAATTTACAGACAGTATATTTGTGTATATATTTTCATGGTTTGGCTTCATGAACGAAGATTTCAGAAGGGTTCTTGCTTCTCAGTGCTGTGAGTGCTGATGGCTGAAAAGGCCAATGCGGGACAGGCAGTGCGGCTGCAAAAGGCCCAGCAGAAAGTCCTGTGAGGGGACAGCCCAGGCACAGTTCTTTCTGCTCTGCCTTTTCTCCTCCAGACTGATCCCATGTCTGTTCCCAAAGGAGGCAGCAGCTCAGTTATGGATCGTGTCTCCATGTCTCCCGACTGGAGGCCAGAGTGGACCCCTGCTGGCAGTCAATATGGCCAAAGCTGAGGGATTGTTTCAGGGAGTCCTTGTATCTCCTCTCTGGGGCTCCTCTGTTGTGGCAGCCGGTGGCAAGTTCACCACAGAGCACAATCTTAGGGAGGAGGTGATTCTCCATCCTGGAGATGTGCCCTGCCCAGCACAGCTGTGTCCTCAGTATCCTGGCCTCCATACTGGTGACCCCTGCCTGTTCAAGGACAGGAACATTGGCCACGAGTCAGTCCAGTGGATGTTTAGGATTGTACAGAGGCAGCACTGATGGAAGTGTTCAAGGAGTCGCAGGTGGTGGCAGTAGATCACCCATAATTCAGACCCATATAAAAGAGTAGACAGTAGAATTGCTCTGTAAACACTGATTTTTGTAATTTTATTTTGTATTTTTCTTCAGGTGTTTATTGTTCCAGACTCTTTTATGAAGTCTGTCAAATGCTCTGTATGCCTTTGCTAATCTGTTGTCTATCTCTTTGTCGATCTTGGCATCTGAGGAAATAATGCATTCCAGATAACTGAACTGCTGGACTGACTTAAGCTCTGATTCACCTATGGTGATGTAGGGATGATGGAAGTCTTCCTGTGATGCAGGATGGTAAAGAACTTCTGTCTTCTTCAAGCTGACTTCAAGACCCAAATGTTCTGCAGCCTTTGCAAAGCAGGATGTTAGGCACTGCAGAGCTACTTCTGTGTGAGCAATGAGGGCGGCATTGTCAGCAAAAAGGAACTCTGGGACATGGTGATTTAGGGTCTTGGTGTGGGCCTTCAGTCTCCTCCATTTTCTTCATCGAGGTCTGCCATGGCCCTTTGGAGCATCCTGCTCCAAGAAGATTGTGAATAGAGTGGGTGTGAGAACACAGCCTTGTTTCACACCATTACTTATTGGGAAAGATTCAGAGAGTGCATTGCCATATCTGACCTGGCCCCACTGATCCTCATGTAGCAGGACAATCATTTTGAGGAACTTGGGGGAGCATCCTAATTATTTCAAGATTTGCCACAGGCCCTTTCTACTCACAGTGTCAAAAGCTTTAGTGAGGTCAATGAATGTCACATAAAGACCCTTTTTTTCTGTTCCCTACATTTCTCTTGCAGTTGTCTGAGAACAAATACCACGTCTGTGGTACTCCTATTGGCTCTGGAACTACACTGGCTTTCAGGCAGGACTTCCTCTGCTATAGCAGGTACTAATCTATTCAAAAGTATTCCTGCAAGGATTTTTCTAGCAATGGAGAGCAGAGTTATACCTCAGTAGTTGGAGATGTTTGACTTTTCTCCTGTCTTCTTTTACAGGGTGATGATAACTGCTCCACAGAGATCTGGTGGTAGTACACCTTGTTCCCAACAACTCATGAGGATCTCGTGAAATTTGTCATGGAGTGCTTGGTCTCCATGCTTCCAGACTTTAGATGGGATTCCATCCACCCCAGCTGCCTTGCCAGTTTTCAGTTGCTGTACGGCCCTAAGAGTCTCTCCCAAAGTAGGGACTATGTCCAATTCAGTGTTCACCGGTTCTTGTGTAATGTGCTGAACTGCTGAGCCTTGGACTACACGGCTGGCACAGAAGAGAGTCTGAAAGTGTTCAGACCATTGGTTCAGGGTGGAGATTTTATCTGTGAGAAGCATTTGGCCATCTACAGTGAGTCGGGAGCTTTGAACCTGGTGTGTGGGCCCATACACTGCTTTCAGAACTTCATAGAGCCCTCTGTGGTCACCTGTAACTGTTCACAGTTCACTCTTTTTTGCTAGGTTGATCCACCGCTTGTTCTGGATGTCTCAAAGTTTCTGTTGGATGCAGAGTTACTGCATGCAAGATGAAAGGCTGCTTTTCTTACATGGCAAGATGGCTGAGCAGGGTGTGCTTGGGGAGTGGTTCTCTTCTTTGTCAGCAATTCTTGGATCTCTTGGTTGTTTTCACCAAACCAATCCTTGTTTTTCTTGGGGAGAATCCTAGGGATTCTTCAGAAGACTGCAGGATGCTATTTTTAATGTGTTGCCAAAGCGCTTCAGGAGAGGGATCTATGGGATGCTCTAAGTCTAGCTTGAAGGTTTATCTGGAAGCTGCTTCTCACTGTATCTTTTTGAAGATCATTAACTTTGAGCCTCCTCCTGGGGATGCCACCTCTCTTAGGTTTGGGCTTGAAGTAGAGGGTAGGTTTACATTGCACAAGGCGTTGGTCTGTATGACATTCTACACTGGGCATCGCTCGGGTATGATGGACATCGCCAACATTTCTCTGGCACACTAAGACACAGTCAATGAGGTGCCAGTGCTTGGATCAAAGATGCATCCAGGTTGTCTTCAGGCTGTCTTTCTGTTGGAAGATAGTGTTGGTGATGGTGAGCTGCTGGTCAACACAAATCTCTAGCAGGAGGCATCCATTGTCATTACAGTTTCCAACACCATGCTTGCCTAGTACTCCTTTTCAGGCTTCATAGTTCTTTCCTACTCTGGTGTTGAAATCACCAAGGATTATGATCTTATCACCTGCAGAAACCTTTTGGGTGAGGTGACGCAGGTCAGTGTAGAATTTTACTTTTTCTTCGTGGTCAGCTTGGAGGGTTGGGTCATATATACTGAAGAGAACCACGTTGCTTGTTGTGTAGTGGGAGGCATAAGGAAATAATGTCATCAGAATGACCTATCAGCAAATTTTCAAGTTTGGAGGTGATGGAGTTTTTAGTCATGAAGCCAACTTGTGAGAGGTGTCTTTCTGTTTTGGGTTTGCTGGTGTGTAGCCAGCACCCTGTTCTTTAAGACTGACTTCCTCATGAAGATGAGCTTCACTGAGACCAGCAATGTTGATGTTAGTTCATGACAGTTCATGGGCAATCAGAGCAGAACAGCACTCAGGACGCCCGCTCAGGATGCTGCAGAACAAGACTGTCATCTCCTGGGTCAGTCTTGAGCGACCCAAGCCCTGAACCACCTGCATGCAGGGCTGGGTCTGCAGCTTCCTGTGCCCCTTTCCCTGCCGATTCAACGCCCGCCTGTTGCTGCAGGGATTTATAAGTGTGGCTTTATCCCTCGGGCCTGTGCTGTGGCTTTTTTTAGGTGAGGCACAGCATGTACGTATATAGTAGTGTCCTTCTTAAATCTTCATTTGCGAAGCCAAGCCCATGAATTCCTGCCGTGGCTAAAATCTAACAATTTAAAAATTTCTCACTATGCTAGCAGAAATACTTTTTTGCATTTAAATCTGAGCAGAACTTTTTCATACTTGAAAAGCACAAGCAAAAGAACTTTGAAAACAATGTTTTAATGATTTCTTTACTTTTCTAACAAGATAGAGACAATATGACACATCAAAAAACCCAAAAAAACATTAAGCTCTCAATATCCTATTTGTAGAGGCAGTTATTTTCATAATTTAGAGTAATCTTAAATTGTATTTTGGTATTTGGTATCTGTTCTAAGCACTATCTGTTTCAGAAAAGTATTTTTCTCTGAGTGCTGCATAAATAATTTGCAGTTGCCAGTAATCCCATCCTGGAGGCTTGAAAGTACTGAAATATGCCAGTGCAACCAGTTTATGGTAGAGTAGTTCACAGGCATAAAACAAATGTCCTGCTGTCACATAATCACATATAGACACAGTAATTCATACTATATTTTTTTCCTGATTTTCATATTTCTTTTTTCCTGTTCCGTCTGAGATCACCATCTTAACTTTTGGCCCTGAATACAATTTTCTACTACCTTTTTTCTTTGTGTTAAAAAAACCAAGGCTATAATTATATAATCCAATTCACCGCTAAGGTCCTCCAGCTTTGTATTATGTAAATTACATTAATGTAAATATTTAGTGCTTTAATCACAGCTAAGGATCTATTAGGCAAAGAGAACCTAAAAGATAATATTTTTTATAGCCAGAGTGCAAGTAAAGATAAAAGGATGTATTTTGATGCACTTAGTCAAAAAAAGAAAAAAAAAAAAAAAGGAAGATTTATACTCCTTTGCTAGCCCTGGCACAATAACATCTTTTTCACTTCGTGCAAATTGAATTTTCTGTCCTGTAATTTTGCTTTCAGTTAAGTCTCTGTAAGTAGCTGCACTTGCTGAAATTAACAGCAACTTTCTCAGTCAGTGTCTACTTCAGGAACTGATAATGCTCAATCTTTAGAGTTACAGCTGGGAATGGAATGCAGAACCAAGGCCACTGCTCAGTTCTGAGAAACATCTTATACTCCAGAAAGAGAAAAGGAGTAAAAGGTCACGCCTGCAACCCTCCTTTAGGCAGGAACAGAGCAGACAGGTGACCAAAATTGACCAAACAGAGTATTCCATCCCATAAGCATCATATTCAGTACAAGTTTGACGGATCATGATGGTGAAGCCCTTCTTCCTTCTTCCTTCTTTCTTGGGCATCCTGGGAGGATTCCGTCCATTTGTCTGCCTGTGGTCATGATCCATACCAGCCTGAATCTGTGTGTTCCTGCCTCCAGCTCCTGACTGCTGCTGACTCCAGGAGTCCAGCCAGGGCTTTCCCAGTGCCTCCTGGACTTTGCAATTGCTACTTCAGTAGTGCATCAAAGGCAATATTGCATCAGCAGAGATGCTGTGATCCCCATTCACAAGCTGATCCTGCAACTAGAGAGTCAAGGAGTGATCAGCAGGACTCATTCACCCTTCAACAGTCCCATATGGCCAGTGCAAAATCCTAATGGAGAGTGGAGGCTGACAGTGGACCATTGTGCCCTAAATGAGGTTACACCACCACTAAATGCTGCTGTGCTGGATGTGATAGAACTTCAGTATGAACTGGATTCAAAGGCAGGCAGAGGATACACCACTCTTGACGTTGCTGATGTGTTTTTTGCTATTCTTTAAGATCAGAATGTAGGCCACAGTTTGCTTGCACCTTGAGGGGTGTCCAGTACACCTGGAATTGACTGTCCCAGGGTCAGAAACACAACTCTGCCATCCACACTGTCCTGGAGAGGGATGGAGGTCCAGCCAGACAATCTACACTACATGGAGGACATCATCATGTGGGGTAACACAGCAACACAGTTTCACTTTGTAGCATGTTTTTGAAGGTGAAGAGGTTAGGACTGTGATTTCAGGAAGAATAGAGCACTCCAAGTACATTTTGACTGTGATCCACATCCAGAATTTGCAAGTACCATGCACTCACCTGGACTTTATCAGACTCCACACCAACACCACCTCTTCAATAGTTCATGTGCAGCAAGCACATACTTTAAAAAATCAGTGAAAATCAGTGGGATTTAGAGATTTTGTAAGCCTGTGTATGGAGACTGGCCATCGAAGTTGTGCGGTCTGCTTACTAATCAGTTGTGTCTAATATTGCACATGGTTCAGGATAATTACCATACAATTTCAAGCACTGAAAAACTTAGTCTGAGGCTTAAAAGTAGAAGAAAGAGCTGATTGTACTAAGACTACAAATCAAGGCATTTGAGATATTTTTAATGTACATGACAGTGGCTAAAATGAAGTTGTAGATTAATTAAATCCTTACTCGTATGCCACTGGTAAGGAGTGCCATTTTCCCTAGAACTGGTGATTTAGGGTTTTGTTGTGGGTTTTGATTGTGGGGGGTTTTTTCAGTAATTTTTTAATAGTGTATTATTCTCTGATGTTCCATGAACTTCAAAGATGTTTTCTCAGTTTACATAAAGACATTAGTATTTGGACTTGTAATTTGCCACTAATTTCAGGTTATGGATTCTCTTTAAGGGAAACAAGGTCTACATCACAGAAATTTTCCTACTGAAAAACTAATAGCATTCTGACATCTAGTCTTTGCACGTATAGCACCTGATCATCTGTTCTAGTAAGAAAGGCTAGACAACTAATAGAGAGGGAAACCCAGAACATAAAAAGTGAGGAAGAAATCTCTTTAAAAGGTAGTGCTCTGGGTATAGCTTTATCACTCACCTCTAGAAGAGGTTTGTACCAGAGGGCAAACCTGACATTTCAGCCACAAACAGCTTTTCTCAGGAGAGTAGTTTGTATTCAAAAAAGGACACAGCTTTCATTTTTTAAAGGCACTTTTGCTCCATAGTAATCCCTGATAAAGGTTGTCTCTGTCTGAACTGCTACCCCCACTTGCATATGAATAATGTGGAAATAAAGCAAAAGACATTATGAGTCAAGCCTTCTTGTAGTGTCCATGGTTGTTCAAAGTATGTGTGGCAGAAGATTTTAAAACTAGACACAAAATAGTAAGTTTAAATGTAATGGAATTACTTAAGTATATACAGCATACAGATATATGGACTTTTTTTTTTTGAGAGCTGTTCAGACTTTTTGGTTTACGTTTCTAACTCCACTATCTCCATGATACTACAAGAGCAATAGCAGATGGCTATGAGGCAGTAGAAAATACCAGGCTTTCAGACAATTTATACTAATATATACCTAAACTATATCTCTGAACTGCCATTACCTGTTTCTCATTATTGATGCCATATTATATCTTATACAAAAATCATCAACAGAATTTTTTTTTTTCATTTCTCCATGTCATTTACACCATACTATAGTTTAGTTTTGGGTCACAAAATACAGATGACCATTAACATACTGGTTATTTATTGTTAATATATATGTCTGCAGAATCTCTGATTATGTCAACCCACCAACAAGAGGAGGTATAATCATTGTAATTCACCATGTCTTCTGTTAAAATATTTTAAAGCACAGTGTGCAAGCAGGTGGAAGTTGAGAGGATGTGTGGAGAAAACAGAAAAAAGAAGTGCAGATGCATCTGAACACTATGAAAAGATGTGGAAAAACATCTTGTCCTGGGAACAGTCCCTGTAATGATTTCAGAAATGTAAACATGTATCCACAAGAACACATACGTATCCGTGCCTTTATGAACTGCAGGCTTAATGCAATTCTAGTGTTCATGAGGCTCTGTCATTTATCTGATCCCAAAAAGTTGAATTTAGATTTCAGAATTGGGTTCCTAATTATGAAAATTGAGGCAATGTAAGCATTGTTAAGCAGTGCTCTCTGACACTACATTAAAACAAGTTAGAGTTTTGTTTAAATTAAGTTTGTCTCTGAGGTTGCTTTGTTCTTCCAATTGAACGTCCAGATCTCTCAAAGCCTAGGTACTGCCAGCTGACATACACAAGGCTGGGCAGGTAGAAAAAGAACTTGGGAGTCATTGATCAGTTGGCATTAGAAATTAGTCTGTGGTCCAGGATATTTATACCCAGAAGTCATCGTCTGGCTGATTAAATTCTGGCCTGCACTGAGGCAGCCCTGAGTGTCTACAAGCCAAAAACATAATGAACAAGTACTGTCTGACTAGTCCAAATTCAGCCTGGAGAGAAAAGACTACCCTATGCCTCTAAAACTTGAGTGGAAGAAAGAGAATAATACTATCAAGGGAACTAACTGCAAGATGTCACATCAAAACCCGCCAGTTTGCAAAGAAAGAAGGAAAGTGGATGGCTGCCCCTTTTCAACATTTAGTTCTGTTGAAAGAGAAATATGGTTGTAATGCTTGGTAACAACTATGAAAAAAAAAAAACAAAACCAAAAACAAAACAGAAAACAGAAGTCATTTCTCCTAAATAAGATTCTTTGTTTTAGTGATTTTCTTTTAAGGTCACTAGTGTTTTGGCAGTATCTCTGTTCCTGAATGCTTTAGCAGCTAAATGTTGAGCTATGAACAAGCTTGCTTTAGGTTCTATTTCCTGTCAGTGGAAGAAAGAAGTGTCTCTAGAGGGTGTTTCAGAATACTGAAGACTAAAATAGATACAATGTCATGCAGTACTAAGTATATCAATATATATCAAAGTATCAATAGCAGTACTAAGTCAACAGTATGTGAACTGTTCAGACAGTAACTGTAGTTAATTTCTGATAAATGGTATGTAAGAGGTAGAATGCTAGAGAATGCTGAAAGAATAAAAATGAGTTTACATTGCTAGAGCTAGGTAGTTACTCCCATTTTATTTCCCTTTTGTGCAAGAGATCTAAATTTCACTGTAAGCTAAAACAGAAGAACTTCCTATTATTGTAGCCCTTTGGAATGAGAAGTTAAATTCAACCTTTGATCACATCTTCCAACTGACATTTAAAGATGCCTTTGGCATCGTCATTTAACATTCCATCAGAAAGCCAGCACTAAGGTCAGAAGGTAGGAATTATCTGATCTTCGTTTTATGAATAGCTACTTTTTTAATCTTCAGTGGGAGGAGAGAAAAGTTCAAGGAAAATGATAAATCTTACTGTGCAGGTCACCATTTCTGAATTTTCATTCCCTCTCTATAATCACCCACAGCTTAAGTGTGTCCTTGCAGTTTCTTTCCACTCCACAGGTATGATTCCTTAGCCTTTCTGCTTGTCAATGGGCAAAAGAAATCTTGGCTTCCCATATCAAGATATGTTCAGCTTCTCAGTTCCCTTAAAGCACTTGCCTAGCAGTGTCTGCTTCAATCATGGCAGAAAACTCAAATGGAAGAGGATATGTGCAATAACCCGTTCTTAAGGGAGAGTTTCCAACTCCATTATTCTTCCACTGAGATCCTGACAGAGGTCTGCCCTTTTTGCCTTCCCTCTCCTCACTTTCAGGCCATTTTGTCAGTGCTTCCATAACCTTTCAACTATCTACAGTAGCTGTATGTCTTTCAGACTACAATTTTTTTCAGACATTGGAGAAAAGAACATTTTCCTGTATGACAACGTGTTTCTGGTACAGATGTTAATCAAATTATATTATTGCTTTGTAAAGCAGTACAAGGAAGAGGGATTTTTCTTTTATTTGACTTTGCTTGAATTTTTGATCATGTGCTTTATTGGTATCATGTAATTTTAAACACCTTGTGTTCCATTACTATGCTGAATTTACTAATGCATGGGAATTACAAACCACTTACATTCAAGTTAATTTTTTTTAATCAATGTTGTATCAATATTTCTAGAGTAAGATGACTACATTAGTAATTTTCGCTTGTCTGTTGTCTTTCAGAAAATGTCTAGTAAGTGGTTTGGAGGATCAGGATTTATGACTGTGCATTCAGCACAGTGAATCCCAAAATAGCAAATGTGAATAGGTCAGTGGGAGTCGATATATAAACAGCTTGCAGAGATAATAATCCAGGACCTAAGAACTGATGCAGAAAAAGGATGGGTTTTTTTTTCTCTTTCTAGTAAGCACAAAGCACATTCACATTTTCCTTGCAACTATTAAAAAAACAAACAAACAAAACAAAACAAAAAAACCCACCCACAACCTTTCTTAAAAAGATTTTTATTGCATCACAAAGATATTCAGAGCATTTTTGTTAACACTGGTTCAGTCAAGACCTTTCTGCAAACAAAATCTAGTCAGCTAGCAACCATCAGTGATAACACAAGAATTGTAAACTGCTATAAAATCCATGATGAAAGACCTTTTTCTATGCAAGTTAAGTCTATATGCCACACAGACATAGATTTCCCACTGTGTTCACATCATGGGTGTCAGCATACTACATACATACATACCCACAGAAGCAGAACTTGGGTGACACATTGCAAAGTTCCTGGCAAATACTCTAGCCATGACTGCAGAGATATGGATCCGAGTCAATGGTTTTAATTTCTTTCCAGATATGTGAGAATATGGATACAAATCACAATCTCCTGTAAGCTGTAGACTTATCAGTTCAGACTTTAGCTTAAGCTCCCTGTTCAGAGGTTCTGACACTGTTCAGGAACCTGGAAAACAAAGTTATTGGTATATTAAAAACAAAACAAAACAAAACAAAACTCTGTGCCGGTAATTCTTTATCATTCTGAGTTGTGCCATATGGGTAGTTTTACACATGCAAATTTGTAAAAAATGCTTGATCATGTTTATTTGATAAAAGTCTTCAAGGTGGGCAGCTGGTTGTGATGAATATAAAATAAAATAAATGCTATTCTTGAGAATACATAAAATGCTCTACTGTTTGAATGTAGTGCAGCTTGAGCAAGTGGTTCCCAAATAAAAATCCTGTGTGAAAATAAGAAAATAAAAATACAATGAAGGTGATTTCTCAAGCTCATCAGTTTCTTCAAGAGAAAATTTTGTGCAATCAGGGTTTAACATTGGGCCAGCAACTAAAGGAATGAGAAATGTTCTCTACTAGCCCCTCTCTCTTCCTCTGTAAGGAGAGGAGAGAGTATAAGGGAGAGAGTTTAACCAGTTGGAATCTAAACAATACAATTTTAATGAAACAGTAGTGATGAAATAGAAAATAATGAAATATAAAAAAATCATCTACAAGGCCATTATCACTCTCCTTCTCAATAACATTCAAGCCAACACTGAGGCTTCAGAGCAACCCTGGAAAAGTCCTGGACTGAGGTCTTGGAGTCAGCAGCAAATGGGAGCTGGCTGCAGGAACACACAGTTTCAGGAGAGTACAGATGGGGATCAAAGGCTGATAAATGGATGGAGTCCTCTCAGAATGTCAGTCATTGATGAAGAGAAATTGATACTTTTGATCCCTCAAACTTATACTATGACGAGTATGACATGTATAGGATGGAATACAAGGTTTGGTCAATTTTGGTCACCTGTCTGGTCCACACCTCCTCCTCAGAGAATGTTCACAGGTGTGACCTCTTCACTCCTTTTTGTTTCTGGAGCATAAGATGTTTAGCAGAACCAAGCAGTGGATGTAGTTCTGCATACTATTCTCCAGCACTAACTATAAACATTGAGTGTTATCAGACCTAGAAGCAGACATTGACTGAAAAACATGCTAGTAATTTCATCAAGTGCAGCTACTCAGAAACTTAACTGAAAAGTAAAGTTACTAAAAGAAAGTTGGTTCTGTCCTGGCTCACTCCAGGACGAAGGCCCATGAAGACCAGCTGCTGGCTTTCACTGTGTCTTTTATGCTTTGAATTTCTCAAGATGTGTGCCTCACAGAAGACCTGCAGAGAAACAATAAGAAAATGTACTGAATATCAAGATAGAGACTTTATGTGAATTCAAGATTAACTTGTTGAACCCAAGACATGACTAGGCTTCTGTAGATCTTGACTTGTGGAAGGAGGTTATGTGGGACCTAGTATTACTATGTGGATTTTTTTTTTTCATGTATGTTGTATATGTGTTGGCATCTAAAGAGAAGGTTTTCTTATTAGTTCTTACTTGGCCATTAATTTTATTCAGATTTGCCTACCTGATTAGTACCACCAGGACCACAACCACTTCAACTTCCTGCTGATTTCAGCTAGCACTTTGCCTGTTTTTCAAAAACTCAGGGTTGAATCGTTTCAGTTTAGCTGCACAGAGAAATAAAAATATTCAAAATTGAATTATATTTTGAAATTGAAGTAATGCTTTGTGTGACAGTCTAAGAGTCGCTCCTGTGAAAGAGCTTTTCTTCTTTTGCCTCATACTGCTTTGATGCATTAATATTGTCCTCATGGTTTTTGTTTGTTTTTTTTTTTGTAAACGTATTAGGCTATGATCACCGACAGATGAGATCTTTCATCCATTTTTTCCCAATACAAGCAAACATGATGTATGAATTGTTGAATAATTTCTTAGAGAATTATCAAGAGATGCTTCTTAGACATTCTCCAGCTCATTGCTCCAGCATAAATAGGCTTCCTGCTTTATTTTCTATTTGCACTTATGTATGCTTTGCTTTTTTTCTTTTGGACAGTCCATGCACTCATGGCAAGCTATACCTTCCACATCCTGTCATTATTAATTTAAAGAGTGTTACCTGTCATCTAAGCTGTAATATAAAGGTCAGAGTTTAGATATTACAGCTCAACAGGAGCATTTGGTCCTGACCTACACCCAAGCTTGAATGGAAATAATGAGGACAAAATTTATATGCAAACTAAAGGTGGTTTTGCTTGCTGCTGGAGTCTGAGAAACTTTCTGAAGACAAGTACAGAGCTATAGTCACTGTCACTGACAGTGAAGGGAAGAGTAAGGGAGGGGAGGAAGGAGAAGTTAATTTTGTGTTTAGCTGAAAGGATTTGAACATCAGGGATCATAAAGCAAAACCTTAAAGTTCTGGTGAATATTAAGTCCTTTCTTCTTGAGCAAATGTGTATATGTATCTTAGTGTTTTATAACAGAAAAGCTTAGTCTCAGGAAAAATAAAACAAACAAGTCATTCAGATTTAATCTGTGATGGTTTATATAGCAGCATCACTTCCTATATTGATTTCATGACAGTGGTAGTGTCAGTGTTTACATACAGCTTGTTTTCTAGCTTAGAAAAGAATTGAAGACCTAGAAGTTTTTCAAGTCAAAACATATTCATGCTAGAGTACAGAGGATTCAGCTTCCTGCAAACAGTCAGAAAAACTGACAATATCATCATCTCAATAATGATAAGAAGCAGCTGGGGATATGAAAACATTTCTGTAGTGGTGTCTTGAGAAAATGCTCTGTAGAGCCAGAAATCTTATAAAGCTGTAGGAGATGTCCCCTGTACTTGTTTCATCCAGTCATTCGGTTGGTTATAGTTTACTGTACACCACAGGGAATCTCAAAAAGGAGTCTTTATTTTCTCCAAAACAAAACCAGACACTGCTTATGACAGTGAGTAAAAGAGGAGATTCACATTTTACACAGAGCACATTTGTTTATATTATACTTTCACGTCTTCAGATGGATATTCACTAGGTATGTTATAATTTAGGATTGCTCAATGTTTTCCTTTAGAAGGGTTTGGTTAGCTTCTTAAACTATTTAGTTGGAAAAGCATAGCAGTTGCTACTGCCCTTGGTTTTACACAGCAGTTTAAATACAGTGGTTCATCCAATAACAAATAAGGTTGTCAGAGGAAACAGGGTTTTGCTCATGTTAAAATTTTCTAATGCTCTCTCCATTGACAAAAGCTGCTGTCTTTGCACTGAAAAGCTTTACACTGATGGAAGAGTCATCCACCAATTTATGTGGTGGACGGGGAGGGAGTTCTATTAAGATGTAACGAATAAACCTCCAGCAATTAGCCTGAGATAGTAAGCAAATTTAACTCATCAATATATATCTGCTCTGATTCCTTTTTTACAGACAAAAATCCCTCAAGATTGCATTTCTTGAGCCTGTTTTTATTCTGTCATGCAGGCAACCTTCATGCTTTGTCAATGGAGAGTAACTCACATGCTGTGGGACTATGACTTGCATGGCACACTTACTTTCCTGCAAGGATTATTCCCACAGACATTGGTATGGTGGCAGCTGAAAGGATAAAAATCCTAAATTCCATCTATTCTCTGTTTTCAATCTGTCAGCATAGGAGAAGAGACAAGACAATGCAAAAGTGAAGGATAAACTTAGAGGAGAGGAAGAGACACAGGAATATTCATGAAGGTACAAGAAAGGGCAAAAAATGGCAGAGAGGAGAGAAGCTAGAGAAAAAAGAAAAGAATAGAAGCATGCTACTGTGGGAAGAATTTCCCATTTTGTGTGAGCAAAGGTAGCACTGACAATGACTATTTTCCACATGCTCTTACAGAGATTGTGTCTGGCTCTGGGTTCCATCAAGTGTCTACTTTTGTCTTTCCTGATCTGCTTTGACCCTTTGACATACGCTACCTCCATGGCCCATAAGACTGACATTTTAAAATGGAATTAAGTGGACTGGGAGTATCACCTTATTGCAGACATTTTTAAAAGGGCAGTTTAGCTTAATCACTGCTTTAGAGAATAAATACTCTATAAGTACTGACCCACTGGTGTCCTGTAATATCTGTCATTTTTGGATGACTGGTGACTTACTTCTGCAGGAGGCAGAGTGGGAAATACCTTTGTTTGCCTGGCTGAAGAAATCTAAACAAAAAGGAATAGAGGCGGATAGAGGAGGTTTTCAAATATACGGTTTCCCCTGGAGTGATGGAAAAAAAAAATGCAACTGCAATTTGAACACTTTTTTTTCTAGCAGTCTTGCTATGCATAATGTGAGAGAATATTCTTTGCAAAGAATTGCACTATTGATAGTTTCATTCAAAGGAATGCTGGATGGATTTTACTTTTCAAAGCTACTGCTGCGTTTCTGTTTTGACAAGATCTATGTGACTGAATTAAAAAGTTTAATTTGATTGAAAGTGAGTGCGATGAAGTTTTTAATTTGTCAGCATCTTGACTATCTGTATTTAATTTCACCCCATTCATTCATATAAACATATTATATGCCTGAACATTTTATGATATCAAGATCTATTTCTTTTAATTTCTCCAGAAACTGCATCACAAATTATCATTAAAATTCAACTAGTGCAGAGGATAAAACCATCTTTTCCTAGCACTAATAAATATTTCATTAACAGCTCTAATTTCAGTGGAAGAATAAATTATGTTTATTATAACTTGTATATCAGAGTGTTTCTTGTTGATTTTGGCATCACAGGCAGGATTTGTACCATGTTGTCCACATCAGCACAATAAAATAATACTCAGCTATCTGTAAGGTTATCGTCAAATAAACTTGCTAGTTTACATAATTTCTAAAATCCACAGTTCATTTTCAAAGACTGTTTGGAGAATGCTGATGCTCCAAAACAAAATTTTTATCTGAAAGATAACAACACTAAAAGTAGTATTTCTGAGTCAGTTTTGAGTAGAGATAATGCACGTTACAGATGGTCCTGAGCATTCCTAAATGAACCTCTTCATTGCACAATTTCATTATTCTGTGGTTTGTATTCATAACAAAAAAAAAAAAAAATTCTATATAGCAGGCAAAAGAATTTAATATATGGACTCCTAATTTGGGCAGTAATGTCTAAGTATACCTGTAATCAGGAACAACAAAAGCCAATGCTCTGAAAAAGGGATACCAAACAGAAAACAATGCAAGGTGCCGTCTTATCATTCATACATGTTTGAGAAATAAAAGCGTAAAACTGAGATACAGTGGGGTGCTATTGACTAGTTTGATGTAAAAAAATCGTTTGTTTTTGTTTGGTTGTTTTTGTTTGTTTTTTTTTAAATAAAATAGAACATTCCTTAAAAAATTTGTAGATCAGAACATGCAAGCTTCTTCCATTTTCCTCCACTCTAATGGCCAGTTACTATAAGATTTACTTAGAGTCTAGACTCAACCCTTCGTTCTGTGTGAGGAGAAGTGAATTCCCATTTTTTTTAACCTATAGATCAGCTGAACACCATAATATAAAAAATTCTGCCCTGTGCTTTTGAGGTCATGTCTTCTTAAAGTCTTGCGATATTTCTGGTACATTCAATACCAGAGGAACAAATGAGAGAAAATAAAAACTTAACCTTGTATGATAATTAACAGTAGGCAAGAAGCTACTTTAAGCATGTTCTCATTGTATTTTAATCATGTAACTTAAATATTAGTTGAAGACTAGATTATACATGCCTCTTGACTAGGTGAGTGAGGTGAGTGTCCTGATATGCAGGCTTAAAAAACTATTTTTCTGTCCCTCAGTCAGGAAATAGTTAAATCTACCATTAAATCTACCATTTAAGGTACAGTAATATTAACTAAAAGGCTAAAAAATGGCAAGAAGTCTTCATCAAAATATTTTAATTTTCCTTCAGTTCTCTATTCCTAAATAAGGAACTATATAATCTGAGTTATTCTGTGCGTTGGTACACAGATTCTGAGCACAAAAACAGTGAAATAAGTGTGCAAATTAGGCATTCAGTTTTCTCATTGACTACTGTGGAATTTTTTTAAGATTCAAAATTATTCAAACTATAAAACCAATGCTGAATTGATCTGGTGGAATAAAATAGCCTGTTGCCAGGATTTAAATATCTTATGTAATTTTTCAAAGAGTTCAGTATCAAAACAGGTTTTTGTAAGTCCTGTATGACACCTGTGGCTCAGTGTAGATAAATGAAGAAAAAGAACCCAAAGAAATTAAGAAGAAAGGATTATTTTTCACTCAAATAGCACCTCATATCTCTCCTTTTCCATAAGAACCTGTTTTATGATGCTAAAATTTTAATGGTTACCAACAAAGGATTATGGGTATTTTTTATTTCCATCCTTTTTTTTCTCCCCAGTAATATTATTTATTTTCCAGATATGGTACTCACACTAGCTAGCTCCATATGCAGTTTAGAAGCCTTTTACTGCATCTGTGTTTCCTCTTTTTTTTTTTCCTTTCCTCTGATCACCTTACACTGCAATTCATAAAGATTATAAAATAAATTTATTAATTTTTCCTGCATATTCTCCATGGCTGTTTAGAGCTGACTTTTTTTCTCTATCTGGTTCATGTATGTCCACAAGCATACTGTAAATTTATTTTCATGGGAAGCAGGGGGATTTTTTTTTTCCTTTCACTAATATCTGCACTATCAACAGTGTCTTGAGGTGGCTGTAGGTATAGATAGCAGAAGGCAGTAACAACCTTCATACTAGAATTGTGTGTGAGCTTGCCCTGCTGTTGGTTTTATCTCATCTACTTGGAGTCAAACCATGTCACATTATTAGGTTATTGTGTGCTAACTCCCCTGTGGCAAGACAAATAAACTCTGTCTACTGCCAGCTTCCATGCTTTGCGGTTCTTAGGATGTTTCTCTTGTGGAAATGGAAAAAAAACAGATTGCATTTTATTTTGAAGCTCTGGAAGAAAGGAATATAGACAGTGTTTACTTTAAAACAATAAAGAACTTGATAGTTGCTAGCCTGATTTCCAGTAGAACACTTTCTCATCATTACTATTTCTTGTTGCACTGATGAAACAAATCTTAGTGTCAGCTACTTCTCCAGTCATCAACGACGATAAAATTGCGAGATCAGGTAGAGTAGAGGCAAACTAAATGCTCTGTCATTTCCAGATAAGGTTTTTCACAGGCATTGCTGCGCTCCCCTGAGATGACATCTTCAAGTCATCCATCAAGGATCCTTGATTGTTAAAGGGAGGAAGAGCAACCTGGCTTGATAAAGATAAGATTATAGTCTCTTAGATATGAGAACTGAAATAGAAAAACAAAATTAAATAAAGCAGAATTTTGTAAAGAAGCTTTCAAGGCTGATTTAATGGCATGCTATCACTTTTGTTGTTTAATACTCTAATGATCTTACACAGTTGCACACACAGTGTCATTTCCATTCAAAGCAACCTTCATCACAATGCACCAGCTAATTTTTGTCTTCAGTGTACAGTAATTACACTGATATACTGCAATAAAATTATTGAGTACACTACGCTGAAAATGCCACATCACACAAATTTAAATTTAGTCCTATCCTTGATTTGATCTGAAGATACTAATTTGAAGATTGGAGCTGAATGAGGAATTGTAGCATTATATTCACATCCCAGGTGATCTAGGCTGCAATTTTGAACTGTGCCATCTACCACTATTCAAAAAACTGGGTGATAATCTCTATTTATTGAATGCAATTTGTGCTGCATTTAGGCAGGTGTTTTAGATACTCCATTGAAGACCAAATTTAACTAAATTTTTGCAAAAGAAAAAGTGGACAGCTATTAAAATGATTGCCTGTATATTCTGGTAAGAACTTAAACTCCCTTTTCTTGCTTCAGCAGCCAACAGTGATAAGAGTTAGAAAATTAAACTTCTAGTTATTAGATGAGAATATCCTAAAACTTGTGATTTTTTTTTAGTTTTATTATAAAAAAAAAAAAAAGTGAAAAAACCCCTTGCATTTAAATTGTTTAAAAATGAAATTATGTGTCAAATGTATGAAATGAGAATAATATATGATGGTTGTAACTGTTTATATATGAAAAAAGGAATTGTGTTTTTAGTCATAAGTAGCTAAAATACGAAAATAAGATGTTAAAATAACCAAAAATAGATATTTGACCCTAATTTCATTAACCAGCTACCTTTTTTTTAATGTTAACTTAAAAAAAGTAATAATAAATTGCATTTGTTCATAATTTTAGGCCATAAATGTCTGTCAAAGACATTTTTTTCTAATCTAGCTGATAGAGGTTTTATCATCTCAGAAACAATATCCAGTGTACTTTTCTATCTCAAAGATAATATCCTGAACATTTTGATGCAAAAGATAAAGAAGATGAGAAGATAGTTTAATTTTCTATGATAATCTCAAATTTATTTAATCTTCACTTTGCATATCCTAAGTTAATCAGAAAGCAAAAATTAAACAGATGTGTCATAGCAAGCAAACAAATTAAAAGTCCTGATAAGAAAAAGTAGCTTCTCTAAACCTCTAGACTTCTGTAGTCTTCTGTGCAGCTGAACTGTTTTGGTATATGTGTGGGTAGAAAGGAGAACTGAAGAAGCAGTATTTTGGTAATTCCTACCACTTAACAGTGTTCTTTCTGTTTTCCATGATCATATTACAGTTCCCTGGATTTATCTAGCTTTAAATAAAAGCAGATGTGAGAAATTATAGGCTCAAAGTTTGCTCATATATGGAAAAATAATAACACATATTCCCATTGACCTCAGCATGTAACTCCAGTTTAAGCCCTTACCACCCATTTTAAGTCCTTAGAATCCTTAGACTCTGGTACTGTCTAAATGTTGCCTCTTATTCTTGCATCTAAACTTTATCTCTGCTAACCACAGCAATACAGCATTCTTTCCCTATGGGTGGTGTAAACAGGCTTGTTAATTAGTCATCAATATTGGTAAAATTGTTAAACAAACAGCGAACCACCAGTGGTAGCACTACTCAGCTAAGGAATTACAAATGAGCCCCTGACTTCCAAAACATGTTATTTGAAATGTAGAACATGTTTTTCTCTGCTGAAGTCCTGTGGTGGAGTCTCTGTTCCCTAATCAGGCGATTAGCAGTGGAGAAGTCCTGACTGAATCATTCTTTAGTGAACATTCAGATGTACTAAAAGCCAGAAAATGTTTGCACTTCACCACAAACCCAAGGTCATCAGTCTTTGGTACCACAGATCACTTTATTAGAGTGGCAAATTACTTGGCTTTAAAATACACTGGAAAGGGACCTCTGCCCAACGTATTTTTTTAATACACTTACGAAATGCATCAGTAAGTTGTCATTTGTTTATTTACACAAAGGGAGAAGAACACTTCTGACAGTCTCTTGCACTTTTTGAAGTAAGTTTCCAAGTCAAATCCAAATCTTTAACTACCACTTAACAAACATGTGAACTCTATAGGCAGAGGAAGCTGAACTGCAATTTTACAAGACAGGAGCCTGGGCCCTTCCTCAGACACTTTTGTGTATTAACGCAAACACATCACACTATCCAAGTGTGTATTCATGATTAACTCTTGTGGTAAAATATTTAGTGGTGCTTGCAAGAAGGATGGTGTGTCATGCTAAGTTGTGTTACAGTTGTGTTCAAAAGGCATTGAAAACACTTCCTTTCTGCTCAGACAATGTAAAAAAATCTCCAGTGTTCAATAGCCATCTAATGTCTCACTCCTGGTGGCATGATTTACTGCTGCGCTTTTCAAACTGTGAGTTTCGCTGGTAAGGCCTAAGTCTCCCACAGGGGACACACAATCCAGATGAATAATTTGCTATTTGAATGAATTGGTTTTGTTAAGCACAATAGGTTTAGAGACATCTGGGCTCTAATCTGAAAACCACAGGGGTTGTTGGGAATCATTCAAGAGACTGCAGCAGGTTTTGTGTTGTTACTTGATGAAACCTGTATTTGAAATATCTCTGTCAAGTTTAATAGGGATAATTGAGTGCTTTTTTCATCATGTTTGCATTACCCATAAAACAAAATAAAATCACAGAATCACAGAACCATCCAGGTTGGAAAGGACCTCTGAGATCATCAGGTCCAACCCTTGATCCACTCCCACAGTGGTTACCAGACCATGGCACTGACTGCCACATCCAGTCTCTTCTTAAAAACCTCCGGGGACAGAGAATCCACCACCTCCCTGGGCAGCCCATTCCAATGCCTGATCACCCTCTCTGTAAAGAGTTTTTTCCTAATATCTAACCTAAACCTCCCCTGGCAGAGCTTAAGTCCATGCCCTCTTGTCTTATTGGTAGCTACCTGGGAAAAGAGACCGACACACCCCCCCCGGCTACACCCTTCTTTCGGGTAGTTGTAGAGAGTGATGAGGTCTCCCCTGAGCCTCCTCTTCTCCAGGCTGAACAGCCCCAGCTTCCTCAGCCCTTCCTCATAGCAGCTGTGCTGGAGTCCCTTCACAGCCTCCTTGCTCTTCTCTGGACCTGCTCCAGCACCTCAATCTCCTTCCTGAACTGAGGGGCCCAGAACTGGACACAGTACTCGAGGTGTGGCCTCACCAGCGCTGAGTACAGGGGCAGAATCACTTCCCTGGACCTGCTGGCCACACTGTTCCTGATACAGGCCAGGATGCCATTGGCCTTCTTGGCCACCTGGGCACACTGCTGGCTCATGTTCAGCTTCCTGTCGATCCAAACTCCCAGGTCCCTCTCTGTCCAGCCACTCTGTGCCCAGCCTGGAGCTCCCCATGGGGTTGTTGTGGCCAAAGTGCAGGACCCAGCACTTGGCCGTGTTGAACCTCATCCCGTTGGAATCAGCCCAACTCTCCAGTCTGTCCAGGTCCCTCTGCAGAGCCCTCCTGACTTCCAGCTGATCCACACTCCCCCCCAGCTTAGTGTCATCTGCAAATTTGCTGATGATGGACTCAATCCCCTCATCTAAATCATCAATAAAGATATTAAACAGAACTGGGCCCAATACTGATCCCTGGGGGGACACCACTAGTGACCGGCTGCCAACTGGATCAGCACCGTTCAGCACCCTCTCTGGGCCTGGCCCTCCAGCCAGTTCCTAACCCAGCACAGAGTGCCCCTGTCCAGGCTGTGGGCTGACAGCTTTTTCAGGAGAATGCTGTGGGAGACGGTGTCAAAGGCTTTGCTGAAGTCCAGGTAGACCACATCCTCAGCCTTCCCCTCATCCACCAGACGGGTCACCCGATCATAAAAGGAGATCAGGTTGGTCAGACAGGACCTGCCCTCCTAAACCCTGTGCTGGCTGGGTCTGATCCCCTGTCCATCCTGTAGGTGCTGTGTGATTGCCTCCAGGATGATCTGCTCCATGACCCTGACAGGCACTGAGGTCAGGATGATAGGCCTGGCATTTCCTGGGTCCTCCTTTTGTCCCTTTTTGTGGATTGGTGTGACATTCGCCAACTTCCAATCATCTGGGAACTCCCCAGTGATCCAGGACTGTTGGTTAATGATGGAGAGCAGCTTGGTGAACTCATCACCCTGGGGTGGATCCCATCTGGTCCCATATTCTTCATATTTCTGTCAAAATAGAATCTTTTAAAATCTTAATTATTGCATTGCTACTGCTCTTCTTGGAAAATATATCAGATGCAAATCCTCCTCCAGCCTCTTTCTGCCTAGAAGTGTAACTCCCAGGCACAAATTCTTAACACAATACCCTTCCTTTTTTAATCTTCAAAAAAATTCCATGTCGATTAATAAGAAGTATCATACTATCACGGGCCATCCAGTTGCTTCTGCCTCCAAATAAGATGTATGACATTGAGATTCCTTTTTTTTCGTATCTGCCTTCATCTACCATACCCTGGTATTGGGTACGTTATGTACATTTGCCAGGAAGGAACAGCTTTACTACCTATGTATATTTTCATGGATATCTCACTAGGAATCTAAGGTAATAGCTATGTTAGGAAATTTATGACTTTTTCATTAGATGATATTACTCAACTACAGCCAGTAGAACAAGGTATTTCATTCCCGCGTCAGTTTTACACCTGTAGTAGGGTTCACAATAAACTGAAGAACTTCTTGATTGAATAAGGTGAAAGAAAGAACCTGGATCAACTTTCTTCACTGAGAAAAGGAATGAATATGATATGAGGCTTGACTCAACAATGTGTAGGCAGTGCTGCATGACATACAAAGCAAGAAACTGCTAAGTAAAACAAATTGGAGGGTGTGTAAGGCGATACTAATGTCAGAAAACTATACCACACAACATGATTTTGTAAAGGATCGCTTTAACAGAGCAGTTCTCAGGTGTCCAGTCTTTATCATCTTTTTCAAGCTTCTTCCAATCAGAGTGAATCCTGGGTAAGGATATGATTAAAGAAGCCATTTGCATTTGAGGAAGAGTATGGAGAAGGAAAGGATGCCAAACATTAATGTGTATCTCCACATTCAATTAAAATATGATCCAAAGTGAAAATGTATTTTGAAGCATCAGCAAATGTCTGCCAAGAACTTGTGCCAATCCACATTAGCTTAGTCTCTGTACTTTTTACTATGGAGAGAAAAAAAAGCATTTGACCATGAATGGAATCTTGTGGGACTCAGTTCCATATCTATTCTTTCAGGCTTTAGATAAACTATGACCTTCAGTTACTACTGGTTTTCAAGCATGCTTGTGGCTCATTCAGAATACTATATCTATTTGCTATTGTCTTTGACTGCACACTGGAGTTCCACAGAACACATAAACTGAAAAATGGGCATCATAAGAACCAACTTTTGAAAGAACTGATGTTTTTAATCTCTGTTACTCTGTAATTAAACTTATATATGTAGTTCTCAAATGAGTTGTGTGTATAATTATGTTTCTTATTTTATAGCTTCACAGTAATTCACTTTGCCTATTTTTGCTTTTTTTTGTTTTTGTTTTTCAAAAGCTGAAAGATATAGAGTTTTAATATGTAATGGATTATCCATTTCATGTAACAAGCATTTTGTGAATGTGAAGGAATAGTACTGTTTGAACAGTACTGCTCAGAAGCCCATCAGTACCTTTCAGAACAACTTTGGTAAAAGGAAAAGAAAAAAAGATTTCCTAACATTTTTCTAATCTACATGTTTTATCATGAGAAAAAATACAAAGGGACATAACCAGTGGATTTCCTGTTTCCTGGCATAGACGGGTGAATGGGGAGAGTAAAGCAGAGAAGAATGGCAAAAAAGAGCAGGACAGAATGCTGCCCATCCATGCCACAGACCCCAGTCTCTATCTCCCCTTCTCCTCAGTACAGTTCAAAAGTGAGTCCTTTTTGTTTACGATATGTATTAAAAATTATTTCTCAAAGGTCTTTGAATATCATAACTGGATATGATGAAGTAGAAATGCATTAAAGACAAAGCTATCACCTTAAGTGTCAGATTTGTGTGCTATGGACTCTGATACCAGATCACTAACTTGGAGTTTTCGTAGGGAGACAATTCTTGTATCACATCTTGTCATCTGAGAGCATGGCACCCAGGTAAGGACACTGAGATTTTCAAGCTGAAGGAGAGAGAAATTTAATTATTTCCTTGATATTTCATAAAATTCTCAAAACACTAGGATAAAGAAGAGAGTCCAGATTCTGCCTCTAAAAGGAATGTAAGTGATGCTACAATTTTGGTTCTGACCACAGCTGGGATTCTAAGTCTGTTAGGTGTCTTCTGAGAACTGCCAGAAGTCAATATCTGAGAGTATCAGTGTATTTAGCACTTCTTCAAGTATTTCTGCATAATGCAACCACCATATAACTCAGATGAAATGTTTACAATACAATATTTCCAGACATAATGCTTTTAAATCACATACAATAAATAAAAGATAAGTCACATCTCCCTAGACAGGCACAAGCCCAAATTCTACTGAGGTGCTTCAATTCCTAATTGGTAGTTGCATTTGTAGGCACTGACTCCATAGAGTGTTTTTCTATGAAATAATAAAACTTTTTTTTTTCTTGAGTATCATTTAGTTTTGAACTCCAGTGAACTTCAGTTGTAATAGTTACAAATACTAGGTATTTCTCAAAGGATAGAAAAAAGAGATGGCTTTCGACTTCATATAGGAAAGGTGCCTCATTCTTTCTTGGTGCAGATGGTGTAGTGGTAGCTTTCAGAAAGGCCAAAGTTAGAAAGGAAGACAACTTATTACCTGCAAACAAAAATACTGCTTAAGAAAGGGAAGAAACAAGCTTCTAGGGGGGAGACCATAAATGGACTTGGTGTTTTCAGCCTTTCTTTCAAATATAATATTTCTTTGAAAAGTAGTCTGTCAAGATGAAAAGCAAACACAACTAGTGTTTTCTAGCACTCATGGGTGAAATTATGGGACTGCTGCAGGACAGCAGTTTAAGCCATTGACCCTGCTGGTGGAAGTAATTCTTAAAATTAGGGTAGCTCTTTGCTAAGAAGAACGCATTCACGAAATATATTTGCTTTAGAAAAACATATTTCAATTTGTAACAGAATGCATACAGTTTCTGAAGCCATTCAATCAACTAGAAGAAATGTAGTAAAACTATCATCACACTTCTAGACACTCTAAACTGCCATCCAGAAGGAATGAGAATAATATAAGAGTTTTATGGGCAGAAAAGAATGGAGAATTCAAACCAAAAATAGTGCTTAGGCTATTTTCTCTTCAGTAATAGAATAAAAAATTATTTTTCTTCTTTGTTTGGGAGTAACTTACTGTCAGTTGAAATATTAATGATGTGCATCTTTCTAGAACTGAAATGGAGTATTTTTCTCATGTTATTGGAGATGCTATGGATATTTACTTTGGTAAAGCCTTTGACACTTTTACCCACAGCATTCTCCGGGAGAAACTGACTTCCCTTGGCTTAGACAGGTGTACTCTTGACTGTGTAAAAAACTGGCTTTCCAGAGTTGTGAATGGAGTTATTTCCAGCTCCAACTAGTCACAAGTGGTGTCCCTCAGGGCTAAGTGTTGGGGCCAGTCCTCTTTAATATCTTTATCAGTTATCCCAATGAGGGAATCGAGTGCACCTTCAATAAGTTTGCAGATAACACCAAGTAAGGAGGAAGTGTTGATCTACTTGAGGGTAGGAAGTGCCTACAGAGAGACCTGGACAGGCTGAATGTATGGGACAAGACCACTTGTATCAAATTCAGTGAGGTTCAGTGCTGGGTCAAGCACCTGGATCACAACAACTCCATGCAATCCTTCAGGCTTGGTGAAAAGTGTCTGGAAAGCTGTCCAGAGGAAAAGGACTTGGGGTTGCTGGTTGACACTTGACTGAATATGAGCCAGGAGTGTGCCCAGGTGACCAAGAAAGCCAACAGCATCCTGGCTTGTATCAGAAGTCATGTGGCCAGCAGGACTAGGGAAGTGATTGTACTTGGCACTGGTGAAGCCATACCTTGAGTATGGTATTGAATTTTGGGCCCCTCACTAGAGGAAGGATGTTTGGGGCTGAAGAATGTTCAAAGAAGGGCGATTAAGCTGGTGAAGGGTCTAGAGCAAAATTGTCTGAAGAGCAGCTGAGGGAACTGGGGCTGTCTGGAGAAAAGGAGGCTGAGGGGAGACCTTATCACTCTATAAGTACCTGCAAGGAGATTGTATTGGTTTCTTCTCTCAAGTAACAGGCACTAGCGCAGGAGGAAATGGCCTCAAGTTGTGCCTGAGGAGATTTAGATTAGGTGTTATGAGAAATTTCTTCACCAGAAGGGTTTTTGGGTAGTAGAATAAGCCTCCCAAGGAAGTGGTGTCAGTCACCTTCCCTGAACGTACCTAAAAGACAGGTAGATTTGGCACTTAGGAACATTGTTTAGTGGTATACTTGGCAGTGTTTAGTGAATAATTGGACTCGATCTTTAAGGTCTTCTCCAACCAAAACAATTTTATGAAACTATAATTGTATAATAAAAATTAAGATGGATTGGCTGATTGAAAGATCTTCAACTCCTCAAAAACTATTTTGTGGTCAACTAAGGTGTTTTCTATAGCTCTGTTAAAAATGTACATCTCTTGTTGTTTGGTTTGTTTTTTTTTTTTAATACAGAGCCTGAACTGTCACTAGAGTGGCTCTCATTGTGAATATTTTTTTTCAATTTAGAATTCTTAGTGTTTCTAGTTTTTTAGTCAAATTCCAACATGAAATTATTTATATGTGGGGCTATAATTTAAAGTATAGTATAGTGTTCATCAAACTACCGGAAGTGGGGCCAGTGAATGACAAATAAATTCTCTCTTTGAAGATGATCATGCCACAGAGCCTGGAGTCAGTCGGTCATCCTGTCAGAGTCCCTATCTGTCTAAGAGACATCTTGAAGAGTGGCTGTTTTGGGAATGAAACAAGTAATTTTTATTTGTCAGGGACATAAGTGAGTGTAAACACCACAATCTTGAGCAGATGGATTAGGAACTGGCTGAAGAGCAGACCCCAGAGTGTTGTGGTCAGTCCCACTGGAGGCCTATGGCTAGGTGTGTCCCTCAGGTGTCAAAATTGGGTCCAGTCCTGTTCAATATGTTCATCAGTGACCTGAACAACGGGATTGAGTGTATCATTAGCAAGTTCACTGATGATACAAAATTGGGGGTTGGGGTGATTGATATGCAAGGCTATGTTGTCATACAGCGTGACCTGGACAGGTTGGAGAGCTGGGTGGGGTGAAACCTAATGAAGTTCACTAAGGGCAAGTGTAGAGTACTCCATGTTGGGAAGAACAACCACATGCACCAGTACAGGTTAGGGGCTGATCTTATGCAAAAAAAGCTCTGGGAAAAAAAAAAAACAAACCTGCAACTCGTGGTGGACGATAAGCTCACCATGAGCCAACAATTTGCCCTCGAAGCCAAGAGGGCCAATGCCATCCTGGGGTGAATAAAGAAGATAGTGACCTTCAAGGCTAGGGAGGTTTTCCTCCCCCTCTACTCTGGTGTGGCTTCACCTGGAGTACTATATGAAGTTCTGGGCTCCCTAGTACAAGAAGGACAAGGAATTACTGCAGAGAGTCCAGCACAGGGCTAGTAAAATGATTAAGGGACTGGAGCACCTACCCTATGAGGAAAAGCTAAGAGAACTTGGGCTGTTTAGCTTAGAGAAAAGGAGGCTGAGGGATGATCTCATCAATTTTTAGCAATATCTAAAGGGCAGGTGTCAGGAGCAAGGGACCACACACTTCTCTATCCCAGAGAACAGAGTTTTGTTCTGTGACAGAAGAAGGGGTAATGGTCACAAACTGGCACACAGAAGATGTAACCTGAATATGAGAAAATATTTCTTTACTTTAGTGGTAACAGAGCTCTGGAACAAATTGCCCAGGGAGTTTGTTTGGTCTCCATTCCTGGAGGCATTGAAAAACTGCTAGGAAGTGTTTTTATGTGACCTGCTCTGGGACATTCTGCTCTAAATCTGGACTAGGTGATCTCCAGAGGTCACTTCCAACCCTTACAATTCTGTGATTCATTCTGTGTGACACAATAGAATTCGCTAATTCTGTATCATTTTATGAGATTACTCACCTAGTGGACAAAGCGAGGGCAGTGTATGTGTCTTTTTCTTCTATTTTAGGAAAATTTTTCATACTGTATCTCATAACATCCTTCTAGGTAAATTCTCTAGCATACAGCTAGGTATGTATAATAAAATTGGTGTAAATAAATACATAAAATATGTATTCTAGCATACAGCTAGGTATATATAATAAAATTGGTGAACTGTTGGCTGAAGAGACTAAAAAGGTCATAGTAAATAAGGTAACTCTGGTTGGTGGTCAATCACCAGTAGTGCTCATCAAGGGATCAATTTTAGGCCTAGTTCTCTTCACTGTTTTGTCAATGACATGAGCACCTGAGTTGAGTTCACACTAAATTCACCAATGATACTAAATTTGAGAAGTTGTTGATTCTCTTGAGGGCTAAGTAGAGAGGCCTTACAGAGATCATGATAGGTTAGAGAGCCCTTGATAGACTGCACTAGGCAGTCACCAATCATAAGAAATTAACAAAGACAAATGTCATATTCTGCACCTGGGATTGTGTATTCCTGGACACGTATTCCTGGTTGATGGTTCAATATGAGTCATCACTGTGCCTTGGCAAACAATACATCCAGCTGTATCCTGGGTTTTGTTAAGCACACAGCATAGCTAAATGGTGGAAAGAAGTGATTGTCCTACTGTTCTCAGCACTGGGGAAGTGCTTGAGTGAATACTCTGTGCAGTCTTGTGCTCACAGTCCAATTTAAGAAGGATAAAAAAATACATTAGAATGTGCCCAAAGGAGTGCAACAAAGATGGTGAAAGGATTAGAGGGCATGATGTATGATGTGAGTGGCTGAAGATAATAGGTCTGTTCAGCTTAAAGAAAAGGAGACTAATGCATATGAACATAAATTGTTAAGCACACAAAGTAGAAAAATGGCAAAATTTTCAACAGGACATATGAGAATTTTAATAAATAAAAAATACAATCAGCAATAGCTGTCATTTCCAGTAAAAATTTGTCTAACTCAGCTTTAGAAAAATGAAATCTCCACAACATCCTTTTCCATCTTGTCCCAGTCCTCTAGTATTCTTACTGTTTAGAAGATTTTTCCAATTAAAAATAAGAATCTCTTTTGATGCCTTGTAAGCCTATTATGCTCACTATAGTAATGGAAAAAAAAATTCCTCTTCCCTGTACTAATCTGTATTTACCCTCTTCAGGTGTTTTCTTCTTAATTCTAAATAGATCTTGAAACAGCAAATCATGTTTCTCATGGCCTTGAATTTTCACATTTTACTGTCCTTCTCTAGATTCTTCTTTCACATTTTACTTGAAGCATCATTCTTGAATGATTCTTTCGCTGAGGCTTTAACTTTTATAAAGCAATCTACCCCATTTTTATATGATATATATTAAATACTTACCAAGTCAGAGCCTTTTCTCCTATGACCCCAAGGGAGTGATCAGACTACTGGACAATAGTCGCTCCTTTTTATTGTTTCTTATAAACAATTTTACTGTTGCCTTATTAGCTGCTGATTTCTGTAAATAGAATAGCAATACTGGGTTTGGCATTTCTGCCTTAGAATCCATGCTTTCTTAATACATCTTAAAATTGTTTCTATATTTTTTCACAGTATTATGATACTGTTCTATGTTTGTGATTCAGTTACCTCAGACCGTCTTGTAAAATAGCTGCTTGGCCAGTTGTTCCCTAATCTGTATTTGTGGACCTGATTAATTAATTGAATTCTAAAACCTCTGGATTTATCCCTACTGAAATTAATTATTGTTTTACACTGTTTCTTTAAACTGTGTGGTTACTCTGACAGTGTCACAGTTTAGGCCCACCCAGTACCAACCAGGACTCTGCTCACTCACTCACAGCCTCTGCTGTGGGACAGGGAGGAGAAAATCCACCTAAATGCTCGTTAATAGAAGCAATGACAGGGAGGTTTGCATTCCCCAGTTATAGTAAAAGGCAAAAATCAGATGGACTCAACTAAAACCCTAATTTAAACTATAAGGAAAAAGAGAAAACATGACCAGATCTTAATACCTTCTGCCTCCTCTTCTCACCCCCCCCCCCCCCCCCCCCCCCCCCCCCCCCCCCCCCCCCCCCCCCCC